>CM053785.1:295486483-296086483 GCA_028749045.1 Cupressus sempervirens | reverse complement strand
AGAGAAGTTTCTAAACCATAGGCTAAACAAGATGTTTCTATCCTAACAAGATTTGAAGCCATTGTAGTGGCAAAGAGAGCAGGTGAACTGAAGACTAAAGAGTGTACTCGCCCAAATATGGAACAATTCATGGAAGTGGCTGAGGAAGTGCTCAAACTCACTAAAGAGATAAGAAGTACAAATGATTGAAATGAGAAACTAAGGATATTCAATAAGATCTCCCAAAAGATTGATGAGAAACTGAAGGCTCAGAGAAGAAACAAAAGCACTATCAGTCCTTGTCACCAAGGAGATAACAAGATTGAAGAAGGAGAGACCTCTAGAGAAAAGAAAAGAAACATCATAAGATTAGGGAGAAAGTCTCCAAGAGGTAAGGGTGTTGCTAAAGCCACTTGTAACTTTGGTGGTAAGGTAGGACACACATCTAGTGTGTGTTGGTTTAAGCAAATAACACGTTCAACAATGTACCTAAAAAGGGTGTTGTGGTAAGGTAGGACACACATCTAGTGTGTGTTGGTTTAAGCAAATAACACGTTCAACAATGTACCTAAAAAGGGTATTGTAACAACTATCATCTCTACATCCACACTTCATTGTAGTGTGTATCTCATTTTAATGAGAAAAGGATAGACAAGTGTTGCTACTACTGTAACAAGTATGAGCAAAGAGCAGAAGATTGTTGACCCAGAGCTTGAGACAACCAAAGGTCTCCTAAGGCAATGAGTCCCATTGGAAGGAATAGGTTTCCTACACTAGTCTACATGACATATGGAAATGATGGACACTCAAAAACTCAATGTAAGTTGAGGATGATCCCAAGGAACAACACTAGACCATGGAAAGGTACAAGAATGACATCCTATATTTGCCACAAAATTGGGCATCTTGTGAGAGACTGTAGATGCAGTAGAAGACAAGGCAACAAGTCCCCGGTTAGAAAGGAGAAGACTATGATTATGGAATAGATGGACAAAGACTTCACCACTGAGTGGATGAAGAAGATTCAAAAGGATGAGACTAAGCCAGATGAGGTGGAAAAAACATCGGTCCATGGTGAGACCTCACAAACTAACCTCACATAGAATAAAGGGGTTGAGAGACTATAGTAACACTCAAAAACCGGTCCCCTAATACAAAATTAGTAGCAATGTAGATCAATTAAGGAATAGAGACATCAAGAATAACCTATTGATGAAGTCTCTGAAAAAGTAACCATTGCAAATGACTTGACGCATTAATGATATATGTCCTTTGGTAGTTAAGGCACTTGCTAACTGTTGCAACCCTATTGGTGCAAATATTGTGACATAAATACAAGGTTCGAGAGTCATTTGATATTTTTCATTGTGAAAACATATATACTTTCATAGTGTGAAACTGTAAGAGTAAGCCACTAGTCTAGTAAGAGGAGAAGTGAATCATCTTTGGAGGAACCAAAACATGAAGAAACTAAATCAAAAAATGATGTAGTTGGAGAAATTGTGATCATTGAAGCTACTAAAGAGGAAGCATCACCAATGCATAATAAAGGTAAGAAAAAGTCAAAGACAATTCATATCAATCAGGCTGTAGATGTAATTGTAAGGAATCATGATTACACTATTCTACAGAATAGATTTACAAGGTTCACTAAGGAAAACAAAGCAAAAGCTGTAAATGTTGTATTATCTAGTCTAAGGGTAAGAGACTAAAGGCCTTATGATGTTGGGTTAGAACTGCACAAGGACTTTAAAAAACTATTAAATGAAAAATGGAACATTGGAGTAAAATATTATGAGAAGACAATGGAAGATTTCATAATGAAGACGAGACCCAAAATGAGCGAGCCTCAAAAACATTGCACAACAAGGGTGTACCAAGGAAGATTCAATAATACAAGGAATATAATAGATCTTGTAATGTGTCGAAAGAATCAAACAAAAATGAGCATCAGTCAAAATCTGAAAGAGCTAAAGCTAGATATTGATGCCTACCTGAAGGGCAATCAATTGCCAGGAGATGAAATGAAAATGGGAACAAATACACCCAAAAATAAAATACATAGACCCCCTTAAGGATAAAGGTAGAGAGAAAAGAACAAGAGAGGAAACAAGAAACTTTGAGTCCCCAAAGAGAGGAAGATGTGTTAGATGAAGAGAAGGCAACAATGCCCAAAGACATTGAGACAGATAAGACTATAATCAAAACAGAGAAAGATGACCAACTAGTAGACACCTCATTGGTCACATAAGAGACTGAGCAAATGAAATAGGAGAAATTTAGGCCACCAAAAGACATGACATTGCAAAAGATTGAAGAAACAATAAAAATATTGATTGCCTCAATTGACTTGTCACCAAAAATGGAAGAAGATGAAAGGGATAAATATCTTATAGTTGTTCAGATTCTAGATGAAGAACTGTTGGGAGAAAAGTCCCCACTTATGGAAAAGGACGTGGAATCCCCACCCAAGATGAAAATAAAAGAAGTTGAGTCAACAAAGGAAAGACAAAGTGTCACTGCTAGACCATCACTATCACAATCAAAGGTGTATGAAAGAAAGACACAAAGACAAGCAAGTAAAAGGAGAACACCAAGCCTATCTAAAACAATAGATGGAGAGCAAAAAGTGAGAAAGAGAGAAAAACTAGCTAGATATGTGACAACATCTTCATCCTCATCGTCACCATCATCTTCTAGCTCATAAAATTAAGGAAACTTTTATGAAAAAGATGCTAGACCAACAGAAGGAAAAGATGAGCTGGATGTACTTATTACTGGAAAGAAAGAGAAAATTTAGAATATGGATCTAGGAGAGATCAATGAATACAAGCAACATTTAATGAGGCAAGTAGAACTCAAAAAGGAATAATGAGATAGTACACTTGTGACTACCAAAAAATCATTGTAGGACTAGTGTCTGATGTGCGCTATGATCCCAACACAGATCTCATCAACCAACTTTCCACACTGGTTGATAAAGTCAAAGATGACCAAGGAAGTCTAGAAAAATTGGTCGAGAAGAAAATTCAAACCAAATAAATGCATATTTTATAAGAATAAGTGACAAAGAATCAAACTAGTCTACATGAAATCAAAGAAAAGATGAAAGAAAACTTACAAGCCTTAGCTCTGGCCCTAAAGAAGTCATCTGATCCACACGCTTTATCACCAAATTTGGAGCATAAACTTTAAAAAGCTCAATAGGATTACAAAGTTTGAAAGATAATTACAATGTAGTCACTGACTCTATAGCTGACTATTTGTCCAAAGACAAGGGACACTACATCTCATTCATGAGATCAAGAATGAATAGGAGAAGAGAGCCCTCTAGATCATAGAAATTTAATGTAAACTATCTCCCTTGATAAGGGTCATCCAAAGGAAAATTATAAGTGCAAAAGCCGTCATTAGCCAACTCTTAGGCACAAGCATGACCAAAGTGGAGATACTCTTGGGAGAGATGAAGATTGAGATCATTTCTCTCACAAAGTTGAAGTCATCATGAGACACCTATCTTGCCACCATACAGGGTCAATATCAAGATGTATTCAACAACCTATAGCCACAAAACCCTTTTCCATTGATGACAAAAAGGGAGAGAATATAAGAAGAACAAGAACATATGGAGAATGCATAGGTGATCCAAAGAGGATACTACCAGAAGGTGAAGAGCATCAAAGGGGGAGAATATATGAAAGGAGGAGAATGAGAATATTAGTTGTGAAGAACATCAAAGGAATATGAACAAACAATTGGAAGTCTTAATTGGAAACTGTTAGCACCTGATATGGACACGATTTTAAAACTTCAAGTGTGGAGTTTGAACCACTCCGAACTAAAGTTCAAAGTAGTTCAAAGTGGTTCGACTATTCAAATGGGTTTGAAAATGCAGAATGGTTAATTTAGAAAGGTTCACAATGCCATCCTGGTTCATAATCCAAGTTCAAATTCTGTCAGTATAGCAGTTTCAAGGGTTCATTCTGCATTTCAAGTAAAGTGAGTAGTTCTATGTAACACCACAGGTACGTCTAGAAGATGATGCCCAGAATGTGCAAGACTATGGTGGGAACTTCAGGTTCAGATTCTATCAGTTCATTAGTTTTAAGAAAGTGGAGAGGTACATATCAAGATGAAAATCAGGTTCAGTTGACTTCACAAGAGGCTTCAAAGGTGCAGGTCATCCAGGAGGTCTGAGTGCATGCCAAAAATTGAACTTTGGTTATGATATCTACGCTGACTAACCAAATGAATGAACCTACACAAATAAGGGGATCTTGAGAATATTCATTTGCCTTCAAATTATTTCAGCAATCATTTTCTTCCAAGCAGTTATGGTATGATTAGACAGTGCACAGGCTTGTGGCTATTGGTTTGATAATAAAGAGGGATAATGGTGATGATAAACATAGCTTACACTTGAGTTAAGGAAAGAGATGAGTCATGGTATTCTCCAAATGCCCGCAAGTATATTTAAAGAATGCTTAACTGAATGTTGTTCCTATGAGACATGACTATCATCATATAAAGAACTTGTGCTTCCTTCACTTTCCTACGCAGCTTCATGATGAATGATAATCCTCATTTATTTGGATGAGAAACTTGAGCAGTTTACAAGAGGGCAAAATTGGGTTGAGGCGCAGTTACATCAAGTTCAATCAAGCTCGATGATGGTGTAAGTGTGAAGGTTTGTTGTAGATTACTAAACCTATAAAATACTATATGCGTAGAAATGGTGAGATCAAAAAGACCGCGGGCCCCACTTTATATATATTAAAAAGATCTCATTTAAAATTTAATTTAGGGAGATATGATGTCTTCCTTTATATTATTCCTGTGGTATGAAGAATCCAAAGTCAGGAATGTGAAATGCCCAAGACCCATGGAACTCAATGCACCATATGACAACTGAAAATGATCATGTCGAGGCACGTGGTAGAGCAGGAAATTGGCATTGGGAGGAAACATTGAAAGTGAAAGTCATTCATTAAAGTGAAACTGGTCTATAGCTCTCCTGTGGGCTTAAGAACAAAATGATACATAAAGCATGCCTAACAACGGATATAAGCCATAGCCATAGAACCTGCAAGTCAGTATATGAAAAAGACATTTGGTATAAAACTTGTTCTCAGATCGTTCTATAAAGCACGACCAGAGACAGTAATTGGTTAAAGACATTACGAAACAATGGAGTGCATAGGTGAAATGACAGCGACTCAAAGCTTAATCAAGCATGATGATGATAAGGAAATATGGTGAATAGCTGATGGAGGGGGTATAAAGATATAAAGGTTTGAATTGAAATATATCTGCCTCACAAATTCCTAATATACAAACATAGGAGATATCACAGTCATATTGTGGAGAAAATCAACCCTCATCCAAGCCCTATTCCACATTATAGAACCTGCAGGGAAGAAAGCTCTCCATGATAAATGGAAAAACATTCCATTGAAATCGTGGACCAATACATAGCTTCGGTACATCAGGCTAGGATCGGTTGAGTGTTGGAATGATAATATTCCTGTTCGAGCATGCTAATAAAAGGCACTGACATAAAAGTGATAGCCGTGAGAGGTGAAACATTAGTTTAAAGATGCATGATAATGCCAAGAACCTCAATTATGAGCAAGGAATGCAGAGAGTTCATCAATATAATGAGGTCGTGAGTTCCAATGATTCAATCAGACTCAACTAAACAAAACTCCATACCATTAGCATTGGCACAACAGATTATGTGTCATATGGTTACAATAAAGGATACAAGTGCAATGTAATCACAAATGGAGATTTCAGATAAAGCTGTCTTCTTCATGTAATATTTAGCGGTGAAGGTATCAAAAGTTATTAATGCAAATCTTGTGCTTGAGATTTGGAAATGCGATAGGGGCAACAATTGAGTGTTTTAAGAACACACGGCATTCTGTCATGCATAGGCAGTCCATGCTAATGGTTTAATGAGATGCAAAGCCCGTGATGCAAACCCAAGCATTCATTCAATACAGTCATAACCAATTCTCCACTTTATACCTATATAGCTTGTCTGTATGGAGAAGTTGCACATTAGTTGTGGCATTTGTGTCAAGAAATGAGTATCTAAAGTTGACCAATGCTGTACAAGATTGCATGAACATAACATCATTTTGGCATGAATCAATCCCAATATGTGTGATACCAGTCTTCTTGTTATGATACATCTGACTTGGGAAGGATTAAGGAATTACCTGATTGCTAACAGATAAAGGTGGAGGTTTTTGTATGCACAATATCGAAGAAAGATTATGCTTTGGAAATGAAATTGATGTTCGATTAAAGTCTGGGAGAATGCAGATCAATTACATGTGCATATTGTTCCATCTTTTGCAACTCTACTATGTTCCATTAGTCAAGATGACAAGCCTTCCCCTCTAAAATATCATAGGTGGATGAAGTATTTTATAAAATTGATGTGGCAAAATTGTCAGTTACATCCAATGTTAGCAATTACTTGCTAACAGAGGCCAAAGCAACCGCAAAAAATAATGTTAATTCAACCCCTCTTAATGGAACATGGTGAAACATTAGGAAGGTCACACATCATAGAAATACATGGTAAATATCACATTAAGTGATAATTCAGCAGTTGACATCTGTCAATTAACTTTAATTTGCATGTAGCTAAAGTCTTTATAAAAAGAGAGAGTATCAAGTCATAATAGGGGGAAATCAAAAAGTTTTCGAGAATTCAGTGAGGGAAATTGAAAGGTTTCCACATGAATGATTTTTAAATAATACAAGTTTTCAAGATTCAGTTACATGAACCGAATACCATCTACTAATGCCTATTTATTATCAGAACATAAAAGAGCCAAAGGTTCCAATTTTTTTGGCTGGCTTCTTCTAGGCTGCAAACTTTGGGGCTTTAGGTAGGGAGGAGATCTTGCAAAATCACTTTTTATTTCCTTGGGAGACAGGGAGAGGTAGAGCAGGAGAGATTTTCTTTCTTTTCAGAACTATGTGTTTGAAATGAAGATTAAATTTTGGTGTTTAATGTAATATTGTAGGGAAAGTTTTTGTTTTCTTTGAATAATGATCAGATTGTAATGTGTGAAAGAGGCTTTGTAATCTTTTACAGTTAGGGAAGGGAGGCTGAAGGTTAAACTATTAGACTTTGATGATAATGCATTTTTCCTTCCACTGAATTTGGACTTTGAGTCATTTCCAGTCTTCTCTGAAATTACAATCTGTCAGCATTGTTTCTTTATTACGTTGACATTTCAAAATATCCTGCATGGCTTTGATTTTAATCCTCTCAGGGAAATGAATGACACAGTTTCGTCCTCATTACACAACATAGTGTTCAACAAATGAGCTTTGTGTCATCTAATGTTCTTTAGTTTCTTTCATGTTTTAGTATAGATTTTCGCACCTACACTGTATTTACGGGTAGATGTTTGATATCCTTTTATGCTTTCTGGTAAAAGTATTCACATTTGATTCATTGAATATTTCATATGGGGAGCTGTACCCGATAAAATACAGAGGAAGGTTATCAACCCAATGATAAACTATCCAACTCTTGGTGTTAGTTTGTCCTTTTACTTGGGCATTCGAGGTCAGATTTGCATATATTTTCCTAAAGGAAAATCTTTTCACTAACAAAAACATAGATACTGAGGGGGGGGGGGGGGGGGGGTGAATCAGGATTTCTAACACGTTTAACCTTTTAACAACTCATAGTGCATTCACGAAATTTGCCATCTCATGTCTGATTGCTTGCAAAACTTATAAAATCAAATTGTAATAACATACAGATCTAGTCTATCAATCACATGCATGAAAAGTAATCACATGACACAAATATTTGGTTACCTAGAAACCCTCCAAGGTGAAGGTAAAGTTGGGGTGGGGATTACATCCACAAATCTTCACTACTACAGTAATAAAGTTAACCTGTTAGGGTTACAATATTTGACCATATCCAATGATCTACCCTGTGAGGGGTCTGCCTTGTTAAAAGTTGTTAAGATTGTTAGGTCTTACCCTGTGAGAGAATTTTACACTTAAAAACAAAGTAAGGACTCTGTTAGGAGATTTACAAAGATCTATTAAGACCACTCTATTGAGAGATTATCCCTAACTCAATATGTTAAAACCAATTCAGTACCTAATCCTTGGTCTGCTCTGATAAGTTGGTTTTGGATCTCCTCTCTTCAATCCGATATGATCTCTAATCTGATATAACTTTGTTGTCCTTCACTACTTTGACAAGGTCATTTTCTTTGTTCTACAATAACACAACTCTTTTGTCTCTTCTGCAATGCTCACCTTTCACACTTAATTTGATTTGTGATTGCATGAATAGCTTGTTTGCTCCTTCTCATTCCCATACTCTTCTATCTATATGAAAATAGGTTTAGATCTGCTCTATTTAAAAATCTCATAAAGATTTTTCTAGATGCTTCCTGATTGCACCTCTTCATCTGATTGGTTCATTACAGAACATAGGGATTTGTGATCCACATCATAAAACACATAATAACCTCTATAAAAACCTCTATAAGTATTAAATATTATATTTATGTTGGCTTGAAATAGTTTACCTCAAAGTTTGTATCATTCGTAACTTGAATGTCATTTTTGCATTGCTTAACACTTACTGTCTCTGACACTTGGCACTTACTGTATATGGTGTTCACACTCAGTCTTTACTATGCTTGGCACCTTCTGTGTAACTCAGTATCAATGTGCTCAAACTTCTCGATAAACATTAGAATCATCTTACATTGAAAATAATCGGCAAGCAAAGAATTGCTCAACTCCTATAGATCTTGGTATATACATGTTTATATACAAGTATATCTCATGACTCGACCTATCTAGAGTATCTCGGTTGTAGTGATGACCTTCTAACTTTTCCTAGTATATGACTAAGTGTTTGACACTAATAGACAACAATAGTTAGGGATACCAACAATCTCCCCCTTTGACATTAGCGACATAAACACTTTGTCATGATTACAACATTACAATGATAACATGAGTTACTCCCCCTAAGCCTGTGACTTAGTTCTAATAGAACTACAAATCTTTGACTTATGTTGAATAAATAATGAATAGTAAGCAATGTATCAATACATATATGCACATGACTCTAAGTAGTCTGATTGTTTCAATGTCATACCATGTTTGCCTTCTGAACTTTGATTTCTGAATATGATGTTCCCTTTTGATCATCATTACATCCCTTCCTTCCTTCTTTTCCTCTGTTACTACCTCCATTCAAAATATGTAATCATCATTAAATTCCCCCTTGTTTTTGTCACATATGGCTTCTGTTGGGGTTGAATGGATGAAATCAAACTGTATTTATCAATAAATGGTTTCTGAAATTGGTTGATCATAGAAAGGGCATAACCCTAAGTGGTTCTTGCTAATTCCAAAATATGATTTTGTAACTCCAATCTAGCTGCCAAATTGATCAAACTTTCAGCAATAGAAAGATTATGATCTTCATGAATACGATCTTGTGTTGATTTCATTTCTCCCTGCATAACCTCCAAATGAGGTATCAACATGGATTAGATGGAGATCAATTTTGACCTCAAGTTGCGACCACTTGCCTGAAGCTTGACCAATTTTCCTTGAGCATTCAATAACTTATTATAGTGGCTTGAAATGGATTCAACTGACTACGAAATGGTGTTACTTGTTCTCTGCATATTAGCTTGAATTCGTTAGATGTTTTCCTAAAGATTAATAGTGAATCTTGGCACATCAGACAAATTATTGTACTTTCTATATTAGTTTTTTGGTATTATGTACACATTCTTGTAATTGAACTTTCTGCTTAGCAATGGTTGTTGAAACTTTGTCCACAACCTTATTCTCGAATTTCTTTGTTTACCAACCCATCAAACTCTCATTTGTTTCTATACCTCCAATATTTATTTGTTCAACAATAGTTACAAGCTAGGAAATGATTTGGGCTTGCCCATCAAAATTTTGTATATCAAATGCCTCTACAAAAATGTCCTTAACATCATGTAATACTCGCTTCTGTTGATGTTCTCTTCTCAGCTCTTCTTATCTCTTTTTCTTAGGAAAAATCTATTGCAACAAAATTATGTGTTCAAGAGTGAGATTTGCCAAATCCAATTGTGGCATCTCAATAACTTCGTCTAGAATCACTTCAATATTTGACAAGCTATCCTTTATTGATTTTCCTTTATTTGGTGACGGAGTGTTGTTGCTCAACATTGCTTTAGGAGATGGTGAGAGGGTATGAACACTCAATATTGCTTGTATATTAGTGCTAGAGACAATAATGGTAACACTTGACACAGTTTTATTTTCCTCCTTATTCTCTTCAATTAAAGGTTCTAACATGTTTGGTCCTTCTTGACCTTTGGTAGAAATGTCTACACTTGTGTCTTTGTTTGTTTCCTCTACCTCTTGCTCCTCCTTATCTGAATCCAAGGGCTTCTCTTTCTTAGTAACTAGAGTTTTAGGGGTGTCAGCATGTACTGGTGAAATGTTTCCTTGCCAAATCAACACACCTAAACTCATTTCATCACTTCGATCGTCCTGGATAGTTATTGTGTCAATGTCTTTTTCTTGCATCACTTCTTTAATTATGAGACCAAAAATGCTCATAATTTCAATCTTATTTTGTAGAATCATAAAAATTCTAAACTTACGAACAAATCAGTTCCTATATTTCTCCAAAAATGTTTCTTTTTGTTCTTCTAACAAATCACAAATAACTTTGGCTAATGTGCCAGTTCTAATGTCTTTCTCTTGTTCAACTTCCTGTTGCCACCTTCTGTCAAGTCTTCTATACAAATCCATAGGAATCTTCTTCTCTACTTAATTAGGAGATAATTTATTACTTTCCATGATATCTATCATGGCCTCCTCAACTTTTGTTCTATCATCATTATCAAGCATGTCATATTTTACAAATCTAAAATTGGATAAGCCTATAGAGCTTCTTAGGTCGACACATATCTTATCAATATTCTTTCCTCTTCTAGGGACTGTGGCTAGTTTCTCTGATTTGGTTCTCTCTGCATCATCTTCTTCAACTTCTTTCACTTTTACCAATCTTCTCATCTTTGGTTGTCCAATAGGGACTTGCGATATTTCCTTCTTTGTTCTTGATCTGCTTGACTCACTAGTCTCCACTACTCCTTGCTTTGTTGATTTCTCAACACTAGCTATTGCTACCCTGGTCCTTGGTTTGGTTAGTGGTGGAGGAGAGAGGGGTGTCACCACTGGCTTATTTGTAGTTCCTTTAGCCTTCTTCCTGGGTGGTGTGACAAAAACTAGGGTTTTACCATTTGCTCCTTCTCCTTCTTCTTCTTCCTCGTCACTACTACCTTTTTTCTTCATCTTCTCCAAGACCTTGTGTAATTTGTAGAGGTTCCTTGATCTTGCCTTAGTTGCCTCGATTTTCCTCTAGGTCTTCAATCATTTTGTCCCTTTTCTTTTCCTTAGAAGTTATCTTGATATCTCTAGTGATTCTTGCCTTAGCTCCTTTATACTTTCCAAAAGGTTTAGCTTTAGTATCAATCTCTTTTTTTAATAATGCAAGAATATTTGCATTCACTGTATCACTATCAATCTCATAATCAAATGCTATTAGCCATGCTTTCCTTGGTTTTACTGCCTGCATAAATGTGTTATCTGTGTCCACTAAGAAACATACATCATTGTAATGTTTCATTACAAATTCCTCTAGTATTCTCATCCTCATCTTCATTCTCTTTTTGAATTCTTTAAAATATGTATCCATGATATTTTCAAAATTCTCTCCTAATTGATTTATGTATTCATTGAGTTTCCTTGTTCCCAAATAATATTTCCAATACTAGAGAAATACTTCTGAATATAAAAGAAAATACACATATCAAGTGATCCGAACTTATACATTGGGTTCTTTGCCTTCCTGATGGATATCAGGTTTTTTGCTAATTGTAGTTTCTATAACTTGGCAAGATCATATTCATGATCTTTCATGATGATCTTTCATGCGTGATCCACTTCCATACACAATGCACTATTCAATCCTCTTAATTGATAGAATTTGTGAGAAACTACTCTCACTGCAAATTCAATCAATGGATTAAAAATGTTTGAAATGGATAGTCCTCGTCCATTTCACTTGGCTCTTGTGTTGGCTTCAACTTCTTCATGATTCAAACTTCTCATAGTCTTCTTCTTATCTAGTGTAGGATAACCAGTAACCTTATGAATCATCTTCTTGCTTATCTCAACTAGTCCATTGTGTATCTTGTTGATTAACAATTTGTTCTCATGTTGTAATTTATATCCCAACTCTTCTAATACCCAATGTTTTGGAGAGACAAAAGGATGTCACCAACAAATGGGTCAGTGTATATGTTTTATCACTTCCCTCTAAATTACAAGGTACAACTCCCTTAAGACTTGCAATGATGTGCAACAAATATGTCTTTCTTAGATCAGAAGTTTATGACAAAATAAGCTATTAACCTGAGAGTAGTAAAGGCTAACCAAATTGCTTGTAGACACAAACAATTTAGGCAAAATGGTTTTGGATAACTCACAAACCCCAATGGAATGTTTATCATGAATTATCTTGCAACACTTCTATCTAGCTTCTAACTACAATCAATTTCTATTTATGCAATCCTGATTGTTAACCCTAACAAAGAAAAAAAAAGGGAGAGAAGAAACAAAATCATATATGGACAGTAAATGGAACTACTTATACTACTAACACCATGATGAAATTGAATTCAAAAGGAGATAACATAACCACACACAATTGTCTTTCAACTCTTTATGCAAAAACTATTTTAAACTAAGTTGGAACAAAAAATCCTTAACAACAAATAGGGTAAGTGGAATTACAGAGCCAATTCACCATCAAGTTTGCCAACCTTTTCATTATCATCAGAAATTACATTTATAGTCTTCTGTTATCCCTCAATTTTTGGTAGTGCAATAGTCACACAACAAAAAGAAAACATGAAAATATCTAATATATAGCATGGTATAGACACGTGGCATCTTTCTCAGCAATGATTTTGATCCCATGGCACCTCTGAGAACACCTAGTGACTATTTATCTTTAGACGACTCCAAAAATCCTGCAAAAATATTCATTTATTTCATATTCTATTGTTGGCACCCAATCTATGTAATTTGTATTTCAATAGTTATAGAAAGTTTGAATTCTAATCATTGATCTTGAATCAATGATCACTATCTTATTTGTTTATTACTTCTTTTGTGGGTCCCTTTGTGTATGTGTCCAGTGCTCACTTTCTCACATTAGTTATTCTTCATGCATCTTCGAAAAGTGAGAAAGCCACAAGCGTTGATCTACTTTTGATCAACAACTTCTACAAAGCAAAGATCTTTAATAACAGTAAAAAACTCTTGCCAATCTGAGCATGCCATCTAGACAACTTATTCAGATGTCTTCCTTTTTCATCCCACAACTAAGTCTGGTCCCACCATCACCATGTGTCGAACGCTCGTATTCTCGCATTTGTTATCCTTCATGCATCTTCAAAAAGTGGGAGAGTGAGTTAGTGATCCTTTAAAATCTAACAGCTTAATGATATCTCCTCTTTCCATGTCACATCTTTACTACAGTTTCAAGATTTAACATTTCTTCTAACTACGAAAGAACAATGGCTTAAACAATTAATCGTGTTACAGCTTCACAACCACCAGATTCAAATTGACTCATCTCTTAATTGCCTGCAATGATGTGAAAGCTCATGTCCTAACTACTGTGGTTAGCTCTTTATCTCTTTATCAAAAAACTAAATGTCTCTTCTTTCAATCACTTAACTCATTCGATTACTAAATTCTTTATCACCCTTCACAACTACTCACTGCTTCTTTTTACTAATAGTTGTGAAGAAGTGAACACTACACACTAACCATAATCATGCCTTTGCAACATTAAAATTAACTATTATTTCAAACTCACGAACTCGTGAAACCTTTGAATTTAACCGCATCGCCTCTTTGTAACTATTAATCAATTAACACCCTTATCTCTTGCAATGTTGTGATGACCGTTTAACTTAACCGTTATTGTCTCTTGTAGCTTTGTAGCCTTCATTAAGGTTCAACATTGATATGGTGTGGCACGATTTATATACTTTCACCACTTCACAACTTAAAATGTCTTGAATGGTTCTTAGTTGGCGACCTTGTGAAAATTGTTCACCTTAACTATTGTTGTCTCTCACATTGTTGCAACCTTCTTTAAGAATTATCTTTAACACCTTGTGACATTGTGAATGCATGCTTTTGCTCCATCACAACATTCACCTTAGGTTACCTTTAACTACAAGCGATGATACAATCTTCAACTTTCGCTGCTTCATAGCCTTAACTCATGATTAACTTAAACTACTTGCGACCATGCGATAGCCTTAAATCTTAATTGTCATGTTCATTCTTTGCCTCCTTGCAACTTGAAAAACTTCAACTATTTTTCCACCTACGATGTGGCGTCAACTGTGTGAAATTGACTATCCCTTTGTGCACAAATTTTGCGACTTAAGATTTAACTTCCCATTCAACTGTGCGATGTTGCGATGACCTTTGATCTGATCTTCATCCGACGGTCAAGGATCCATCTTTAAGAGAAATTGACTTTTCAATTGACCAATAACATGCATTCCTTTTGTTGATTGACTTTTCCACTTGTCTACGTAGATGCTGATACAAATTGGTTTCTCTACATATTGAGCTTGATCGCCTATGAAATCTACAATTATTGCATATCTTTGTCTTAGAAATCATTCTAAATCCTTAGATGATGAATCATTGGAGTTTACAGGCCTTCTTCTCATCAAGGCAATTTCTTATAACTAACCCACCAAACCCTAAATCACCTAGCCCTTGACTAGTGCAATGCTTACATAATTTCCCACATAGGTTAGCTTGAAAGGGGATGATAAGAAGAGTTCATCCTAGAGGCATTCTAGACATAGACTCAACATTGACACATCGACTTGACTTCAACCTAGAGCAAAAATGAGATGAACTGGAAATTAGGCAATAACAATCTCTATTTGGAGATTTAAGCATGACAATGCTTAAAAGAATCCTAGCAATCTTTGGTTCCACAAAATAAGGTGACAACTTGGCAAAAAAAAAAAAACTAATCTAAGAAAACAACAACAACTAACTAAGAAAGTGAGCAACTAAAATAAAGAAAACTGCATGAAAGAAAAGCCTACCTAACTAGCTACTATGCAGGGGTTACCCGCTTTCAAGTTTGCATTTGCTACAACTTTAGATCTTGCCCATTATAAGAACATGGCAGGGATTCTCTAGTGGGATATGCCAACTTGAAAGAGTTGTTCTGGTTCACTTGCAAGATCTAAAATGGCCCTTTCCACAAAGATTAAAACTTGGAGTGCATCCCTCTTGGTTAATGCATCTTATCCCACAGTAGAACCAAATCACCTTCCATGAATTTCCTTGGTCTTTTTCTTTTATCAAATAACTTCTTGACTCTCCCTTGATGTTCAGTAATTCTATCAACCATTTCTTCTCTTTTCTCCTGTAGTTTGGTTAGATACAAAATTCTCTTTTCCAATCCATCTCTGCATATGCCATCTTCAATCATAGTCTTTGATTTACAAGTGGTAATCTCCAAAGGTAATGGAAAGTTAGCTTCTACTTCATAAACTAACTCAAAAGGAGAGATACCAATGGCTCTTTTAGGTGTGGTCCTATCTACCCATAAAGCATCATGTATCTTCTTGTGCTAACTTCTTTGATTATCTGAAACTAATTTCTTCAAGATATTAATTAGATTCTTATTGCTAGATTTGACCTGCCCATTTCCTTGAGGAAAATAATTAGAGGAATGACCAACTTGGATACTAGTATTATAACAAAACTCAACAATTTCTAAGGAAGAAAAATAAGATGCATTATCCATTATCAATTTTATAGGAACTCCAAATCTGACTAATATATGTTCTTTGAGAAATTCACATACCACCTCTAATGAAATATTCTTCATAGGTTTGGCTTCTACCCATTTACTAAAATAATCTATGGTAGTCAATATGTAAGAATGTCCTTGACTGGAAGAGGGATTGATTGGGCCTATAAAATATAAACCCCATCGATGAAAAGGAGCTTCAATCACTACTGGTTTAAGAGGTAAGGCAACTAGTTGAGGTTTACTAGTTAACATCTTATATTTTTTGCAATTGACAATCCACTTATATGCACCCTTAAACATACTAGGCCAATAGTAGTATTGCCTTAAAATTTTGAATGCGATGACAGTGCTAGAAAAATATCCTCCACATGCTTCATTATGAAAAGACTTAAAAAGCTTCTCTTGTTGCTCCTTATCAATACATCTTAGAAATGTACCATCAATAGCTTTCTTATATAAAACATCATCTTGAATTACATACTTTAAGGCCTTTTTTAAAAGATCTCTCCTATGCCTTAATCCATTAGGACACTCACCATAAGTCAGAAAGTATGCAATATTAAAAAACCAAGGGTCTTGAAGATTTACCATGAGAACTTTTGGAGTATCTTCTTCTTCAATTTGTTGATCTTCTGCCAAGGCTTTACAAAGTGCATTTCCTCTCACAACATTGGTTGGCTTGATCTTAATATCATACTCTTGAACCTTTGCAATCCAAGCTCCTTTATTATTGCAACCAACCTCTTGTTGTGTCAAGATACTTTTCACTACAGAATCTTGCAAATGTATCACTAAATGAGAATGCAAAATATAAAACCTAAAATTCTTGAGAGCTCTTGCTACTATAGATGCATGTTTCTCCATTTGTGAGTATTTCAATTCTTGATTCTTTAATGGCATACTCATGAAAAAAATTGGGGCTTGTATTCCTTCTTTGTTTTCCTGCATCAATATGGTTGACATAGTATGTGCTGATGCATAACAATATATGATGAACTCCTTAGTATAATCTGGATGAACAAGAACATGGGCTTTGACAATAACACTTTTGATTTCTTCAAAAGATCTTTTTCCAATATCATTCCATTTGAAAGCTTTATTACCCTTCATCATATCCACTATGGACCTACATGTCTTAGAGAAATTAGGCACAAACCTTCTTAAGAAGTTTACCTGGCCAAGGAAAGACTTTACTCTAGTTTTACTCAATGACAAACTTAGTTGCTAAATGACTTTAAATCTATCTGGATCAATCTTCATGCTTTCTTGAGAGATAATGTGACCATTTAGTAGTTTACCTTCTGTCACACAAAATACTATTTTTTTAGGATTTAGTGCGATACCATGATTTCTACACCTTTGTATCACTCTTTCTAAGTCTTTGATATGATCTTCTCTTTTCTTGGAGAAGACTATCAAATCATCTAGGTATACAACAATGATTTTATCCTTCAAATCACCAAAAGCCAAATTCATTGCACGTTGAAATGTTGCATCTGCATTAATTAAGCCAAAAGGCATCCTATGATATGCAAAAGTACCCCAAGGTATGGTAAAAGTTGTCTTGAATTGACCTGCCTCATCTACTTGAATCTGATTATACCCTGAAGAGCCATCTAACATAGACATCATCTCTAACTCTGCAATAGTTTGTAAGAGATGACCATATTGGGGAGTGCAAAGTTATCTTTGAGAGAAGCCTGATTTAGATTTCTAAAGTCCACAAAAATCCTTATCTCTCCAATTTTCCTCCTCACTAGCACTATGTTAGCTACCAAAGTAGAGTGGTGAATATGATATATGATCCTAGCCTACAATATTTTATCAATCTCCTTAAAGATTTATCCTTCAACTATAGGGTTGTAGTTCCTCTGTTTCTGTCTAAATGGTGTTGCTCCTAGCTTAAGGGGGATTTCATGTTTGAATTTTCCATCCATGAAATTTTTTAAATCTTCATAACTCCAAGAAAATACATCTTGATATTCAATGAATAATTTCTTGATTTCTACCCTCTTTTTTTGTGCAACACTTTCCTATGTTTATTAGTTTTGGATTGATTCCTGTCCCTATATTTATTCCATCATACTCACCATAAGTTTTTCCTTTCTTATCTCTCTCCTTCTTAATGTATGCATCATGTCTATCAAAAAGCTTTTCCAAAGAAATGAGATGAGATGGGATCTTGTTACCTTTCAATTGGATCATATATGGCTTTATTTTCCTTTTGTCATCTATCAATTGATCATCACTTGAATTAGTACTTCCTTCAAAATACAAACCTACAAAAGGTTCTTCTCCTTCAATAAATTGTTGTATGTGTTTGTCATCATCAAACACCTACCAATAATCTTCATTATTAGGAATATTAGGCCTAAATAGAACTTCCACTTTATAAATTTGTTCTTTGAAGTCAGGATGTGGTAGGAGCAAAGATACAGAGACTACTAAAGAATTAGCTCTTGAATTGAATTCCCTTGCTACTGCTATGATTGAGAAAGCATCCAAACTTTCAATTTCATCCCAAACCTTATTACAATAGTTTTTCAATCTTTGGTTCTTTACTACATATTGGTTCTTTACTTGCCTTACCACTAATTTTGCATCTCCTTGAGCTTTGAGTATCTTAACCCCTTTTTTTTTGCTACAATTATACCAAGGAGAAGGGCTTCATACTCTATAGTATTGTTGGTATTCTTGAAATCTAACTTGTATGCTTCTCCACTAGGTGATGTCAAAACCACTCTTGCACCTTAACCAACATTGGCACAACTTCCATCAAATTCTAAAGTCCACAAATGTTCACCATTAGTTTGCTCTGATTTTTCTTGAATATCAGGAGTATCATAAAATAACATATAATTACCAAACTATATTTCTTGATATAAGATTTGAGACCTAGGATCATCATATTTCATAACAATGAATTTTGCCTTTTCTTTTAGTTATAGTTTCTCTCTTTTGTTCCAAACTAGAATGGTAGCACAAGACCAATCTAATTTTATCTCTCCCCCCATGTCCTTGCAAAAACTTTCACTTAAGAGCATTACATAGCTTGCAGGGATGTCTGCCCTTAGGATGGTGAGTTTAAGTCTCTTGGAAGGATAGGTAGCTAGGGCAACTTGAGCATCTTTTATCTATCCAAGCAAGGGTATTTGTTTTGCATCCATTGAGTAACATTGACCAAAAGTTTTAGTCAGGGGTAGACCTAGAGCTTTAGCTACAGAGGCAGGCATTACATTATCAAACACCCTTGAATCTATGATACAATTACTTAACCTATTTCCATTGATAAACAAGGAAATGTGAAAAGGATCACGTTTTTGATTTGGAGAGGTGGCCAAGACAGTGGATTCTTCTTCTTAAAACAATTTAGGCAGTGCAAGATCTTCATCATCTAAAGGAGTTCCACAAGTACTAGCTTTGTTTTGATGATCAATGTTAGCATTAATACTAACATGTCCTCCATCTTTATTATTACAGTGTTCAACTAACCTTTGCAATTGATTAGGATTAGACTTCAAGTAATCTAGTGGAGATATTTGAATTCTCACCTCTTCACAGTATCATATTATATCAAAGGAATTAGGTGACTTACCTTTGTGCTGCTTTTGTGAAGTTAAAGGTACCATACCACTGTCTTTATCTACTTTGTCTGATGATGCATGATTTTTAATAGATACTGAATTGGAGGTTTGATTCTTATTCTTTTGACTTCTAGTCATGACTGTCAGCTGAGGTCTATCTAGAGTTGCAAAATAGCCACCTCTTGTCTCTAAATCTGATTCATACTCCAAGAAATTTTTTTCAGAGTCACCATGAGGAGCATGATCATCTTCACTTTCAAGATATTCCACTATTTGTTCTTTATTGTCCACCATTTGCTTATATCTAATCATGTCAGCTCATGTATCCCCCATCATGAATATTCCATGTATATGTTCTTATGCATCTTTACTTATGCAAATATGAACTTTAGCTCATTTTATGTTAGGAACTAACGTATGATATATCATTTAAATATATAGTTCCTTACATAACTTTTTTTGCTTAGTTTGAAGTGATAAGATCACCTCCTCCATTGGATTGGGTGATATCAATTCCATTTGTTCCACTCTTCCATCTTCTGCCTTTTTCATCCATGTTTGTTTCATATCCTTCTTTATTTGATTAATGCCCACCTTGCCTTTACCCTTGGAATTATTATGATTTTCTAGTAGTACTTGAGTTATGTAGTTTTTGCTTAAATGTCCAAACATGTGACATTTGGAACATACATTGTTAGGTGCATGATTCTTCCTTTGATTAGTCCAATATGGTTTCATATATGATCTACATTCATATTCTCTATGTCCATACTTTTGATAATTATAAAAACAACCTTCAAATCTAGGTTTAGTAGATGCTTTCTTCATTCTTGATCTACACTCATGTATTTGATGTCCTTGATTCTTGTAGTAAAAACAATAACCAATAAACTTAGGTTTAGGATTTTGCATACCATTTTTTCTTCTGTAGATGTTTTTAGTATGTCCAAGTTTTCCACAATGATAATATGTTGGTTTGCCTGTTGACTTTGCCTCTCAGTTCTCCACTCTTGGATGACTCTCCTTGCTCAGTAGATGAATGTCTTGAACCAATAGTGTTGCTAGATGAACTCATTAGTTCTTCAAAGTATTTCATTGCCTTATTAGGCTTGTTGAATCTTTCCACAAATTCTTTCTTGGTTTTTAGTTCATTATTCAATAAGTCCTTATGTGATCTTAGATCTACTATTTCCACATCCTTTCTGTTCAACTCATGATTTGCAAGCATTAGTTGATTCATCATGTCAAGTTGACTGTTAGTAATATTTTGTATATCAGACATCCTTTCTTCAAATCTAGTTGCCATTTTCCCTTTGTCTTCCTCAACGATAACCTTAGCTTCCTCAACTTTCTTCTTTTGCTTGGTTGCTTCACATAGCCTTATTGATTGAATCTCATGTTCCCTTTTTAGTCCTTTAACTTCTTCATTCAAGATTCTATTCTTATCTAGTAGATATGTAGTTGTTGTATAATTCTCACTTAGGCTTCCAATTTCAAATAGTCCTTGAGTTTCGACTTCTTCATAATGGAACTCATTTTGTAAAATTGCCAACTCCTTTCCCCTTTTTAGTGATTTCTTTAGTTCTTGTCTTGCTGTTTCAAGTCACTGCAGTATGAGCTAGATGGCAATCACCTTGTTGTTAATAACCTTGTCCACTTTATAAGCCTCCATATCCAAGATCTAAACTCTAAGGTGTTAAAATTCTCTAAGAGAACTCAGCTCTTATACCAATTATTGGAAGTCTTAATTGGAAACCAAGATATTGAGGGGTGGGGGTGGATCAAGATTTGTAACACTTTTAACCTTTTAACAATTCATAGTGCATTCACCACATTTACCATCTCATATTTGATTGCATCCATAACTTGTAAAATCAAACTGTAATAACATATAGATCTAGTCTATCAATCACATGCATGAAAATTGATCACATGACACAAAGATTTGGTTACCCAGAAACCCTACAAGATGAAGGTAAAAATGGGGTGGGGATGACACCCAAAAAATTTCACTACTGCAGTAATAAAGTTAACCTGTTAGGGTTACAATGTTTGACCATATCTACTGATCTACCCTATAAGGGGTCTGCTCTGTTCAAAGATCTTAAGACTGTTAGGTCTTACCCTATGAGAGGATTTTACACTTACAACAAAGTAAGGACTTTGTTAGGAGATTTACAAATATTTGTTAAGAGATTATCCATGATTCAATCTGTTAAAACCAATTTAGTACTCGATCCTCGGTTTGCTCTGATAAGTGAGTTTTAGATCTCCTCTCTTCAATATGATCTGATATAACTTTTTTGTCATTCACTAATTTGACAAGGTCACTTTCTCTATTCTATAATAACATAACTCTTTTTCCTCTTTTGCAATGCTCACACTTTCACACTTAATCTACTTTGTGATTGCACAAATAGCTTGTTTTCTCCTTCTCATCACCATACCCTTCTAACTATATGAAAGTAGGTTTAGATATGCTCTATTTAAAGATTTCATAAAGATTTTTCTAGATGCTTCTTGATTGTGCCTCTTCATCTAATTGGTTTTTAACAAAACATAGGAATATGTGATCCACGTTATAAAATGCATAATAACCTTTGTAACAAACTCTACAAGTATTAAATATTATGTTCATGTCATCTTGAAACAATTTACCTCAAATTTTGTATCATTCTTGACTTGAATGTCATTTATGCATTGCTCGACACTTACTATCTCTGATACTTGACACTTACTGTATATGTTGTTGATGCTCAGTCTTTACTATGTTGGACACCTTCTATGTAACTCAACATCAAAGTGTTTGAACTGCTTGGTAAACATTAGACTCAGCTTACATTGAAAATAATCAGTGACCAAAGACTTGCTTAGCTCCTATAGATCTTAATATATACATGTTTATATACAAGTCTATCCCATGACTCAACCTCTCTAGAGTAGCTCAGTTGTAGTGATGACCTTCTAACTTTGCCTAGTATATGAGTAAGTGTTAGACACTAATAGACAACAACAATTAGGGATACCAATAAACAACAAAATGTACCCTGGAAACAAAAGTGACATAAAGGGATACATACATTGTAAAGGAAGTGTCTAACACATTTTTTTGATGTCCATCTACCAACACCTTTTTCCAGTATAAGAAAAAGTAGGAGTAAGGGACTTTGCAAAAAGGAATGGTGAGTATGGTGGTAAATGATGTTTTGCCATCAATTCTAAAGGGGATATTGTTAGCCCCACATGCATCCTTGGTATGAATAGTAGGAGAAACATTGAGTATTTTCATTAATGGACAAGAATACGTATTTGGCAAAATGTATGGCAACCAGTTGAGAGAAATAAATAGAAGGAAGAGGTCTAGAGCTACTAGTCAAGAAGCACACCAACATACACTCTGGAACACCTACTAACAAGAAGTCATAAATGGATATTATTTAATTCAATTAATGAACACAATGATTCACCACCAATGTGACAAAAAGGAGAGGCTAAAATAGGGAAAGCAAGTAAGGATGAAAGGCTGCCATTGGCATGCATCTAGGACTGGAAAAAGCTACCTTCCTAGACCTTAGGCATAGGGTTAATGGGTTTTTCACGAACGAAAGCAAACATGGAATTCAAAATTCAAATTAAAAATGGGTAGGACAATTCGATTATGGATAACTATGCCTTCACATCAACAAAAAGAGTATATGCAACAAAGTGTGAGTGTTGTTGAAGTGGTTATAGAAAATAGATTGGAGATAAGTTAAAATATAGTAAATACTACAAGGAAAGAAGCAAGTGTAGTAAAGTGAAAGAATATCAACAAAGAATTGTTGTAGATGATTAAGTGAGAGGTGAGGTTAAAACACTCATTAAACTATTGGAACTCTTTAGAATAACTGAGAGGGGGTGGGGTGAATCAGTTATCCAAGGTCCAGATGTACAATTAAAACTTTTCACAACTTAGTGAACCCATATCCATAAAACATTTTCATCATGCATGCATCCATTAGATTATGCAATCACTTAAACTTGTAGGTTATTATCAAATCAATTTGTAGAAATGTAAACATGAAACATAATAGATTCAATAACACATTTGACACAATGATTTAAAGTGGAGAACCAATTTGGAAAAAAACCACCAGTAACATGCTACTCATTCTCACTCTTCCGAAGTGATGCCCTATGAAAGGCCAACCCTATTAAAGGTTACAATACACACTATTAAATGTGACTTGGTTAAAGGATTTCAATCACCTTGTTAGGAGTGAGCCTTGTTAGAGGAATTTAGATCATTCACTTGGAATGTCACCCAGTTAAAGGATTTACAAATGACTGTTAGGTCAACCTTAATCCAAAGGATTTACCCTAGACTGATACAATGATTAGAGAGTAACAGTAGGGCTTGATCTAATAACAACTTACAACTTCATTTGCAGATTACAAATCTTTGTTTCAGTCCTCCATTATGCTTGACTGTCACACTCTTAAGCTCTGATAACTTGTTCACCCTTCAAGCATCCATACCCTTAAGCTTTCTTGCTTTGTTTTCCAATGTAGTCTCTTCTCTTAGGTCACTGAATGAAGCAAAATACCCTAGACTCCTTGTCTTCCTTAGGTTCACACACATCAACTCTTGCTTCTGACCAGTCATCTCTATAAATAGAGAACTAAGATATTTTGTCATTCATCCTCCATCGCCCATTGTAGGGTTAGGTTAGATTAGATAGGATTAAATGAATCTACCCCTCATTTCATTTCATTCCCTTCTAGAAACTTCTCCTTCAATCCTCTTTGAATTTACTTCAAAACAGTTTATCTTGAATTCTGTGCCACCAAATTATCAATCTTATCTTCCACATGGTTCACATAATCTAAGAAATTAAACTTGTTAGCTCAGATTCATCGAATTCTCAATCTTTCTTATAATGCTGACACTCAACATTAACTAACTTCTGATGCTCGACACATACTATGTTGCTCGACATCCACTGTCAAAACACTTGGCACAAACTAAAGTTTATTGGTGCTCGACATCAACTAAACTTTACTTGGCTTACACTGTTTCACTCGGCTTACATTGAAATTGACTTTGCTTGGCTCGAACTAATTTTTTGCTTGGGTTGCACTAACTTTTCTTAGCACCTATTGTCCACTCAGTCAAGCTTGTCAGACAAACTTTGTTTAACTTGTTCTTCTAAACTTACCCAGTGTAACTAACCTTTGCAACCTTAAGTAGATTATTAATGAACTATAATATAACTGTCTTAACTGATCCTTGTACTCTTTTTCATATCATAACTCAACCTTTCCTCTAGGTTTTATTGTTACCTCATTTGATCAATCCTCTTCATCAATCAAATAAACGATAGTACTTAAATCATATAAGCAATTTTGTTACCAGCAAGTAGTAGATTTGACATCAGTGAGGAAATAATGACTGAAACACATTTATCATACTTGTATCAATCTATTTTCAACATAAACAAGAAATAAGATTGAACCATCTTCAAACGAGACAGAGCAGAGATCTACACAATAAGTTAGTGTTACATTCCAATCAAACAATTAGTATGATTTCTTACCATTGCATCTTTTGTCAGCCCCTAACATGGCTAACTTCATTTGGAAGCTTATTGTAAAATCCTCTAACAAGGTGTCTCTTAGAAGGAGATTTGGAAATCCTCTAACAAGGTTGTTGTAACAAAGTTATAGTAACCATAATAGGTTACAAACAATCCTAATAGGATACACTTCTAGAAGAAGTACTTATAACTCTTAATTGGGCACCCATTTACATGAATTGTAAGGTTTAGTAGGTATATTATCCCCAATGATGTTTTCATTCTCACATCAAGGGTTTCCACATACAAAATAACTGTGTCACTTGATGAATACTTTTTTTTTTTTTTGTGTGTGTGTTGACTTGTTTTATTTTTATGCACTTACCCCATGTAGAGATCAACAAGGGAAAATTAATAGTTTTAGAAGTGAAGTCTAATTCCTAACTATAAATATGTATAGACCCACATGAACAACAAATAAACAAACATGTAGAATGGAAAGAGATAAATGACTTCTTAGACATGAATGCAATAGAGAATGGTTTTTCGGGTGGGGACTTCAATGCCATCCTAAACTTAGAAGAAAAAGTTGGGGGTTCAACAATAATGTCACACGCTATGTTTGACTTCAAAGACTAGTATTCAAAGGCCAATTTATTAGATATTCCAACAACTAATGGGATGTTCACTTGGAATAACAAAAGAATAGGCTACTATAATATTGTAGAAAGATTATACATGTTTATGTTTAAAGGAGATTTAGCAACTTATAATAATTCTTTTAGTAAAACTTGTTACCTTGGTTCCCTTACCCACCAAATTGAACCAATTTTTATTGTAATGAGTCAAAAAGTGTTAAGGTGCGCCAAAATTTGATTTTTAAATGAATTTGTGATTTATTGCCTTTTTAATGATTTTATGGTATTGATTCATCTGGGTTGTCCCTGCTCTACCTAGCATTTTGAATTTTTGAAATCCAACTCCCGAGTCCCAAGTTATTCTAGATTAATGAAAGCTTTCAATCAAAATATTAAACTCCAAAAATAGAGAGGCTAAGAAATGCACTTGAAACACATAATTGCACCCTAATTCTTAAGCTCCCTAACCAAAAAGAGGGTTAAGAAAAGAGTTCCAAAATTGTGTTTTGACCATCACACATTCACCTCCAAAAACCCAAAAAGATTAGGCAGGAAATCCAAAACACTTGTTTTGAAGGAGTTTCTTAACCTTTCTATCGAATACTAGAGGTTAAAAATTAAGAGTTAATGAACCTTAATAAAAGTTAGTTATCGTGTATGAAGGATGCGACCAAAAATGTCGACAAGGTTTCTTTGGTGTTCAAGCGTGAAAGTAACGGAGCTATAAAAATTATAGTCTGGAGATCTCAGGAAAATGTCCTCGTAAGAAGTCTATGGATTCAACCTCTGTTGAAAAGAATCTTAAGCAAACTTAACCATCTCGTCAAAACATAGAGGTGCAAACCAGTCTACACATGAACTATTTGACTGAATGTGAAGAAACGATGGGAGATGTGTCTTGTAAGCGTCAGGAGGAAAATGGAACATGATATTTGGATGGGAAAATATCAAATTTAATCTAGAGTCATATATAATCGAACACCTCAAGCAATTTGGTCACACAGTTCATAATTCTTTGTTATTCATTTTAACATGTAATGATATCAATTGCTAATATGGTATTTGATAGAAGCTCCCAGATTCATAAAGTATAACGTGGAAGCTGCATATCAATTATTTGATAATATGCCTCAATGAGAAATGTAAATCTTAGATTCCTTTATCTTAACAAGGCAATGTGAAAGCATAGGAATCTTGTAATGTGTTTCACAAAATACCACAAACGCAGTGCCTAAGTCTTGACACTAGCGCCTACTTCTTGATCATATTGCTTGTGTACACAGACTATTTAGGAAATGCACAAACTCCCTAAGGAATGCTCCTAACACAAATACACAAATATCGATGAATTTACAAAGATGTTGCACATGGTGTGTGAAATATGAACTATTTGAAATAATGCCCCTAGATATGACATTGTGCGGGAGTCCATGTTCATAGCGTGACTGTGGAAGAATGGACAAAGAAGTCTAAACACCTTGTAGCAAAATTCATTTGGTGAGTCCATAGTCGAATCTTGGCCCATGACTTCATAATAAGAGTATGAAACATGGAAAAATAGAAACTATGGAGATGCTTTCACAAAATACCCTACAAAGAAGACATGTCATGGAATGCGATGCTCATAGTAGGAACGTCAAAACACTTTATGTCTTTGGATCAATGGATAGTCATTCTCAACAAAATCAGAGAGCATAGACAACAAAGTGTTGCTCAAATTGTTTGATAAAATGTTCATGAAAAGTAAAATGTGTCACTCCGCCACCTTTGTTATCATCCTTCATATCCATGACCCTCGTGAATGTTGGAATCAATTTGCAAGTGAGGAGAGCTGCCACCCGAAGTTGTGTAACAATTATTTGACAGAATACATGGTAGTCTACATAGAGCCAAAGATGAAGCACCCATATTGTTTTATAACCCATTTCTAAGAAATGTGTCCTTATTAAATGCTATCATTAATTCGCAAATATGCTCAACAATGTTTATTGTTCACGCGGATACTCCAATGAATGCCCATGGCTAAACAGCCACGAAAATGCACTCTCTTTACATTGTTTTTTCTAACTTTTCAAAAAAAATTCTAAGTCCTCTCCTTCGTAAGAAAGTGCATTTTCGTGGCTGTATAGACGTTGCCCCAATGAATGGTGACACACATTGACTTATAAATATATGCAATAACTCCAGTCATAAAAGTATATATGTTCATAGTTCTCAAAAAATCTCAAGAAGATGGAAAGGGGTGTGTGTAAAGACACTTTATCAAATATTCCAAGCACTCTCCCTACCGCGTCAATGAGGCAAAGCTTTCATGACAAAGGTATTGAGGAAGCATTTTATGGTCGTTATGGCATACAATGCAATCATAGAAATGAGTATGCAAAGAAGAAGATTTGAGAGCATGGAGCACGTAAAATGGGTAATGTAGTATCATATATTCCATTTGAATATGGGCCTGCAAATCATTTGTAAAGAAAGAAAGGTTTGTGAAGAGCCTAGTGATCATTTGGTTTTTGGAATATGATGGGAATGGTCATTCAGAATTAGAATATATTTTTCAATTTCTTGTTTGGTGCGCAGAATGGGAATGGGGAATAAGAATATGTATTCCTATTTTAGCCCAAAATGAGCATAAGTCCATTCCCAAAAATATTTGTTATTGGAATGGAGAATAGGATTACTTATTTCTTGGCTAGAGGGTTCTTCATCACTTTCATCAACACAAAATGGATGGAACAAAAAATTAAGAATAAGAATAAGAATAAGAGCTTCCCCATATGAATAATTTATAGAGAGAGGCCAAAATCTTCATCCTTTGCCACACCTTAGTAAGAGGTGAGGCAAACGATGACATGATCTGCAAGAGGTTGACCCTGATACTCTGCAATGGGAATCAAATCCACTAGAAGATTAGAACTATCGAATGCCTTTGGCAGAAGCCCAATGTCAAGCCCTTCTTCCTCTTCCTCCTTCGCTGACATCCTCAACTCTCCCTTTCCCTTCCCCACTCTCTTCCTCCTCCTACAACATCCCCTCTTTTGCTTTGCTCTCGGGGGATCAAACTTGTACAGGGAAATCCATTTGAACATTCATCTCGTTCCCACATAAACAGGCCCTTGCAATCTGTCCAAAGCCCTCATGTTCACATTGTAAAATACAATGTTGTGGTTGGCATGAATTTGATGGATTTCATACAGGTGTGAAAGAATTAGTAAAGCCCTTTAAAATTTGAAATGAATTTCATGCAAGCTCAATTTTTTTAGAAAAGCCCTAAAAATATTGATTGCAAGAAGTTGTAAAGAGAAGCCATAGATTTGGAGGAGTTGCTCACTAATTTATTGAATAGGAAGGAAGAAATTTGTGTAACATTGTAGCAAAGAGAAGCTAGAGAAACCATTGCTTGCCTGACGGATTTACAGAACAAACAGAAGGATTGTCAAATAAATTGTCAAATAGATTTTAGGTGAACCAAATAGGAATGGGATTGTCATTTTCCATTCACATTCCCTATTTTGACTCCCATTCCTATTTCCTATTCTAATTTTCTATTCCTATGCTTGTCACCAAAAGAGCCCTTAGAGAAACAAATGGAATCATTCACAATTCAATGAATGAGCTTGGGCATAACATTCAAAGCAATCTCCATCATGTACTATTGGTTAGAAAGGACTTATAAACTATGTGACAAAATGTAATGAAGGAAGGACTTCTCAGACATGAAAAATAGATGTGCCACATTAAGGAATGCAAGCGGTGCATTGACAAGTATAATGAGATGAATACAAACTTCAAACATCTTCTTCCCATGATTTCTCAATACTTATTTTGATTTATACACATTGAATATTGTGCATAACACCCAAATAGGCACTACCTGAATGGTACAATGTGGAATCAATCTGAAGGTGGTCAATTTTATAGCTAGCATGACATTCATTTGATAGGATGCCAAAGATAGAGTACATGAGACATCCATTAAAGCTCATTGATGAGAAGATTTTTATCTGATCTAATATGCTTGACACTATGCCCACATAGTTTGGAAATGCTCTTGTCATATTTAATGCACAATATGGATTCAAATACATAGTTGTGAACCAGTCCTCAACGACCTTTCATCTTGTTGAATCAATGCTCGCGTATACATATATTTGTTGAGAGATATTTAGCAATTTTGAAGTTAATGTAGGAGATAGGTATAATACAGATTTAGGCATAGTCCCTTTTCTTGTGAAAGTATGAGAGGTTTTAAATAGAGCTTGAGCATCTGCCAAAGCACAAGTCATAAATGACTTGAGTATCATCTAATGGCTATAAATTTCTTGAAGGATGATTTCAAGTTGGATGGAGAAGTTAGAGGTAAATGCACATATAGATACAATACAAAGAATGTCAAAGATGACAAAATGCCAATTATTCCTCCTAACAATGTTTTCTATTTTGTAGATTTGAAGACATTATTCTGATAGACTTGAAAAGTTTGTGATTCGGCTTAGTCAAGAATCATTTCACTAAGAATGAGTTATTCTCTTGTACAAGCCATTTTGATAAGACCAATAGCTTGTGTTTCATGTGACAAAATAGTTTTAATTTTCTCTTTCTATAAATAGTGACTTTGCTCTTTCTATGTAAAATCTTGAGGTTAATTAACCTCTCCCAAAATATGTAAAAAAGAGTTAGTTATTAACCCAAAGAGGAGTTAATTATGAGAAAAAACCCTATGCTCCACAGAGTTTCTAGGATGGGGACATGTTTCCGGTACGGGGATGGGTCAAAGCCAAAATTTAGGGGGCGGGACCTTAGGGGACAACAATTAAAAACATAGGGGATTTTTTTAATATATATATAGACAAAATTCAAGTATGCATATGATAACATTGATAAACCATTCACCATAGATATTTTAGAAGATCAATACATGGCAAATTATCAAATGAAAAATATTAAGTACCTCCATTATAACATATCACATGCATACATAGTAGAATCAAAATGCCTAAAGTCTCTAATTATTATTCATGAAATTAGAATAGAATAAAGAGAAGTGTAACTAAAATAGTAAGTAGTAAATAGAAATACTAAATGCAATCTTTCCTCACTGCTGCTATTGTTGTTGCTCTATGTTTTTTCCCTCTTAGCAAGTACATCATATCTTAAAATGAGTAGAAGAGTTAGTGTTTTAGTGTTTTAATGGACAAATATGGTTTGCACATTTTTATTAAGTCTTTAAGACAACTACCAACCCGCAAAAAAAGTAAAATTTATTGTTTTACCTTTATTTGACTAGCTGGAAAAAAGGGGACAGCTAGGGGATGACAAAGCCGTCCACAGTACTGCTAGCCGTAACCAAGTTTCCTACCCATTTTTTTGTCATTTTGGGGACGTTTCTGAATTTGGCAAAAAGGGGACAACTTTGAGGATGGAAAAAATCCATCCCGCATCCCCATTTTGTCCTTGAGATGAGTACGAGCCAAAAAGCATAGGGGACGCGTCCCCATGGAACACATAAAAACCTATAAATATGAGGCATTTTTTAATGTAAAAGGGGGAAATTTATATAGGGGAAATGTTGGAGAAATTTGTAAAGGAACTTTTTGATTTGCATTATGCACTTTTTGTTCTTGAACTTGTATATTTTCAAGAAAATAATGAAGAACTCATTTAGTTATATGTCTTGAATGTGTTCATCATTTAATAAGTCACTTACTTCTCGTATGTTGAGTTAGTGATCTCTTATGTACTAATGCAATATGATCATCTTCCTATTTGGAAAATGTATTCATTCCATATTATCTTGTTATAAATATATCGGAATAACATATCTTTTCGTATGTCAATGTCTGATATTCATAATTTTTTTATCATTACATTTATCTTCTCAAGATTTCCTTGTAATTGGTTATCCATCATAGAGTCTCATTTCATATGCATAGGTCTATCAATGGGGTTCATGTTATTCATGGTATTTAATTCCATGTTCTATCCTTTCATACTTTCATGTGAAAAGTACACAAAAACCACAAAAACCCACATCATGTGAGGGAGATGCCCCTCTCAACGCAAAAGAAGATTACAAGTTGATAGTGACTGCTTATAGTCTCTCAAACTATTGGCATGTTTTTCAATGTTCATAGGGTGAATAGGGTTAGTTTTGAAGGTTATTTCACAATGACAAATCTATTTACCAACATATTTTTGGAAACTTCGTTGGGGAATCGAACAAGAAAGATTAATTAGTTGCATGTAATGAAGCAAGATAGTGTTGCTATATGAGAAAATGTTTCCATCACTTTAGCCAAATCTTGTTTCCCAAGACACACAAGAAGACATTATTTCAAATTTGAACACACTAGCTTGGAAGTGTAGACAAAGCACTCAACAATTTCATCAGGTGAATCAAGTTTAGAAGAGGAAGAAGAATTCGAGGAAATATTGCGAAGAGCTCCTATCAGTCAAAACATTATGATTTTTGAAAGAATAGTTGCTATTCTAAGAAGGAACAATAAAAATCTTGGTCACATCCAAGGTCAAGTAAATAATAATTAGTAAGCTGGCTGATAAAAGGTACCTTCCTTGGAATGAAGGTTGCTGACACTATTTAAAATATTTAATTTTGGTGACTTTATTTGAACATGTGAATTTAGAATCATGGTTTGGTACAAAGAAAAGGTTGAGAGTGATGGTGATGGTGATAGTGATAATGAATACTTTTCATGCTAGAAGAAGAAGGCTCCTGATGAATCCATATAGGTTGATTTCTTGTATGGCAGCTTGTGACTTGATCTTGAAAAGATCCATCCATCTTTACTTTGAAATCTAAAAAAAATAAATGAATAAGATGGAAAAGATAATATATTTTTATCTCACAAACCAAAATCATTGTCAGAAAAAAATTCTACATGCAAACATAAAGAGGACTCTATTCAAAAGTATGTTTCGTGTGACTCAAGGTTGGATAATTGTGGTCAAGAAAGTATCCCAACACCTGCACCCATCACTCAAAAAAATCATTCTTCCAATGATCTTGATTGAATCTTAAGTTTTTGAAAAGTTTCTATGGTAATGTACGCCTTGACCCTAATAAAGTACATCCTACTTTAATTCAAACATTACAAGAAATTGAGAGAGAAGACAAATGTGGAAATTGTTTTCTTGGTAGCAAAACATCTCCCAATCAGAATGTTAGAAATGCTCCATCAAAAATTGTCTACATGAAAGAAAATGAGTCAGTTATGGCTTTTCAAGAAGATTGTTGAGAAAAGGAGTCTATAGAAGAAGAAGGGCATGATAATGTATTAGGACATTATTGTGAACATTTTAACACTCAGGAGAAAGTATTCAACTATCTTTATCCTAATGAGATTGAAAAACATATATTATATGTTTCTCAAGAAAGTACACAACATATGATTGAAGATGAAAAAAAATGGATCAAAGTGAATTCCATATGGCTTTTATTCCTACTTGTTGCCTTGATGCTTCAGATGATAACTTTTTGTGTGGAGAAGATGTTCTTATTCATTCATCATTGGTAGTTGAAGAAGAAACAAAGATTGATGAAATTCAAGGTACAAACTTATCTATTCCTTATTTTGATGAGTCACCAAGTAATGAGATTCATGATAATATTGCGAAAGATGAGGAAAAGAGTAGAAAAGTTGTTGTTAGAGTAATTAGACATTTTCTAATTAACTCTACTCTACTTAAGCTAAACTTCAGGCATCTAATAATTAATTCTTCTAAGTTAATTATTATAATTGCAACCTAGTTTTTACCTTTTAGGGTTTTTATCTCCTTTTATAAGGATTGATCTATGTTTATAATTAATTCATTCACTTTTGATAATAGCAATTTCTCTTTTTTCTCGTCAAGAGTGTCTCCTCTATGGATTTGTGAGTTCCAACCTCCATAGCTTTTTCTTTTCTCTTTTAGTGATAGGTGTTTGCATGTAGGTGATTCTTGGGGGATGTGGGGTTGATCTTTCATCAACTTCAACATGGTATAAGGACTCTAGATCTTCATACCATTATTCTATTTATAAGAGGTTTGGCTTGATTTTTAGATTTGTGTTTTCTCTTTCAAAAGGTTTTCATTTTCAAAAGTATTTTGTAGTGGATCTAGGGGGACCTATTTTTAGAGCACGTTGAGCTCAAATGGACATCACTGTTGAGCTTAGAGCATCCAAAAACCTCTATTTCCATATAATTTTTTTCAAATTCAAAGGTTGTTGAAATCTAAGGCAAAAAACAAATCAAAAATTGAGGGAGAGGCACTTAAAATTTTTTTTTTATCAAAAACATTTGTGGGATTTTTTTTTTTGAAAATGTATTTTCTTTTCTAAAGGGTTGCACATTCCTTTGAAATGTGACAAATTTTATGCGAGGGTGTCCCCACTACCAGACACATAGTCCATTGTATGTAATTATTTTTGGGGCCCGTCTGATTTAACATGTGCAAGTATATCCCCTTGTACTTGTGTGGTCCCTTAAGGTCAACGTCTATTTTTTTCCACTAGATACCATGCCCCTCATCCTACGGGAACTTGTTTAGCATTATTTCTAGTTTTTGGAAGGCTTGAATGCATGTGATTTTTGGCCTCATCCATTCTCAGACTCTCTCTCCACCTAGGGTTGCATAATGTCTACTCAACTCCCTTCATACGCGATGTTAATGAATTATTCAAGTGCTTGATCAAAGTAATTCATCCCCATTTTTTTTGGGCCCATGAGAATTTGATTTTTTAGGGGTCTCCACATGCCAACTCAACAAATCATTTAGGGAGAGGACTTTGAACAGATCACAAGTGCAACATACACAATGCTTTGACTCCTTAGTTACATCCTCGTTCGATGCACACCTACTAGGTCATCATTGGTGTCATTTTTCTTGAAGTGCAAAACTTGTATTTTGACATGACTTTTTGAGGACCATAAATATTTTGATGACGCGTGACATTTTGTAGCCAAGTATTTTTAGCACTGGTGGTTTATCAGGAATGATTTGGTAGTTTTTACATTAATTTTTGGAGTGCCTTTTGTTTGGTAAACACCCCACATTTGGCATGCTTTTGTTTAGTGAATGTCGCTAATATTGGACATGCACTCCACCCTAAAAGCTGCTAACTAGGCTCCATGCACCTTTGTTGGCCCCCTTTTTGGCCTTGGGGCAGATTCTACCATTGCCCTCTCAATATTTTTGGTGCATGTTCCAAGTTATTTAATAAAACTTATTTCTCACATGAATTTTAAAGCCACTAAATTATTTTTTCCAGCCCCCAGGTTTCAATTTTTTGGCCGATGGTGACTTTTTTGGCAAGGGGATTTTTCCAGGCATTGTTTTACCTCGACAACCATTTGACCATCAAATTTGGGCTCGACACTTTTTGACATCAACATTGCTTCAGCGTGCCTGTTTTCCCTTCTAGCTATGTTTGGACCTACGTTTACTTTTTAACTCATATCTTGGGCACACATACTCCATTTTCTGTAAATAAGATATCATTAGAAAGCTAGTTTCAAGCCTGTAATAGTGGTATAGGTAATTTTTAGTTTTGATACTTTTTGATAGAATTTATTGCTATCAATTTCAAGTGTTTTATTTTTTACTCCATGAGACATATCTTGAGCATTCAATCTTCTATTTTAGAATTATTTATATCATTGGAAATTTATTTATGTACTCTTTCTAGTGATGCTAGATATTTTTCCAAATTGTGCTCTAGGAACACTCTATTCAATTTTTTTTAACATTTTTACAAACTAGTGGATATATTGGTTGTTTCAGCTTTGGGGATCAATTTCATTTCTTTAGATGATTCTTCATGGGTTGTACTATCTATTATATTAGGCATATGTATCTTCTGGTCTATGTAGACATCATTCATATACATTCTTGCAAACACACATAGATAAAGTGCCATATTCCATCTGTATTTTTGTTTCATTTGTTTTGCCTTATTTTTCCTTCATATTCAAGCAGTGTCATCTAAGAACACTAATGCGGATTGTTGTATTATTGGGATTCACCATATCTTGTGTCTTATTGTACATGCACTACTCTAATTAAAGTGTCATGGAGGGTTGATGTTTTTCCTTTTTTTCCATCTTCCTTTGTCCACTGAGTATCCCTTATGTGACATTAGCCTAATCATGTGTTTGAGAGTGATCACCTCAATACACACATATGTATTCTTTTGTGCATCTTGATTGTAGTTCCTTGACATGTAGTTCTTTTGGCCCACTTTTCTAATTGCCTTTCACCTCGCCCTTGTTTGCACTAGGGGGGATTCTTTTGTTGGTTCTTATGCTTCCTTGGTTTGGTGGAGTGAGCTATGTATTCATTATTTGTTCCTATATACTAGCTAGATACAATGGTTGGGTGCCTATGCATTTTAGCAAGATGGACCATTTACCATATAAACACTTCTTTTTATTCTTACTTTGGTTGCAGACTTTCATGTTTGATTAATCATCTTTTCAAGCTTTTGTGTTTCATGCCATTTGTATCTTTGAGTTTAGTTGTTTGCCTTTGTGTGCCTCCTAATTCGAGTAATGCATTTTGAGAACACTCATGCATATTATAGTCTTCTCGACCTAGTCATGCTTTAGTGGTGTTCTTCATGATCATCTTTTTTTCCTATCTTTTGGGACATTCTCTAGTTTGGAGGCTTTTTTAGTCCTTCACTTGTTATTTCAACATTCTTTCCATGTCTTTTTGGAGTAGGGTTTTTCCAATGTGGTTTTCTCTATTTCTCCTCTTTATAGAGTTTTGGTTGTGCTTGGGTACCTCATTAGAATTTGTTGTTAGGACCCAAATATACTTTCAGTAGTAGTTTTTGAGTTTTAGCTACTCCCCAAGTTTATCTTTGTGTGTGTGGGGGGGGGGGGTGGTTGTTAGAGTAATTAGATATTTTTTTAATTAACTCCATTCTACTTGAGCTAAACTTTAAGCATCTAATAATTAATTCTTTTTAAAATTATTATAATGCAACCTAGGTTTTACCTTTTAAGGGTTTTATCTAATTTACAAGGATTAATCTATTTGTAATTAATTCATTCACTTTTGATAATATAAATTTCTCTTTTTGCTCATCAAGAATGTCTCCTCTATGGATCTGTGAATTCCAGTCTCCATAACTTTTGCTTCTCTCTTTCTATGGGAGGTGTTTACATGTAGGAGATTCTTGGGATTTATGTGGTTGATCTTTCAATTGACTTCAATAGTTATTTATCATCCTGAGTTAGAAGAAATAATTCTAATGAAAAGGCTACAAACTATGGATCATAACACTAAAAGTCATCATGTGTACAAAGGTGACGATAATGTTGATGACATAAGAATCACTTGTAGAGAGGAGATGTTGGGAGAAACCACTTTATCACAATTTGATAAAGAAAGTATTGGTGTGGAATATATTTCTATTCAATGGATTGATCAGTTCCATGAATGTTTTACTACTAAGATCATTGTCCTTATAATCTAGACAATAAGGAAACTAAGATACTGAGGTGGGGGAGGGGGGGAGGATATGTAAAACTTTTGTGCCTTAAAACAACTTTACTGCATTCACCACATTTTCCATCTCATATCTAATTCATGCATGACATAACTTGTAAAATCAAATGTTGTAGCATGTAGATCTGACTATCAATCACATGCATGAAATGTAAAATCATAACACAAAGATTTAGCTACGTAGAAACCCTCCAAGGTGAAGGTAAAACTGAGGTGGGGATGACACCCACAGATCTTTAATACTATAGTGATAAAGTTAACCTATTAGGTTACAATTTTGATCACTTCTGATGATCTATCCTATGAGGTGTCTTCCCTATTAAAGGTTGTTAAGACTACTAGGTCTTACCTTGTGAGAGGATTTTATACTTACAATAAAGTAAGGACTTGGTTAAGATATTTACAAAGGTTTATTGAAACCACTCTGTAATGAGATCATCCTTGACTCAGTTATGATTCAGTACCAGATCCTTCAGTTTGCACTTTATTACTAATTACAAATCTCCTCTCTTCAATTCTAATACAATCTTCAATCTGATATATCTTTTCTCCATCCTTCACTTCTTAATAAGGTCTCTATCTTTGTTCTTCACAACTTCTCTCTTACATGTATGCAATATCAAAACTTATCTCCTTTGCCTACTTTGCAATGTTTGTGCTTTCACCCTTTGATCTGCTCTATGATTGCACACATATCTTGCTTGCTCATTCTCTCTATATAAAAATAGGGTTTTGATTTTTCTATTTAAAGATTTCAAAAGAGTTTTCTAGACTCTTCCCTATTCTTATGATTGGTTGTTCACCACTCATAGGGATCTAGGATCCACATCAAAAATGCATAATAGCCTCTATAACAAGCTCTACAAATATTAAATGTCATGTCTATGTCAGCTTGAAATAATTTACCTCAAATTTTGTAACATTTCATACTTTAATATCTACTCCATGTTGCTCGACACTTACTATCTCTGATGCTCAGTTGTCACTATTCTTGTTGCTGTAGCTCAGTCTCAATTGTACTCGACACCTTCTGTATAACTCAACATCAATATGCTCTATCTGCTCGGCATTCACTAGGCTCATCTTGTACTAAAAATACTCGGTGACTAAAGACTTGCGTAGATGATATAGAGCTTGACATATACATGTTTATTTACAAATCTTCCACATGATTCAACCTATATAGAGTAGCTCGGTCATAATGATGACTGACTAACTTTTCCTTATATATGACTAAGTCTTTGACACTAATAGTCAATAAGATTTAGAGATACCAATAATATCCCCCTTTGGCATTAGTGGCAAAAACACTTTGTAATGATTGCATCATTACAATAAAAGAATAAGAGTATTTCCCCTAAGACTATGACTTAGTTCTTTTAGAAATTTAAATTTTTTTTCAATTGAACAATCAATGAACAAGATAACAATACATATAATACATGACTTTGAGTAGTTTGATTATGCCTATGTCATACCATGTCTATCTTCTAAACTCTGACATCTGAATCTAATGTACTTCTTGATCTCATCATTTTCTCATTTAGTATGTAATCATCAATATTGCATTCCCCTTGTTTTTGTCACTCATGGTTGTTGTTGGGGTCGAGTGGGTGGAATGAAACCATATTTTTCAATAAATGGTTTGTGAATCTAGTTGATCATGGAAAGAGCATGATCCCATGTGGTTCTAGTTGATTCCAAAACATGAATTTTTAAGTCCAATCTTACTTCTAAATCAATTAAATTATAAGCAATTGAAAGATTATGATCTATCTGAATTAGATCCTTTGCTAATTGTAGTTCATGTTGTATAACCTTGAGATGAGGTATCAAAATTTACTAGATTGAGATTAGTTTGGCCCACATGCTGTTTTCAGTTGTTTTTAATTCAACCAATTCTCCTTGTGCAAATAATAGCTTATTATAATGCATTGTGCTAGATTCTATTGACTGTGAAATAGAGCTATCTGTCTTCTTCATTTCAACTTGAATTCGATGTATGTTTGCCTAAAAATTAGTTATGAATCTTGGCACATTACATAAAGTATTATACAAAAGTTGTATCTTATGTACAAGATCTTTTGTGTTCTATACACATGCTTGCAATTCAACCTTTATCTCGACAATAGTTGTAGAGATTTTCTCCATAACCTTATTCTCAATTTTCTTTGTTGACCATGCCATTAATTTATCATTTGCTTCAATGTCTCCAACATTTATTTTTTCAACCATCTATACTAGCTGAAAAATAATTGGGGCTTTTCCATCAATGTTCTGTATATCAAAATCATCAACAAATATTTCCTTTATATAATGCAACACTTGTTTTTGTTGCTGCTCTCTTTTCATTTCTTCTTGTTTCTTCTTATTTGCCAAAATATCTTGCAACTTGATAGTTTTTTCTAAAGTGAGACTTACCAAATCCCATTTTGGCATCTCAATGAATTCATCTAGAGTAATAGTAATAACTAGAGAACTATCCTTAATTACCTTTTCTTTGCAATGGAGTGCTACTTCTTGACATTGCTTTAGTAGGAGTAGATGATGGGGTGTCACCAATCAGTCTTGTCCAAACTTCAGTGCTTGAGACAGAAATTGTAGCACTCAACACTATATTGTCTATTCTTTGGCCCATTTCCTTGTTCCCTCAATTTGAGGTCCCGAAACATTTGGTCCTTCTTGACCCATGGTAGAAGTTTCTAATCTAGTTTCTTTGGCTGATTGCTTTGTCTCTTACTCTTCTCCTTTAGCATCTAAGAACTTTTGTTTCTCACCAACTAATGTGTTAGGTGTGGTGGCATGAATAGGTGAAATACTACCTTGTTGGCTCAACACACCTGACCTTTCTTCATTACTATGATCATCTTAAATGATCACAGTCTCTACTACTTTCTCTTGTTCCACTCCTTTAGTGGTTAGACCAAAAATGATTTTCCACAGGAACTCATTTTGTTGTCCTACAACTTCAATCTTATTCTAAAGAGTCATAAAAATTCTAACTTAGGAGCAAATATATTACTATACTTTTCCAATAATGTTGACTTTTGATCTCTTGACAACTTAGGCATAATTTTGGCCAAAGTACCTTCCCTTATTTGGTTTTCTACTTCTAATGCCTATTGCCATCTCTTGTCTAGCCTATTATACAAATCAATTAGAATCCTCTTTTCCAATTTAGTAGGAGCCAATTTATTGTTAACCATCATATCTATCATGACCTCCTCTACTTTGGATTTGTCATCATTATTCAATGTATCATACTCTAAAAATATAAAACTAGACAACCATACATAAATTCTAATGTCAGCACATACCTCATCAATATTCTTTGGTCTTTTAGGTATTATGACTTGGTGATGTCCCAGTTCATCTGATTTGGTCCTCTCTACATCTTCCTCTTTAATTTCCTTCCGCTTGACTAACCATATGTTCTTTTTCTAGCTCATAGGGGTTTGCTTTTTCTTCTTTTATGTATTGGAGCCACTTGGTTTGGTAATCTTGACTACCCCTTTCTTTGTTCATTATTGAACACTAGCTTCTTCCACCTTGGTTCTTGGCTTAGTCAGTGTGGGAGGAGAGAGGGGTACTACAACTGGCTTCTTTGTAACCTCCTTTTCTTTAGGATTTGTGATTTTCATAGTTTTAGCCTTCTTTGCTAGTGGAGTGAACACTACTAGGGTTTTACCTTGATCTCCTTCTCCTCTTCCTCATCCTCATCACCACTATCTTTTTCTTCATCTTCACCAAGACCTTGAGTAAGATTCAAAGGTTCCTTGCCTTTGCTGTGGGTGCCTAGTTTCTCCTTTGGGTCTTCAATCATTTTTGTTCTTTTCTTCTCTTTTGAAGCTATTTTGATATCAACTATGATTCTTGTCTTAGCTTGTTCATACTTCCCAAAGGGTTATGCTTCTGCATCAATTTATTCTTTTAATTGGTGCATCAATATTTGCACTTACATTATCACTATCAACTTCATAATCAAATGATTTGAGCCATGGTCTCCTAGGCTTCACTGCATGTACCAATGTAATATCCATGTCTACTAGAAAGCATACATCATTATAGTATTTCATCACTAGCTCTTCTAGGATCCTCATCCTTTTCCTCATCCCTTTCTTCACCTTCCTAATTGATGTAAGGTTTTCTTCCAACTGGGATCTTTGCAACTTGGCAAGATCATATTCATGATCCTTCATGACAATCTTCCACACTTGGTAATGGTGAAGTGAGTATCTCTAAAATTATAACCATAATATTACATGTCTTCTTAGCTTTCTAACCATATAAATTTTTATATTTTTGGACAATATTAACAATGCAAACTAGGGTAAACTTTAAGAAAGCCACCTCCAAAAAAGATATAAAATATTGGCGAATATTTCATTATTTTGAAAAAACAAAATTATTTATATTGGCGAAACTCTCAATTTTTTATTCTAAATATGACTAATTTTGGCGATTATTTTTGAATCATAATTTTTTTTGTATAAAATATTGATGAATCTCAATAATAATAGAAATTTCATTAATCACCATGGAATATTACAAATCAAAATTGAACATTTTTTTACCTTGTGGAATGTTATGAGAATAGTTACATATACTTTAAATCAATAGTGAATAATAAATATTGGTGATATATCCCTAAATTAACTAATAATTATGATAATTATTAGTCAGTTCAATTTAATTTCTCCAATACTATATTATATTTAGGTTACTCAAATCTATTCATTTAATGAATATTGTGGCGAATATTTGAGTTTAAATTTTTCAATAAAATAAATTATTGAGCGATTTTAAATATTCTAGAATTGAATTTTATAAAACTATGGTGATTTAGGTTGTATCAAATCTTAAATTATTAGCCAAAATACTAGCCAAAAAATTCTAAAATTAGCCAATTTACGAATATTAGCCACTAAATTATACCCTAATGCAAACTTTAATTACTTTTACCAATGCCTTGGCATTCCTCGGAAACATATATCTCTCATTTTTAATAACTTTTGATATACTTAACAAAATTCAAAATAAATTATATATTATTGTTCTACACTTGATTCTATACACATTTAAAAAAAAAAAAGTTTCCATTTTTTTATTTTTTTGGTGCAAGTTATGCTCAACACACAAACATGTACTAAAATTTCAGGATGTAGTAAGCTCAATAATTCATAAGAAATAAAATACTCATCATAAAATTACAAAAAATACACAAATTCTAGATATGAATCTTAACTATCATCCTACCAAAGGGTTATGCAAAATACTAAATATAAATATATTTTTTGTGCTGCACACAAAAATAACTATGTTATGTTTTCGAAAAAAACTAGGAACTATATTTCGTGTATGCAGTGTTTGACCCACCTAATCTTATCCATTTTGTAAAAATTCTAGTAGTTTAGAATTAGATTGAAATCACTACAATTTATATATTTTACACATATTGTCATTTTGAGTGGATGAACCTCAAAAGTCTCCTCCAAGTTCAAATTTACATAATTTTAGAAAAAAGATGTCCACTTTTACCCCCCTTTTTGTACACCATCTTGGTGCACTCACCCATTGTTGTAAAGAGAATCTTTAGATATTTGAAAGGAACAAAGGGTTATGGTTTATGGTACAAGAAAGATGGCTATTTTGAGATGAAAGTTTATACTAGTGATGATTGGGTTGGAAATGTTGATGACATAAAGAGTGCTAGTAATGGAACTTTATTTTTAGGAGAAAGGCATGTGACATGGATAAGTAAGAAACAAAGTTGTATCTCATAGTCCACTGCTGAAGTTGAATATATAGCTTCTCTTATTAATTGCTCCAATATTATATGGATCAAATAGTTTTTGGAAGGAATGTAAGAGGAAGTGACCAATCTAGTGTCAATCTACTAAGACAATAAAAATACAATAAACATTTCAAAGAATCCAGTGATGCATGCAAAGATAAAGCACATATCTATCACATATCGCTATTTGAGAGAGCAAGTTTAGGAGAAACAAGTCAGACTATAGTATGTGAAGTCAAAGGAGTAGATAATTGATATATTTACTAAACCATTACCTAAGGATGCATTTGAATATCTAAGAGGTAAGTTAGGGGTTCCTTCCCCTATCCAATATTCACTAAGTGAAGATGCATAATTGCATCAAGTTATGGTTTATCAAAATATCTATTTGAAGTTGATACAATAGTTCACTCTTTAGGTTATCCTAAAGTCATGAAAAGGGATGTAAATAAACATAAGAGATCAATACATGCAAGGTATAAGGTATAACTATAAGGTTTTATATGTTTCTAATTGAAGCTTATTGTTACCTTGGCATTACTGTCAAAGGGGGAGAGAATGTATGGCATATGTGTGATGAACTCAAAGGGGAAGAATATGAGTGTATGGAAGAGAATAAGAAAAATGTAGTTGATTAATGAAGATGATAATTGTTGGCAAAGGAATAAATGATTAGTGATGAGAATTTATGTTGACAAAGAAGAAGAATATAATGAAAGAGGGATTACTATATGAATAGATTTATAAGTTGTAGATGAACAGAGCCGAGAACTAGATGAAGAACATAGTTACAAATAGATGATCAAGTTGGAAAGAGATAATTTTTGGTATTGGATAATATGTTTCATAATGTGTTGCCATCAATGCTAATGGGGGAGATTTTCGAACACAACTGATGCTAATGGAGTTAAAAGAAGATTGTTATATAGAAGCAAAGATGATGAAGATGAAGGTCAAAATAGATCTGCAAAGTATATGTGAATGAGTCATAGTAGTTGTTATATTTGCATTGATGTCAAACTATTTGACTATAGTAATTCATGTAAGCTGCAATCATCCGAAGGATGTCATGTTGGATTAAGAAGTTGAAGAGAAAGTATGAAGATGTGTTGATGAATGTTATGTTAAGTATGTGAACCTGATTGGGAAATTGATGAATTAGCCTATGAAAGAATAATATTGGTTTGACTATTTGTCACGATTTCATGAAGTGTTAAGCTAATGTATAAGAAAGTTAGTTTAGTTGATAAGAGAAAGAATGAAATTGGAGAGTGAAATGATAAGGTACAATGAGCTAGAGATAGTGTTCGATAAATGAAGAGGATAAAGAATAATACAAGTGAGGCTAATATTATCCAAGCATATTTAGTGTTAACCAAGTATATCTAGTGTTAGCCAAACACAATACTAATCAAGCATGGTAGAGGATGATGAAATATGAACAACATTTGGTAAATTAAGAGCAGTTTGTGAGAAATTGATGAAGGGATGTAACATAATGTGAAGATCAAGACTATTCTAGAAGATTCCAAGACAAGGAAAATTTTTGTTAGAAAGGTTAACAACATAAATAATTAAGAGAAGATCTAATGGTAAATATTTAAGAAGATTTTTAAGATCTAAGAAAAGGTACAAGTTTTGAAGGAGAAGATACAATTGGCAAGATCCAAAATATAGCACAAATACATTGAACTTGAGATCTCATGGAGGTGATTATTTTATGGAAACCCTAATTCATTTGATGAAGTGGAAAAAATTTATCTATATATAAGGAAGAAACAAGGACAAAAATCTTGCAAGTCGAGTTGATGGTAGAGTGGTTGCAAAGGAGCTAAAGGAGATCCTACTAAGAAGATCATAAGTACTAGTTGGAGTGAAGTGAAGAGTTGAGTGTGATGACTAGTCAGTGAGAAAATATATTGAGGAGAATGGAGATCTGAACAAGAAAAGTGAGTTGCATTTTTATCAGATCATTTGACTGTTACTCTCTAACCATTGTAACATATAATCTCTTAACCAAGTGGACTTAATAGTCTTTTTATTTGTAAATCTATGTAAGGTAACACTCCAAATAATGTTTGTAAGTCCTTCAGACAAACCACTCATTTAAGAGTGATAATGTATAGATGATCTTTGACAAAAATACCCTTACAGGTTCACACCTAGCACCATGTTTGTAATCCTTAACAAGGTTGGCTCTTAACCGAGCTCACTTCAGAAAGTGAAAATATTTTGGGTGACTACTCTTAGGCAATTTTTACCATAATCAAGTTTCCATATTACAAATCATGGAGTCAACATGTGTGTGGATTGTTTGCATGTTATTTGCTTTTACATGTTGAAACTATTACTATTCATGTAAGCTGGTTAATGTTACTGATATTTGATACTACAAGTAAAATATGGATGCATATGAAAGATTAAGATTACTATGATTACCATGTTGGTTTACTAATAAGATAAGTTGTTATAATATTGGTGAATTATTTGAAAGGGCCCGAGGACAATTGGTTCACCCCCCCTCTAAATTATCTAACAACTCTAATTGGATCTCATATTGCCAGATCTTTGCATGACCCTTCAATTTGAACATCACAAATTTGACCCTAACAAAATCCCCAATACCTTCATTCTCAAAATATTCTTCTAATTCATTGATCTAGTTGATCAAATCCTTTGGATTAAGATTTCCCTAAAATATGAGAACCTCAATCTTAGAGATGGCCCTAAAAAACATTTCTTCCTCTTAGTTCAAAACTTTGTCTTCTCCTTCCTGCTCAACATTTTTTTCTTCTTCTCTCTCATTCTTACTTTCATCTCTTATGGCAAGATTCACCCCTATATGTATCTATTCTTGTAATTTTTGCATTTGTGTTTGGAGGGCTCCTAAATCCTCAAGTGTCACACCTTTGGCTCTTTCACTACATTCTCTTTGTGGAGGCATTTTTTGTGCTTATCACTGAGATCCTAGTGCAAATTTCCTCACAATCGATGATTTATCTACACACTTAGCTCAAACTACAGTATTGATGTAAATGCCTCATAGTAGGTGATCTATCTACACACTCATAAACTCCTTATTAGATACCACTCAATGAAGAATGCTGCCCTTAATGCCACAAACACACAACATAAAATAGAGAAACAATAGATTTTTTGTTGTTGTTGCAAGCACTAAAAATGAGATTCTTATTATCTCCAAAAGTATCAAATTATAGATCTAAAATACAATATGAAAAGCCACACATGCACCTTCCTTAGGTTATTCTACATTACAAAGTTGTGAACTACCACCCAGGACTACCCTAGACAACCTACACGCCTTCTTTATATAAGCATTTTCCAATGCTCACAAAGGTTCTAGATACTTAGTGCTAACTCTTGAGGCCAATCAACCTCATATCATATTATTTTATTATACTTTATTACATATAATTGGCTCAAGACAATTTACAAATTATATTTTTGGTTGGCCCAACTTCTGGAGAACATAACTTACAAACCATTGACTCGATTGGCTATTATAACCCCTTTTCAAAAATGATAGCTCCTATTCTACAATGGTTAATGGTGCAAGTGTCCATTAGATGATATTCGACCTCATTTTGGAGCCATTTAGGCCTTCAAAATTGAGCCTAGAGTTTTTATACCAAAAATCCATAGCAAAAATTTGCAATAACTTCACCAATACATATGATATGGAAATGAAACTCATCTAGTAGGTTGATATATCAAAGATGAACCCCCACCAATGAAATTAGAACATTATGAGCTCTTATGAGAAACTTAATAAAAATAGTAAGCTTCTACAAATAACAACTCTACACTAAGATATCCCTTATTGAAAAGACAAAAACATAAATATTTTTGGGTAATGCAAGATTTCCCATATGACCAGGATGCTTCTACATCAAATAGCCTAAAATTCAATAAAAAATCATGGAAAACATACATATACATCATGCTATAACATTCCAAGAATGAAATAATTGAAAAGATGAAAAATAAATTAAATATAGAAAGCACTACTTCTCAATCAGCTAGAAAACCAAAATGAAGATAAATCAATTGATATTCCATAAAAACTAAAATGACTACATGCAAAAGGGGGCAACTACAACACAAAATCAATTACCCACAAAAATTAGACACCCAAGCCACTCCTAATGAGCACGACTTAAATTTCTCTACAATAGGGTTCGAGAAAATTCTAAAGCTTCCATACTAAAAAGATGAGTAAGAATTCACTTTGAAAACATAAAAAAGGCCTTTTCCAAAAAAGTTTTTTTTTCCAAGTTAAATAATTCAAATAAAACAATCACTTAAAAAATCAAATAGAAGTCTCAAAAGCCTAGAAGATAATAAAGTCAACTCTAACAATAGATTACGCCCAAGGCACAATTTGTCTATGATTAAATAATTACGAATTGACATTTAATAATATAAATGAGCATATATTAAAATAAAATATAACTAAGAACCTCTATGGAATGCTTAAAATTTAAAAACAATTTTCTAGTCTAGAAATAATATGCAATGAAATCTAGGCCCTTTCTCACATGGAAACTAAAGGTTATAATGCAAATCAGATACAATATTTCATACAAATACAATATTGGATCAACATGCAAAATGACCAATGTAGTTATCTCCTATGCCATTGTGGGGACAAAGACACACTCAAACCTATAGCTTAGGGAAAATTATGTCTAGTACATCTTTACTAAAACATGCTCACATCAAGTGAAATCACACATCATTTATATAGCTAAAGTATGTGCATATAATTATTAAAGTTCACCTAATAGAACAATGACACTCTAGTGATACAATATGTTTGATGTATGAGAATGTTTTTAAAGTATTATATAGTAGCCAAAAGGATGGAGGAGCTGACCTCAAAGTACAAAAAGGCTGAAAAATTAGTCAGAGGTTACCTCCCAGTCATCTAATCAATACCAACTTTAAAATTCAAAAAATAAATAAATATCTAGAGTCAAATTAACAATACCATCAATCTTGTTACTAGCAGACAAAAAAAAATGAAAAAATTCTAGCAAAACAGAAACAACTTGCTGCTATTAATCCCACATATCAACATAAACATATAATGTAGAACCTCGTAGGGTATCCAGTTCATAGTAATCAACAACATAAAAGAAAAAAAGAAAAAAAGAAAAAAAACCAAACCTAGGGCTATCTACCCTCCTTCTTTCTAGGATCCTCATCCTTCCTCTCCTTAGGCTCATCCTTGTTCATGTCCACCCCCTCCACTTTGATAGGTTTGTCTAGGAGAGTCTTCAACTAGTCCTTCACTAGAAAGCCATAAATAGAGTGAGTAGTCTCTCTCTCCTTGCCCAAGTCCTTCACATCCTTATTCACCTACAAAAAGTAAAGGGCGGTGGTTGTGAAATGCAAGAATTTAGTAGAGAATTCCACCAATGTGTCAAATTTTTGATAGATAGCAATGTTATTTTTTGCTAGATCCCTCATTGACTACTCTAGCCTATCTAGTCAGGCCTTTCCATGGCTCTAGCTATGGATATGCTTTCCTTTTCCCCCCATGTTTAGGAGTATATGTCCTGGGGGAGGTGATGTCTTCCCCCTACTTCTAGCTAGAGTGGCTTCAAGGGTGTCAGAAATATGAGAGGGGCTAGGAGGGCTAGGGACAAGCTTCATGTCTTGGGATAGTTTCTTCCTTTTGGTGGGTTTAATATCACTCTCAATAGATTTAAAGCTGGAATCATGCTTGGGGGGGGGGGACTTGAGTTTTTCCAACTGGAGGCATTTTCTAGTTCTCCAAGAATTCTACTTACTCTTCCTAGTATCTATATCAGATTCAATGAGGCTAATCTTAACCTCAAGGATAGGGGTATTCTTGGTTTTGTTTGTGGCTAGGGCCACAACCAGGGTCTAAGGAAACTTGGGGGGTGACAGAAGCCAAAAGGTTGACTAGAAGTGATGGGTTTTGGGCAAGATGGTAGATATATAGTTTATTCATGAACCCCTAGTGGATGAGATAAAAGGTTTTACCCTCCTCTTTTTTCCTCCTAGCGTTATAGATACAGTCTTCCATGGAATGCAACAAAAGAAACATAAAGGAAATATGATCCAGGTTTCTAAAGTGGTTAAGAATGAGAAAATGGTAATAATAGAGTACCTAAAACTAATCCTTAAGGGTAATGTATCTCATAATAGCATAGCAGATGACATCCCAAGGTTTAGGAAGGTCTTCCCTTGAAAACCTACCATGCATTCACACCGGTTCCTCCTTAAACTTGAAAAAAATTTGCAGACTAGTTTCCTCATTCACTTTGGTCTTCTTGCACCAATTCTTTCCTTATAGGACAAACCCTCCAACCTTTCCAATGACTTCTTCCATGATTTCAAAACCCATCCCTTTGATAGTCACTTTCCCATCATTCCATGAATTGAAGAACTACATCGAGATGTTCTCATCATGTTTCATCATCCCTTCCATAAATGGTAATAAGCCACCCTCCTGCAGATAAAACATCACAACTTTTCTCTTACAGATGCAAGCCTCCACTCCCATAGGTTCATTAAGATCACTAGTGCCCATGTCATAACCCAGTTTGACCACCACGTCCTTAGAATTTTTTGACATAGCCTTGTTATAGTTTTGGCAATTATTGTAGGTTGAATAAATTGCACCCAAGATAAAAAAGAAAAGCCAGTGAAAAACCATCATAAGTTTGCAAGGTTTCCCAAAAAATGAAAAACCTCCTTCAGCGACATGGGTTAACAGTCCCTTTCCATCCATAAATGCCTGACGCCAGCTATAGTTGGAGCAGGATTTTAACAAAATTTCTTTATTATCATCTTTTGCCAATTTTTTACATCTCAAAAAATCCACTCCCTTTGTCCTTTTTTTGAAAAATTAAAGCTCATGACAATCAAATCATTAAGGTGAATCCTCATGCAATCTTGGCAAATGATCCCTTTATGAAGAGCCTTGCCTTCCTACCCATGCAGATAATTGAAGGCCTACCACCTGTATCACCTAGTTTAGTAGAGTAAAATGAACACTAATCTATAAAAAGCATTCTCAATACTAAAAACAAGTAAACACTTAAGATAGGACCAAAGAAGACAAAATTGAGGAAAGTAGACCAAAGATGGTAAACTCCTCGAGTGCTTCTCATGATGATGAAGCCATGTCCTTGATGGATAGTGGATGTATGCTCATGATGTGCTCAAGCTCCAAGTGGATGAGTGATAATAAAATATGGGTGTGGATGAATGATTCAACAATGAAGGTATGGAGGGGTTTCAACATTATGATGGTATTTTGGTAGTTTTTAGGCTCTCAAAATAGCATTATAAGTTTTCTTGAAAAGTCAATAATTTTAGTGAAGGAAGAGGCTTCTATTTATAGGCCAAGGGGTAGAGGGATGGACGGTCAGGATGCAAGGATGGCAAGATGGTGAGGGAGGGTCAAGATGCACTCAAAGGGGAGCACATGGATTGTGCTTGTTTGGAGCCAATAGGGAAGTGACACATGTCACAAGATGATTGGATGTGAGAGTATAGGATAAGGGTTGGTCAAAGGAGTAATGAGGGAGGTTGAGCCATAAAGAGGGATGGTTGAGCCATAAATAGAGATGGTTGAGTCATAAATAGAGATGGTGAGGAGCAGGATGAGATTGTTGACTTTGGCTTGGGTTAGCAAGTCTTAACCCTTGCTTAAGTTGTGCACATGATTAGAAAAGGGATTAGGATTAGCTTAGGAGTTGGCTAACTTTTTTTAGGGAATGTGACAAGGTTAGGGGGGGGATTAGGATCAAAGATAAGGATTGACATCTTCTAGAAGAGTCTAGGCTTTGGATGAGGATGAAGACTTTCTTAGAAGAGTCTAGAACTTCCTAGGATGAGGATAAATAAGGTTTTTAGGAAATAAATAAAGTTTTATTTATTTCAAGGGTTTGGGTTGAGGAGATATTTATTAAAATATTTTTAATAAACATGAGGATTAATATTTAATCTTAATTAAATATTTTGAGTTGGGATTAGGGTTAGGAAATGATGGGATTAGCCTTTAATCGAAATTAAAGAAGGATTGGAAGATTCTAGAAGAGGTTAGTGGTCTTAAGGAAATTGGCCAAGTTTTGGGCAAAAAATAAATAAATTATTTATTTTGGGATTTTTGGTTAATTTATTAATTAAATAATTAATAAATAAGAAAATAATGTTTAAATAAGATTTAAACATTTTTGGGAAGGATTTCTTAATTAAATATTTTTAATTAAGATAAAGGGATTTAATGGCATAAAAATAAATAAATAAATTATTAATAAATGATGATGTCATCAGGGAATTTTTTCAAAAAATAAAAATACTTTATTTTCTAAAGGATTTTTAGGTGTCTACACCACCTATTGTGATGATTCATGTGGCTTTATGGTATGCGCACTCCCTTTCCATCATAACTTGAGTTGATGATGGGAATTGTCTAATGTCCTCCCATTCAATTAACTATGTGACACTATGGCCAAATTTTGCAACTCATCTACCACACCATTCCCTTCGCGATATATGTGATCCACGTGGTTGTGGCACTAGCCATTTTACATTAAATCCTCAATGTACATTTCATTTAAATTATCATTTTATGACAATATATTCATATAAAAATGAAAACTCTAAATGCATATCCATCAACATGATAAACCATAATATCACCAAAAACCTAAGATAAAATCATGATAATATATTAATGATCCCATGATCTAGATATCATGTAAATGTATGGTAAATAGTTATATTATGGTTATCACTAGCACATACACAAGTGAAACAATCAAATCATATCATAGGCCATATAATTTGTAATGTCTCATAAATTAAATAAACTAGATATTTCATCATAACCTCACAAGGTCTAACACCCTGCATTAGATATGCAACAGGACACCACAATGGTTCTCACAACCAAAAATAAAGGCATATGAAATTTTCAATGTAATAACATAAGTCATATCACTCTAAAGGTAAAAAATGCCTCCAAATGTAACAACCTCTCACGAGCTCAATGAGACCACACAATACAAACATATCCATCCATGCATAAGGTGAGTTCAACAAATCATCTATAGCTATAAGAAAACATAGAGAGATAGGTAATGCATCACAAGGGATTTCATCCAACTGTATAAAAAACAAGAGAGACACTACATCAATCTAAATTGATATATTGAAAAAATTCATTCGAAGTCGTCAATTGAAATTTACTAAAATTTAAAAATATGAATACATAATTAGTGAGAAATATTATTTAAAAAAAAATTTTTTTAATGATATTTTTAATTTTTTTTTGAAGAAATAGCATGAATATTTTCAATGGCACATAATATCTTATACTTATCAGATTTGTTTATTGTGTCTCTATTTGAACACTTAAAGTGTCATGTTATAGCTTGCCAAATGTGTGGACAAATACATTTATGTATACATGCAACACAGAGTCTCCAATCCTTGGGAAATGTTAGGATTAACCTCAGATAGAAATAACAGTTACATGCAAATATAACCAATATCAGAAAGCAATAAATTGCATAGAAGAGAACACAAGACACAAAGATTTAACATGGTTCACTTAATCCCTAGGCTATGTCTACCAACAACAAGTCAAATATTATTATTATCCAATGATTACAATCTGCAATCCGTTACAACTCCATACCACCACAAGAAGCTATAATCTCGTCATACATTGTGAAATCCATAACCCAAAGCCATTTCATAGAAGCTTTTTCTACTTACAAAATTAGGGCTAGAATAAGTCATCCAATAGAAAAATAGCATTCGACGCCCTTTACAATAGTAGGTCATTTTTGGCTTTGGGGGTGTTGCCCCTAAAAACCCCTATGGGGGCGTTGCCCCTTGACACCACCTTGTACTGTGATAGGGAGCACACATGGGGCATTGCCTCTTGACCCTATAGAAATAATTTGCCAAGAAATCATGTTGAATAAACCTCTAAGTCTGATTAGGCTCCACATCACAACAAGAAAGTGTGTAAGGAGACTTGTTTTTCATGGTCCACCATGCATTCTTGATCTGGGGGACTACTCCATGATTAATTTATAAATGCAATTTAATTTATGAGGATTTGTATAGGCTTAATTACTTGCAAAAACAACAGATACCTAACATGTGGAACAATTTAGAGGAGATTAGTTTTTATTATATTTGCAGAAGTGAGTTACATTACTTTGATAATAATAGGTATGTTGATGTTGTTGGGTTGGTAAAACCCATTTTATGTTTTAGGGATGGTATGGAGAATGCTTGATTTCATGATTTAGATTATGTAATTATGCTACTCTACTATAACTGGTGCTCTTGATCATTAATGGTTTCTGGATAGTGGTATCTATTTTTACCACAATAGTAGTTGGTCATTGGCTTGAACTATATTTAGTTAGGGTTTAATTTAGTATTGTTGTCATAAATACTTTACTTTTAATAAATTAGTCTTATTTGATTAGGGAGTGATTGAATGAAGTATCCATTTATTCCACTACCTTGAGAGACTTCCTTTGTAATCATTATTTTTAAATTGTTCCATTATTTCCACATTGAATCCAATAATATTGATCTTTCAACTAGATTTTTAAAATCCTTCCACATGTTAAACATGAATTCTATTGGTATTATTATGAGGGAGTATCCTAGCATTTATGAAGACATGATTCAGAGGTTGTGTGTCACATTCATGATAGAGTTTTTCATTGATGTCAACATATTGGTTATTCTGTGAAGACTGGTAGAGAAATAGATAGAGTTTGGCTTCACTAGGTTGGAGGATTGAATATGAGCTTATGAGGACTTGGGATAATGTTCTACAAAGTTTATAGATGCTACAATTAAGAACGCGTACATAAATATGAATTATATAGTACAAAAATTTATGATTATTTTAGTGAAGACAACATTCAAATAGAGTTTCTGGATAGAAATTGTTGATGTTTTCATTATATCTCTTAACAGATATGGAATCTGGTTAAGAAAAGATGGACAAAGGTAGAAGATATGCTAGAGATGTTGTGGTTAAATATGCACATCCAGATGAGCATCAAGCAAAGAGTTATGAATACTGTAATCCAAAATTTGTGTATAATCGTGTGAAAAGATATGATGTTGTAACATAATGTGTAATTGTAATATCTTAAGTTGGTCCTATATTATTATTGTGTAATAAGAAAGCCTCAAGGATGACTTAATAACTTATTTTAGGACATGGTATAAAGGAAAGATCATTTACTTGTGGTAAAGTAGATTAGTGAGATCCAATGTGGATATTATATAATGCGAGTATGCAAACTTGTATGTGAGATCAAATGAACCTGATAACGAAAATATTTTGATCAGAGAAGTGTTTGGTGCAATTGAGTCATGATGAGATGACAAAGAACTATATCTTGCAAAGAAATTTCATTTGGATATTGTTGATGTAGAATTGTATTATTCAGTAAGGACAATACTGAAGCTATTTGGACAATGGGTCCATTTGTCTTCCTGATCAACTCCTAATAGGGATGACAGAGCTCCTAATAAGGTTGGAATATTCTAGTAGGGATTCAAAGTCTCCTAATAGGGAATGGTATGTATTGAATGTATTTCATTGACTCATAACAAGGTTCATCATTTCACAAGGAACTTATATATTAGTACATCATTTGTGGGTACCATCCCACCAGGGTTTTCCCTCTTATCAAGCATTTCCATAGTTAAAAAATCTAGTCTTATTGTGTATGGTGATCTTTCTATGGTTGTTGCATCTATTATTTACATGTTTTAGAATTCATATGGATAATGAGAATTTTTTAAATTGCATAACTGGTTCACCCCCTCTTTCAGTTATCTTGGTTGACTTTAATTTCTAACAATTGGTATTAGAGCATCAAGTCTTTGAAAGAAAAGCTTAACATCATAAGGAGATTTATGGCACAATTTAGGAAAGAAAGTCTGAAGTTTGATGGAGTTAACTATGACGGTTGGAAGGAAATGATGAAGTTTCTCCTCATGGGTTTGGGTTATCAATTGATTAGTTAGAGTAAGAAGAATGTGATTGAAGAAAATATTCTTGAAACTTGTGATGAAGATCAGAAAGATGTATTCATGTTCAATACACTTGCAAGAGATGCACTATTATCAGCTCTCCTTGAAACTAAATTTTCTCATGTAAATTATTTGAGACTTACTCATGAAATTTAGATTACTTTACAAAGTACATTTGCAAGTGACAATCATGCTCAATAGGTTAGACTACAAAATTGGATATTCCTATATCAAGATGCTTAAATTATGGAAGATGAATTTGCAATACGTTCTTTTGGTAGAATAGAATAAATTTTTGTAGGAATTAAAACTTATGGAGGACAAAACTATGAAGATGAGGTTACATGGAAGATATTGAAGACTTTGACACATGCACATAAACATACAACACAAATTATTGAACAAGTAATTCCCCTTTCAACGAATTTCATAAGAGAGATTCTTCTTGGTATATTACAATCAATGTAAATGTGGATGAGACGAAGTGGAGAATTTCCTAATGTTGAAATTGATTTCAGTGCGATGAGTATTCAACCTATGTTGACAAGGAATTCAAGTACAAGTGGAGACTATGCTAGTAGCATTTGGGCCGAAATTGAAGAAGAAAATAAGATTGAGGAAGGACTTGCCTTGCTTATAAAGAGAGAACATAAAGATAACAAAATCTTTAAATGTTGGACTAGTAATGGATATGGTCATTATTCCTCCAAATGTCCTAAAAGAGTAAGAAAGACTATAAATCTCTACAAATCAAGAAAACCTAAAGAATGGATGAGGATGAATTGAATGCTAAAGTCGAAGTAATCCTGAGTGAAAGTGATGATAAAATAAGATTTGTTTCTACTACATTAGAGTTGGAAACAATGCAACATGTCATAAAAAAGAAAAATGATCAATTATACTTGATGGAAAGACTAATACTAATGACATTTACTTTGTTGATTGTTTAAAAAATAATCTTTTGAGTGTTGGACATCTAGCAGACAAGGGATGTTAGTTGCAGTTTACAGAAAAGACTTGCATTATTAAAGCTAAAGATAACACATTAATTGGTAGTGGTACAATGATAAGAGGTAATTTATTTTAGTTGAATCCCATTGAGATAAAATGTTTAGTTTTCTAAGGTGGATGATAGTTGGTTGTGGCATACGATAATTTGTCATATAAGCTTTGATAACATTGTGAAGTTCAATACTACTTTTGCAGTTAGAGATTTGCCTAAAATTATGCAACCTGCTAACATGGTATGTAAGGAATGTGTAATGACAAAGCAAAACAAATATTCATTTCTAAGCAAGGAATTTACTACATCTGCAAAGCTGGACATTGTGCACATAGATTTGAGTGGTCCTACAAAAACAAGAGCATTCTATGGTGAAAGGTATTTTATAATTCTTGTTGATGATTTCACTATAATAATGTGGGTAGCATTTCTTAGAGAGAAATATGAAGCTTTTGAGAAATTCAATATATTCAAGAATAGTTTTGGGAATGAATCTAGTTTAAAGATTAAATTTTTGAGAGCTGATAGAGATCGAGAGTTTACTTCAAATGAGTTTAACAATTCTTGTGAACAAAATGATATTAAAAGACTACTTCCAACCCCCAAGAACCTAAATAGAATGGGATAGTGTAGAAAGAAGGAACATAATAGTAATACAAACAGTAAGAGAAATGATGCTTGAGGATAATGTATCTAAGATCCTTTGGAGATAAGTGGTGAATATAGAAGTGTACAATACAAACAAAGTACAAATCAGACAAAATACTAGTAAGACATATCATGAGCTTTGGTTTGAGTATACACCCTTAGTTAAGTATTTCAAAATCTTTAGAAGTTTCATTAAGAGAGATGATTACATTGGAAAGTTTGATTCAAGGAGTAATGAAGGTATGTTTCTTGGATATTCATTGGAAAATAAAGTATATAGGCTTTTTAATGAGAGAACTAAGACTATTATTAAGAATGCAAATGTAAGAGTTGATGAGAAGTTTAGAATTGAAGAAATAATACTTGATGACAATTCTGATGAAGAGACTAATCCAAGGCCTAACAAAAAAATGTTGATTAATAATTATTTTATGAGACTGACACTAATTTGCATAATGAAATTTAGAGAGAAGCGCAAAGAGAAGAACAAAGAGAAGAACCAAGATTTGAACCTAGAATTGAAATTGAAGATGAAGTAGTAAAACCAAATAGAAACTTGATAAAAAATCACCCTATTGATTAGATTATTGGGAGAAAATATAGAGGAGTTATGACAAGAAACAAGGTAAAGAAAAACTATGTTTGATTTCTCAAGTTGAATCTAAAAGTTTTGATGAAGCTTGTAAAGAGGATTTTTGGATTAAAGCTATGAAAGAAGAACTAGAACATTACTACCTAGACCTAAGGATAAGAATATAATTAGAACTAAGTGGGTATTCAAAAACAAGATGAATGGACAAGGTAAGGTTTTGAGAAACATAGAAAGACTAGTATGTAAAGGATATTCATAGCAAGAAGGAATTAAATTTGAGGAAACATTTGCACCTATTGCTATAATAAAAGCAGTAAGAATATTTTTGGCATATAAAGCTAACAAAAATTTCAAAGTGTATCAAATGGATGTAAAATTAGCTTTTCTAAATGGTGAACTTAAAAAGGAGATGTACATTGAGAAACTTGATGGTTTTCCTTTAATAGATAAAGAAGATATGATTTTCAAATTAAAAAAAGTATTGTATGGATTAAAACAAACACCTAGAGCTTGATATGAAAGATTGGGTAAGTATCTTCCAAATTTGGGATTTATAAAAGGTAATGCTGATAGAAATTTTTATTTGAAAACAATTGCATGTGGCTTACTAATTATTGATGTATTTATGGATGACATAATCTTTGGAGGAGAGGATGAAGCAAGTGAAGAATTTGTAGTAGAGATGAAGATGGAGTTTGATATGAGCATGTTTGGTGAGATGAAGTATTTCTTGTTATTGCAGATTGTTTAGAACAAAGATGGTATCTTCATATCACAAGCTAAGTATCTTAAACACTTGTTGAAAATATTTGGTTTGGAAAGTTGTAAACCTATTGATAAACCTATGATAATTGGTCACAAAATGTCTAGCAAAGATGAAACCCCTACTGTTGAGTAGAAAGGTACATATTATGATTGTAGGATTGCAATATTTGATGCACAATAGATCTAATATATCTAATGTAGTTGGAATTGTGGCAAGATTTCAAGCTGATCCCAAAGAATCACATTATGCATGCAATAATAATTTTTTTTTCAGATATTTAAAGGGTACAACTGATTATGGATTATGGTATGATAAATTAAATGACTTTATCCTATGTGCGTACACTGATGTAGATTGGGTAAGAAGTATTTATGAAAGAAAAAGTACCAGTGGTGGAGCATTATTCTTGGGAGGAAGATTGGTTTCTTGGCTAAGCAATAAACATGACTATATTTTAAAGAGTACAACATAAGTAGAGTATGTAGCAACAAAAAATAGTTGTAATCAAATTATTTGATTAAAAAAAATGCTGAAATATATTAGGATTGAGTTTACAAAGCCTAATATCATATATTATGATAACACAAGTACAATGAGTATGTCAAAGAATCTTGTTTTACATTCAAAGATAAAACATATATATATATATATATATTAAGTATCACTTTTTGAGAGAAAAAGTTAAAGAAAATGAAATAAGATTGGAGTATGTTATCACAAAGGAGCTGATAGTAGACATATTTACAAAACCTTTAGTGAAGGACACATTTGAGTACTTGAGAAGTATGCTTGGGGTTATGCCCTAGCCTAATTTTTAGTAGTTGATGCATAGATTGCATTAGTCTAGTGGTAACAGAGAACTATAAATTTTTGTTAGACCAAATGTTTGATGCTTCCTCTATGGGGATAGTATTCGTGTTTGAGCTTAGTCATAAAGGACACTTGTTAACTAGTATTTTTTGTCACAAAATTTTGCACCCTCATCTGAAGTTTGACCTAAAAGCAACCTTGTGAAACATGGAAATAATCTCCAAGATGTGGGTGTTGGATACAATTGGTTTATTGTGTGTTGTCTTTGATGTTACACAAATGTTATATCATTATCAGTTAGTATATGCCAAGCTCACTTGATTAGTGAAGACAGTTCTCAGTGTCTACCGAGCATTCTTGTGTTTGCCTAGTTTAGAAGGTAGTGTCTACAAGTTCACTTGGGTGTTGAAAGAAAAGTTGCAGAAAGTGAGTATTAATCGAGCTCACTCGGGTAACAAAGGAAATTTGGATGGAACCAGTGCTAACCAAGCTCACTCAGTTGCCAAAAGATTTTCATAAGTTTGCAATGTTAAATGAGCTTTTGTTGGTTAACAAAGGAAATTATTTTAGAGTTAGTTTCTACCAAGCAGGGTCAGCTAACGAAGGATTTTCTTATTTTGTTGTATTAAGCTTAATTGATTTATTTATCGATTCCCGTTGACTAAAGTGGTGAATATTGATTATTCTATGTTGTATTTGAGCCGACTTGGCAAAGTGGAAGATATAAGTCTAAGGTCAAGTTGTGATTTCAAAGTGTGGAAGTGAATGTGCGAATTGTGATGATATGATTGAAGATCTATTGATGAGAAAAGGAAACAAATTCGAAGGATAAGTAAAATATCCTTGTGGTGCAGCAAAGCCATATTTGATCAGAAGGATCAAGTACAAGCCATAATATAGATCTAAAAATCAGCAAATTAATTGCATTCAAATAAGGTCATCTCTTTGTTACTTTCTAACCATTGTAGCCAGAGTTGGCTTAACAACTATTTGCAAATCCTCTAACAAGGTAGCAATTCCATTGAATTATTCTCAAGACCTCTAACAAGGCCACTCCTAATAGAGTGATGAAATCCTTTAATAGGGTCACACCTAACAGTGTGTTTTGTAACCTTTAACAGTGTTGACTCCTAATAGGGCTCATTTCATAAGAGTGAAAATCAGTAACTAGTTGCTATTGGTGGTTTTTTCCAAATTGGGTTTCCACGTTAAATCCTTGTGTCAAATGTATTCATGCTATTTTATTTATGTGTTTGCAACTAAGTTATAGTAATGGTAATCACATATAACATCTAATGATTTATGTGTTAATCTTTTACTGAGCTAATCCAATTACTACCAAGTTACAATATTCTATGTGTTTACTGAGCTTCAACAGTATTCAGTTATCTATTTACATTTTGTATTGACATCTAAGGGATCTAAGATTTATTTTTGTAGTAATTGATTCATCCCTCCCCTCTCAGTTACTCCTCTTATATTTCCAACAATTGGTATCAGAGCTTTTGGTGCTTGCAGAGAAGGTTTCAAGGACCTAAGCTAAAGATCAAGATGTCTTACAAAAGAGAAATTCCCAAGCTAAACAGAGACAATTTTGCAGCATGGAAAGGACTTATGAGATTACATCTGGCTACCATTAGTAATTCAGGTTGCAAGTATCTTGATGCTAAATATAAGACTCCCACTAGAACATGATCAGTTAAAGACATTGCTGAAAAGAAGAATCATAATATCATGATGATTGATATTGCATCTGCTCTTAGTTATGCTAAACTTGATGAGGTAAAAGAATGCAAAAACTGCTTTTGCACTGTGGAAAAAACTAAAAGATATCTATGGAGGAGATGACAATGTAAGAAGACCCAAACTAGAAAGCCTTAGAGGACAATTTGATCAAATGAAAATGAGAGAAGATGAAAACATTGAAAATATGTGGAAAGGATCAAGGCCAATGCAAGTGCAATCAAAGCATCTGGAGGAAACATCAATAAGGAAACTGTTGTAAGTTAAGTGCTCAGAACTCTTCTTCCCATTTATGCAATTAGAGTATTTTCTATTCAAGAAATGAGATGTGATCCAAATAATAAAATAGGGTTGGATGCTCTAGTTGGAAGATTGACAGCTTTTGAGTTGGACAATTATGCTAACTATGTTCTTGGTTCAAAGAACATTGAATCTACATTTAAAGTGAAACTTTCACTCAAAGAAAAGGGTAAAAAGTCAAAATCTAGTCAATCAAGAAGTGAAGAAGATGGATCATCAAAAGAAAGTTCAGATAGTGATCTTGAAGTTGTTGAAGCCCTGCTTACAAGGAAGTGTAGACACCTAAAATTGTCCAAATACCCTTAACCTGACTAATTAAATAGATATTTATTATGTATTTAACTATAGCCTTACCCCACCTTTAATTAAATAAATTTACATTTATTTAATTATATTCACCTTTCCTTGATTTAAATAAACTAAGGTTTATTTAAATCCTAGCCTTTCCCCTCATCCCACTTGCATCCTAACCCATTCACTTTAATTAAGTAAAGTACTTCATTTACTTAATTAACCCATTTTATTTGGAATTAACTATTAAATTTAATCCTATTTGAGCACATGGCTCCTAATTTTAACCCTCACCCAAGCTCACTTTCATAACCTAACCCATCCTTCTAAACCTACCCACTACCTAATCCGACTTACTTTTCCTAATAACCTTGCTAATCCACTTTTAATCCTAAGTGTGTGCTCACACATGTGTGAGGAACATTCACACTTCCCACACCCCTCATGCCTTCTCACACCTCTTACTTATGTGTTCCCCTTCAAATGAGAATCAAGGTGTCTCACACATGTGCGAGAAACCATGCTTCTCACACCTGTTACACCTGTCATTGACCTATCACATCAAAGGTTTCTCACACATGTGTGAGCATCTTCCCCCCCTTTTGAATGGTCAAAAAACCTAATCCACATGGAGTCCCCTTGGCCTCCACCTCATGGACACCTCATTGATCCTGAGAGATCCTGACCCTTCATCTTGAATCTCAACCATCCATTTCATCTCATTTCCTATAAAAGGAGAGCCCTCTCCTCATTTCCATAAGCACTATCTAGCCCATTGTTATGCTGTGGGATTTGTGAGCAACCACAACCCACAACAATGAAATCATCAACCACTCAGTGATTTTATGAGGTTTGCATTAGTGCTATTTTGAATGGTTTAAGCTCTTTTGATTTCATGTCATCATTATTCACATGTTGTCTTTCATATTTGAGGTTTGCATGAATATATAGAAATAGAATTTAGTTGCTTATTTTTTGTTCCTTTGTTACATTTTTATGCAATACAGGAAATATTCCAAAGGAAGAGGAAAGTACAAAGGTAAATTTCCTCTGATATGGTTTTCTTGTGAAAAAATTGGTCACATTGCTGCTAGGTGTCCACACAAGGAAATCAAGGATGAAAAGAAAAGCAATAAGCATAAAGACAAGGACTCCAAGAACTACAAGAGCTTCAAGGAAAAAGGTAAAAAAATCTTATTTTATTGCTAAAGATTCTGATAACAGTGAAGATGAAATGGTTTATATTGTTGTAAAAGATGAATCTGATAATGAAGGAGATAAGATGGCACTTATCTCTTATGTTAGAAAAAATGGTATATGGATTATTGACAGTGGCTACTCACATCATATGACTAGTGACAAAATGAAATTCGAGCATAAGGAATATTATGATAGAGGTAGTGTAAGATTTGGAAACAATGAACCTTGTAACATAAAGGGAAAATGATGTATCTTGTTGACTAAAGAACTTGTATGTGATAATGCCTCTTGAGTTGAAGGACTAAAGAATAATCTACTGAGTGTGGAACAAGTGAATAATATTGGATTCAAGGTAGAATTCATGAATGGACAAGCCAAATTGCTAGATAATAAAGGAAATTTGGTTGGATATGGCAAGCAAACAAAAGGTAATCTATTTTATCTTAATCTTAGTGATTGTTCATGTTTTATTGCTCAAGTAGAGGAAAGCTGGTTATGGCACAAAAGGCTATGTCATGTGAATTTTGATAATCTAGTTAAGATAAGAAAACATAAAAGAGTAAGAGGTATTCCTACTTTGAAGAAGCCTGACATGGGTCTATGCAAGAATTGCCAAATTGGTAAGATGGGAAAGACAAGCTTCAAAAGCAAAGATTATCAGTTAGAAGATGTCTTGGAAATTGTTCATATAGACTTATGTGGACCTATTGGAATAGAGAGTTACAGTGGAGAAAAGTTTTTCATTCTCTTTGTAGATGACTATTCTAGAATGATGACAGTAATGTATCTAAAAGAAAAATTTGAAGCCTTCCAAAAATTCAAGTGGTATCTGGCAAGAGTAGAAAAAGAAACTGGAAAGAAGTTGAAATGTTTGAGATCAGAAAGAGGTGGTAAATTCATCTCCCATAAATTCAATAATTTTTGTATTGAAAGAGGAATTAAAAGACAAGTAGTAGCCCCTGGTACAACACAACAGAATGATATAGTAGAAAGAAGAAACAAATATATCATAGATTGTGCAAGAACCCAGATGATTAAAAATAATGTTGCTCTCAAATACTCGAAGGAAGCTATTAGCATTGCAATTCAGACTTTGAATAGAGTTTAGTTAAAGAAAGATTAAAAAAAGACACCTTATTAGCTATGGTATGGCTACAAACCTAATACAAGTTACTTGAAAGTATTTGGTAGCAAATGTTATATATTAAAAGAATCTAGAAAAGGAAAATTTGATGTAAAAGGTGATGAAGGCATATTTCCAAGATACTCCTATAGAAGTAAAGCATATAGATGTTTGAATTTTTCTACTCACAAAATTATAGAAAGTGCACATGTTAGAATTGACGAATTTGCAGAAAAGAATGAAGAAGAAAGAAACAAGGAACCTAAAGACTATAGAAAGTTTGTTTACATTGAACTTGATACCTTGCCAAATCTATTTGAGAGAAAAGAAGCTTCATCTTCTGAGTCCCTAGAAACTCCAATAGTTGTCGAGTTGTAAATAGTGTAACTTGAGCTACAAGGACTTGGGTCACAATTAGAGGCTACCAAGCTAGTTCAACTCGAGCCTGATGGACCCGAGTCAAGAAAAAAGTACCTGAGCTTGAAACTAAAATTCAAGAAGAAGATGGTGGAACTCATCCAAAGACCAAAGAGCTTGTGTTAGCAGGAAATGTCAAAAGACATCATGCACTTGATTAGATCATTGGGGACAAATTAGATGAAACAATGACAAGAAGCAAATTAAAAGTAACATATTTACTTGCTAAATTTGAACCTAGAAGTGTTAAAGATGCACTAGAAAATGAAAGTTGGATTGAAGAAATGAATGAAGAGATAGAATAGATAGAGAAGAACAAAACTAGGACTCTTGTTCCTAAACCCAAGGATAAAAATGTGATTGATACAAAATGGGTATTTAGAAATAAGTTGAATGAAGATGGAAAGGTATCAAGAAACAAAGAAAGATTAGTATGCAAAGGTTATTCTCAAGAAGAAGGTATTGACTACAGTGAGACTTTTACTTTTGTGGCAAGACTAGAAGGTGTTAAAACTTTACTAGAATATGCAACACATAGAGGATTTAAAGTATATTAAATGGATGTCAAATCTACATTCTTGATGAGGAAGTGTAATGCCCTGTCCGAAGATCCTTGGAACAAGGAAGAAATATAAGCAAGATAATTTCTTTTTTAACAAGTATGGAACCATAAGACAACCATCATAGGTGGATTATAAAGATTGCAACAGAAGACTGGCATTCATCCAAACACTGACGGATCTCCAAATGCCACTACTAACCAAAACATAAACAAAAAAACATAAGAGATCAACCAAGCTAAAAGACAAATGCCGACTCCTGAAAATTGGCTAAGTCTAAATTTTTGAAGCCCTAAAATTTCCTAGAATCTTTATCTTAGCTCGTAGAGTTCTAGAACCTATCTCAAATGAATTGTCACATATATTAAAATATATCTTAAGTATAAGGAATCTTATACTTAAATGATATCTTTTAAACCCCAAAGGAATGACAACAAAAGGACACAGATCTAGATTCAAGAAACATTCCAAATCCAAAATGCAATAGTATAGGATTGAAGAACACCGAAGAAGGTACCCGAAACACTTCCCAAAAAGTTTGGGTCTTACCAAAAAGTGCCCACTGCCCACCTACACAGGTTTCCACAATTTTCAGGTGATACTTTAAATCAACACTGGGCGATACTTTCCAGTATCACATGACATTTCTAAAGAAGCAGGGTGACATTTTTAGGGATGAGGCGATACAACTCACAAGGGCATGTGATACTTTAAGGGTATCGTACGATAGTTCTTCAAAAGGGGTATGATACTAAAAAGTATCGCACAACAAAACTCCAAGAGGCATGTGACACAATTAGGGAATGCACGATAATATTCTAATGGGTGCGCGATACTTGATTGTATCACACCATGTTAATACATGGTTGCCCTAGAAAAAAAGAAACACTTAAGGACAACGACCAAAGGGTAAAAAAAGAGTATAAAACCTCCACACTAGGGAGTACTAGATCCAAATTTTGAGGCAAGAACACTCAAACTAAATCTGGAAAATGGAAACAACACTAACCATCTAACAAATAGTAAGAAGGAAAAGTACAGAAGAGGAACATCATAGTGTACTGAAAGCAACATTGTAATAACACAATTAACATTGCAATGAAAAAAACAACTAAGTAAATGGTTCCTCCCAACCGTCAATAACATCATAAGACCATCGTGGGCCCTAGCCATCACCCATGCGTAACATCCCAAGCCACTAATTAGATCATCGGTACTATCGTAATAGGGACATCACTATTAAAACATGCTATAACATAAGCATAAGGAAATATAACATGCTAGAAGTAAAGCATAAGATAATCCTAAAAGTAGATATCATCGCCTATCACATGCTAATCATCAGAAAAGGAAATGCATCAAATCTAACATCATCTAAACATGATATACAAGCATTCCAATGAAATCATAAATCACAAGAAAGCATACTTCAGAACCCAAAGTACCAAGTGAAAACATTTAACCATGATCATGCTAGAACAATAGACCATTTTTGTACACTGGTCCCTAGTAGTCGTATATGTAGCTATGTCTCCCAACCATGTGGTACCCATAGGTCCACAACCACCGTGTTGATGGAGATAATGATCCAAACACAAACAAATGGAAAGCAACATCCATGGCTAACACACACGTCAAGCAGTATGATCACTAAATCCAAGATATAGACAATGCATAAACTATAGGTCCTGGTCAGACATCTCAATGGGCTACTATGTAGGGATTGACATCATGGAGAGTCGCTTGGCATCAAAAAGCCCAAGCTCAGATCATGCAGATATAACATCCCTCAATAGAAAGGCTCTCACACATACATCTTAAGATCTTTAATTTTATTACGAGCCAATATTTTCTTTAGTTATCACTTAATTAAAACTCCCTCTACCATACCTATGGCATCATGATCACCAAGCTACGAGATAGAAGCCCCCTCTATATGCTACCCTACCCTACCCATGCTCATCCAATGATGAGTGCCTATAGGCATGCAAACTCCCAACCCAACCCCAATGATCATAACTTCCAAAAGTACCATAGAAGATTGGGCCCCGTAGGTCACTCAAAAAATGTATGTGTATGTACTTGTGTGTGGCATACCACCATCACGAAGATCATAACACAAAGACTGGATGAGAACACAAGCATAAAGTCACTCAACCAAAATAGACTCGGGAGGATGGATGCTACACACATCCCAATGCAACATAAAAATGCAATAGTGGTTTGATTGATATCCAAATGTATCATCTAGGTCCATGATCCACATTGTGCCAAGAAAACCTAAGAAAATAGGGTGGCACACAAAATGAGGTAAAAACCCCAAAATTTGGAAAAATTTCAAAATTAAAACCCATTTGGCCTTTGGGCATAAAAACCCCAAAAATCCAAAAAATAAATGAGTTTGGACACCATATGCAAAAATAGCTAGCAAAATGGCTCAAAACTCTAAAACCCCCATCCCAAAAATAGGGAAAACATTCATACCCAACCAACTGGGTAGAACTAGTAAACAAAAATGAAGGGGAACACTAGTTCTCAGCCTCCTAACATATTGCTACAAGAAACAAAAGCTGAAATAGAGTAAAAACAATAAAACGGGAAGGCCCTATCTAACAGAAAAAGGGGCAGAAACTAAAACCCATGCAATAAAATAAATAACCTACCAAATCTGCTGAAAGTGATGGCAAAGCATAAACTCCTTGAGCTAGATTCAATGAGACTGACCTTGAGAGAAACCCACACTCACAACTCCCAAAACAAATAGAATTCAAATCCTTCAGAAGAGGATTCTCAAAAAGCTCTCAAATTTTCTATTTCAAAAAGTGAGAAGTGAATAATGAAATCACTTTTTCAATACTTATTCACTTTTTGAGTGAATAGTCGATTAGGGGAAATAGCCAACTAGAGTAGCTAGACTCTGAATCAACCCAAACACAATAAGGTTATTCTTCGTAACATGAAGTCACCTAAGGAAAAGCTGCCATAAATTAAATCCAAAAATATTTAAAACTCAAAAACCCAAAATCATAGAAAATCACGTAACACTTTCACGATAGAGCGACCCTCTAAATGCACAGACACACTCACTAGTCTAATCACATAATGTAGATGAGTTCAGATTTACTAATCACCAAAAGGTTTTAATTTAAAATAATTAAATAAGGATACGTTGACCATACTGGGATGCCATTGGTAAAATATGAATAGCTAAATCACTATCTCCATGTGCCACTACCAGGGATATAAATCCTGCACACTAAAATACACGATCAAGTGCAATTGCATATAATTGTTGATCTTAGAATGGTTTTGACAATTGAGTGCCAACACACTTAAGAAATTTTCTTAGTTGATGTCGAGTTACAATATGTGCTGAACCAAAAATTCATCAAGTGCCAGGTCATTTAGATGCCGAGCAGATAGGTAGTACTGAGTCATTCAGATGCTAAGTTTGTGCCCTCATAAACTAAGATGTAAATCATTTTTGAGCTGACATATGATGAATCTCAAAGGATTAAAAGATAAGATCGAATCTATTTCATTCCTTATGCAATCAACATGCAACCAATCATAAAAATAGAAATATTTGAGCAGGAAAGATGAATGAATCTCAATTGTAGATTCTTACCGAACCCTAAGTTATGAAACCTTTTTAAGGAGGTCAAAACCCCATAATTCAATGAATGTAGGAGAGTGTATGCGAGAAGAGAATGCATGCAAGGAGAGAATACTAGAAAAGTTTGAAGGAAGTGAAAGGGGTGAAAAGACTTTAGAAGAAGGACAACATTGCAACATCAGTTAACAAAACAGAGTATCAACAATTCGAACAGAATCATATCAGATTAGAGAGGATCAAATTAGAATAGACTGAACATTGATTTGAAATTAGCAATTGAAGATTGTAAGTTATCAAGTCAACACATTCTACTATACTCTCTAACCATTGTATTAGGAGAATGAAAATCCTATGAAGATAGGTTGGTTTAACAACCATATTGTAAATCCTTTAACAGGGTGACATTCCAAGTGAATGTTTGTAAATCCTTTAGATAGGTACACTTCTAACAATCTGTTTGAGCCTTTAACAAGGCAAGCCATTCATAGGGCAAACCATTGCCGATGGTCAAACTTTGTAAACTTAACAAGTTACATATTGCTACAGTGATAAGTTGTGGGTGTCATCCCCACCACTGTTTTACCTTCTAATTTTGGAGGGTTTTTGGGTGATCAAATATTATGTTCTCTATTTTTATGCATGCCTTTACTTTCATGTTAATTAGATATGTTTAATGCATGTATTGATTTCATTTAAAAGTTTTATAGCTTCAAGTTTGTTACTTTGATTCACCCCCCTCTTAGAAGTATTCTTACCACTTGTACATTCCAACAATTGGTATCAAAGCCAAGTTATTACAAGGAGAAGCCTTACAACTTGAAGAAAAGATCTAGAAATGGAGGTCTATAAGCTTGGGAAGATTATGGAAAATTAGAAAATTGAGATACATCTCATTCTACATTCTCTAGAAGAAGCCATGGAAGAATTGAGGAAATCCCTAAAGAGAAGAAAAGAAATTGCCATAGCTAAGAATGATACACAGTACAAAAAGATTGACACCTCAAAAGTGTTTGCCAATGGAGATTCTAAGGAGTTCGATGCAGCAATTGTAGACCTAATGGAGAAGAATAGAGCTCAAGCAGAAGAGATCAGATCTCTCAAGATTGAGCAAGAATCTCAAGCCATGATGCTTTGTGAAGTGACTAAACAGAATAAGAGAGCTATTGAAGATAAAGCTATGATAGAAGATGACAAGAGAGACCTTTCCAAACATGTAGCTAGACGCCCTAAGTCAAACGATGAATGCCCATCATGAACTGAATGTTAAGGACATTGAGATATCCACACTAAATATGCAAAATGACTTGAGAAGAGAGAAGAAAATTGTAGAGAGATTCAACAAATCTAATGAAGCTATCAAGTACTTTGAATAGCTACTAAAATCACCAAGATCCAACAATGATACTTTAGGACTAGGATACACCAGGACTAAAAAAGGAGAGTCATCAAAGACTGTAGAGGAAAGAAATAACAAAGGTAAGAACACAAAACCTACTTATCATTTTTGTGGTAAAAAGGGAAATACTTCTAATGTATGTAGGATAAAGAATGCCAACCAACATAACAAACCTAAAAACATGGGTCACTGTCACAAGTGCAATAAGCAAGGTCATCATGCACATGACTGCAGGAATACAACCATCAAGACACCAAGATTTCAAGGTCAGTACTATAATTGCAAGAAGTATTTATATAGAGCCTTTGAATGCAAATCAAAGCCTATGTGGACACCAAACCAACCAAAAAAGGCAAATAGTCATGGCATCACTATAATTGGGACTACAATACTAGGCATAGCTGTCAATACTATCAATAGTATGGACACATCCCTGAAAATTGCATAAGAACACATTTCAGTGGCTGCTACAATAGATGGTTGAGCCAAACTACATGCTTCAGTTGTTTGAGGACTAGTCACATCAGCAAGCACTGCCCAACAAGAACAAAGGCACCTAACTCTGACTCAAACAAAGGAAAAGGTAAGGTAGATGTTAAGCATGTTAGAGGAGAGATGAATAAAACATGGAAGAAGAAAGATGGATGCAACACATCAAATGGAGGGATCATTTCACCTAAAAGGTCAAGTGGTCACACTTCATCCAACTAAGCAAAAGAAGGTATGAGGAACTAATATACAATGCTTTATCATACATCAATTCCAAGACAAGTCAGTACTACAAAGGATATAATTAGCATGAATAAAGATGCAAGTCTATCCTCAAAAGCTTTCATATTGTTACCTTTAGTTGCCAAGTGAAATCATAGTATGTGTCGAGTTGTTGGACATAACTAATGGAAGCTAAGTGATTAGTTGCTACCGAGTGAAGGGAAATTCCTATTGATGCCGAGTGTTAGAAAATCAATGGAAGCCGAGTGAAATAGAATTGCATAAGGATCTAAGTGGACAACTGTATGTGCAATAAGCATTAAATGCTATGAAATGAAGGGTATAAGGTTAAGTTTTCAATCATTTTTCATCATCATGAACACATGACAAGAGCACGAAGAGTGCAAAAATGATTTCCAAGTAGAGATTGACACTTTTGCAAAGATTCCAACCAAGATTCAACATCATTTTGATGATTTAAGGTATTTACATTAGTGCCAAGCTATGCAATTAAGCAATTTTTACATCTTGAAACCCTAGTTTGAAGAAATGGCATCTAGCTCTAGGAAACCCCATGATAAGGAGTTGTTTGAGGTCCAATTGGTTAGTAATGAAGTTAAACAACCAGATTTTAGACCAATTCTCGAAGTTGCATACAAAAATGACCCTATCGACGCTTTATCCATTATTCCACCTAAAGTTGTAATGGTGCAAGATGTCAAAAGGTGTTATAATTGTAAAATAGGTGCAATTGGTGACATGGAGATTAGGCAAGCATATGAAAAACTTTGTGAGAATGGGGTATTGAAGGAAGAATTTTAGATTGTTGAGAGGAAGGGCTTAACCTGTGTCCTAGATTTCCCTATTGTATTTAAAATGGAATGGGTGAGAATTGTGCTAAGTAGAATCCATGATGGATGCCTATGGTTGGAGGGTGGACTGATCAAATTTTCAAAAAGAATTATACATAGGGTAACCGAGTATCCAACCCTAGAATGACCAAAAACCCTAAGGAGTGATTCTAAAGAAGCCATAGAGAAGAACACTAGGGCAAAGTGGAACAAGAGAGGGATGAAAATTGACACAATCAAAGGTCCTCTTATAGAATTTGGTGTTAGGGTCATATCCCATAAATTCTATCAGTCAAGCCAAATCAACAGTGTACCTTGTATTGCAGTTGACGTTGGATACAAAATTGTTAAGAAGGATCATACATATGATCTAACTGAACTGCAATTACAACAGATTATGGAGAACTTGGGAGCCATAAGAAGGTCCAAGGGTGCCCAATGCAAACTTAAAGAAATTTTGATATGCACATTCTTTTATGTTCATAATTAATTCCCCTCTTTTGGAAAGGTAAGCTGGAAAACAAACAAGTCAATAGCAGTGTAGGTCAATGAATATATAGAGTAGATGGGGGCAAATTTTGAAACTATAATGACCAGCTACTTTGAAGACTTTAAGAAGTCAATGAAATAGAGACTCAGGATACATCTCTCTCTTGTTGAGTAGCACATCAATGACAATTTCTTCTTAGTGGACATTGATTTTATATACATCCAAGCAGTAGTACCAAGGGTGAGATGGATGAGGCCACTTGGATATGAAATCAATATTGATGAGGCATCTGTAGCAATAATAGCTTTACTTGTAGAGGAAGTAGATAAAAGTGCTCAACCCTTTGGCACTTATGATGTCAGATCCAAGGTGGACATGGAGTTGAAAATTGCTTCAACTCTAAAGAAAAAGGATAGATTGGTGAAAAATCTTAAGGCTAGATTTGGTGAAGGCACAATGGAAGGTGAGGAGGATGATGAAGAGGTAGATGAGGATGAAGAAGAATAGGGCTAGGATCCACTTGCATTGACACAAGGAATGGGAGAAGATGTAGAAGAGGTAGAAGGTGTTGAGGAGGAGGAAGATAAAGCCAAGGAAGCACCTAAGCCAGAGCCAAAGAAGAGAAAAGCCCAAAAACAACCTACAACTCAGCCCAAAGGCAAGAAGATAGCCAAGACAAGCTCAAAAAAGCTTACTACAAGGGAAAATACAAGAGTTACAACAAAGGAGGCTAAGGAGCAGGAAAAGAGAAAGGCTACTGAATAGGAAGGTCCAACCAAGAAGAAGCTAAAAAGAAAGTATGTTGCACCTCTTGAATCAAATGAAGAAAGAACAGAGTCTGATGACAATGGCCAATTCAGAGTGGTAAGTCACACCACTAAGTCTGATTTAGAAAACATATGTGATAACGTTAGGGATAATTCAGACTTGTCAGGTTTAAAAAGTATTGATTTTAATAAGTTGACTAGAGAAGAATAGAACATAGTTGAAGAGTTATTCTACATTATGATGGCCAAGTTCAAAATCACTCCACTTGAAATTGACAATACAATGCCTAAGGAGTTATATTCTATTGTAGAAAATAAATGATATGGAAAAAGAAATAAAAGAGTCAACATTGGCTCGAGTCATGCCTGAACTCATAAAAGGGAAAATTAGCCAAGAAAATAAGAAGCATAGGAAAAAATTTGCACCCAAGTATAGAGCCTTTAATATTCTACAAAATAAAATTGAAGACGTTAAAAAGTCCACTTAATGTGGAAATTAATTTATGGCTTCACAACTGTTAAAGAAGGAGAGGCAGATCCCTTTGAGGGAAGATACAATGAAGAAGAAGAAGAAAATGATAAGGAGGCGGAAGTAGAGAAAGAATCAAGGGAAAACATAGAGGAGGAGACATAGCTAAGGACAAATAAGTTGGCACTTGCTGAGGAGCAGCAACAAGAACATAGTGTGCAAGACACACAATTGCCAGGTCCTTAAGCTCTCCACATGATACCACCACACTTGCAAATACAATAACTATACAAGGTGTTCCTAACAATTCTAGTTAGAACATAAATCCACTAACTGCAGAGGATCTTAAAGGGATTCTTCACCGGACTACACTACAAGCACAATTGTGTACAAATCCAATCTCGGTGAGTATGGAAGAATTGCAAAAGGCTATAATAGACATAACAAGGGATAAGGCGAATCCAAAAGAACCACCTTCTCATATCCCAATATCCATGAGTGGACAACCAAAAATACAAATAATAGTAGACACATCTGCAAAAGTTGACTCCACAGTTCAAGTCTTGATGATTGAACAAAAGACATAAGGGACAGAGGAGACAGACCCTACAAAGGAGCAAACATGACAGCTAGATACCTCTGTCACTACAACACAAAAACAAGGTGCATCCCAAAAGATCACAATAATTTATAAAGGAAGATTTGAAGAGGACAAGAAAAGTCCTAAGGAGAAGGAGTAAGAGGCAATACAAACATTGATAAATTTGCCTACAACAGGGACTCCAACTGGAACATCTCAAAACCCAAGCACTAAAGCAATACCACTTCAAATTTTAGCACCAGGCTCGAGCTCTAAAAAGGTAGCAAGGGTACTTCACTATGGAGACCCTACCTTAGATGAGGACATAGTCATTCCCAAGTATGACTATGAAACTATGAACATTGAACAGATAAATGAAGTGCAAGAGGCACTGGAAAAGAAAAAGAAATAGGAGATACTCATAAATGAGTATAAAAAAAAGGCAAGCATCAATTTAGATAAAATACATCTTTCTAGATGCATTTATTTTGTAGGTACTTGATGAAACCAAGCTTATTATGGAGCAATTATCCAGTATAGTGGACCAAGTATAGAATAAAGACCTTGATACAGATGTAGAACTATTAGAATTGTCTAAAAAGAAGTTTCAAACAAAGGTAAATGAAAGAATATCAAGTGAAATAGCACTTTCACAAGTTGAGCTGGCCAAAAAGATTGAAAAGGTAAAGGCAGTACTTGAGAACATATTCTCATTGTACTCAAAATTGTGCAACCCATCAATTTTCACACAAGCAACTAGCCAGCGGATAATGAGCTTGGAGAGGAATTGAAAGATATCAAGCATGCAGCTACCTAAGGATCCAGCTTAGAGTGAGAAGTATTTTCAAACTACACTTCACACTCAGAAAGAATTAACTGTGTTAATAGCAGATGAGACAAATACAAAGGCCAAATTGATATAGATTCAATTTGCCATAACCCCACACATGGAAATTTTGCAGAAAGAACTGGCCTATGATGAAAATGTGTTAAAGAAAGACCCTGATCTTTCTAAATTGGAAGGCTTAGTTCACCTTGTAGTAGACTCAACCATCCAACTTAAAATACTGGAAATGCATTAGATAATTGGGATGCTGTTCTGAGGATAGAAATGGAGGTAAATAAATCCTTTTTGGCTAAATATTCAGTTAATGTATAGACCCTTTGACATAAGTATAAAAAAAGGGGGAGATAATATTGTTGAATTGAATTGGGGGAGATAAATTTTGGGGGAGAAATAGAAAAACCAAAAGGAAACAATAACTGCAAGGGAAGATGTGTGAAAGAGGGAGTCAGAACAGAGTAGATAGAGAAAGAATGATAAGGCAAGAAAGAGATAAAGAGTATCAAAATCAACATGAGACAAATTCAACATGAGATGTTGTGGATGCAGAAAAGGCACATCAACTCAGAGGGAGTTACAAATTTTGAGGTATCTTCACAAAATTTTGAATAATTTTTGAAGTTTTGTACATATGCCGAATAGATGTATATTATACTTGAAGAGATTAGATTCATCATGTATAGTTAAGTATTTTTGACACTCATGTCAAAGGGGGAGATTGTTGATCTTAGAATGGTTTTGACAATTGAGTGTCAACACACTTAAGAAATTTTCTTAGTTGATGCCGAGTTACAGTATGTGCCGAGCCAGAAATTCATCAAGTGCTGATTCATTTAGATGCCAAGCAGATAAACAATACCGAGCCATTCAGATGTCGAATGACCAATAGATGCCAAGAAAGTTTCAATTGCCAAGTAAACTATAGGTGCCGAGAAAGACAAAATTTCTATAGGTGCTAAGCAAGATAGAACTCCTATGTGTGTCGAGCACCAATAATTAGTAAGTGTCAAGTATAACACAAAATTAGCATAAGAGTTTGTGCCCTCACAAACTAAGATGTAAACCATTTTTGATCTGACATATGATGAATCTCGAAGGATTAAAATATAAGATCAAATCTATTTCATTCCCTATGAAATCAACATGAAACCAATCAAAAAAATGGAAAGATTTGAGTGGGAAAGATGGATGAATCTCAATCGTAGATTCATACCTAACCCTAAGTCATGAAACCTTTTTAAGGAGGTTGAAACCCCATAATTCAATGAATGTAGGAGAGTGTATCTAAGAAGAGAATGCATGCAAGGAGAGAATACTAGCGAAGTTTAAAGGAAGTGAAAGGGGTGAGAAGATTTAGAAGAAGGACAAAATTGTAGCATTAGTCAACATAATAGAGTATTAGCACTTTGAACAAAATCATATTGTATCAGAGAGGATTAGATTAGAATGGACTCAACATCGATTTAAAATCAAAAATTGAAGATTGTAAGTTATTAGGTTAACACATTCTACTATACTCTCTAACCATTATATTAGGAGAATGAAAATCCTATGAAGATATTTGGTTTAACAGCAATATTGTAAATCCTTTCATAGGGTGACATTTCAAGTGAATGTTTGTAAATCCTTTAGATAGGTACACTTCTAATAGAGTGTTTGAGCCTTTAATAGGGCATGCCTTTCACAGGGCAGACCATTTCTAATGGTCAAACTTTTTTACCTTGACAAGTTACATATTGTTGTAGTAATAAGTTGTGGGTGTCATCCCCACCCCAGTTTTACCTTCTCATTTTGGAGGGTTTTTGGGTGATCAAATATTGTGTTGTCTATTTTCATGCATGCCTTTACTTTCATGTTAATTAGATGTGTTACATGCATGTATTGATTTCATTTAAAAGTTTTATGGCTTTAAGTTTGTTACTTTTGATTCACATAGCCAGCGCCCCCCCCCCCTCCCCCCCTCCTCAGAAGTATTCTTCCCACTTGTAAATTCCAACAATAATATCATAGCTGAAGCAACATGTATTAAATACCTAATTAATCCATTTACATCACTCATATTCATAGAAAGCATAAAAAAAATACAAGAATAAAGTAGATAACCATAGCATAAAAATTCATCTCATAACATAATCAACAATATGTCCAATAAACCATATAACCAGATATCCTCATAGATCCACTGTCATCTCAAAATAACATCAACATGCAAATATGATAAACTAAATAGTATAGTAGTAAAGCATCTATGGTACTGAATCAAAGTATACAACTGACTCTCAAGTCATCTCAAAATACAAATAACTATAAGAGTATCAAGTATCTCTCAGATCAAAATAAACAAGGTACAAATTGCAAACACGAGAAGCACTACATCCTCCCCCACTAGAATAGGCTTACTCCTGGAAGCCAACAAAAAGATAGGGGTACAATCCCCTTAGTCATATAGCATCTTCCCAAGTCCCAGAGGTCTCATTGCTCGGGTCCCATTGGACCCGTACTTGCTCTATGCCCCAACCTCGTAAGGTTAGCCTCCGCTACTGTAGGATATGAATGGGTTCCAAAGTAAGCCACCTGTCCACTACTTGCAAAGCATCCCAATCAAGAACATGGGTTACATTTGGAATATACTGCCTCAAAATAGAAACATGAAAAACATCATGGATGCATGATAGGCTAGGTGGCAATGCTAGTCGATAAGCAACAAGACCAATCCTCTCGAGGATCTCAAAAGGTCTAACAAAACATGGATCTAACTTAGAGCATTTCCCATAATGGATGGGGCTGTTCCTCAGACACACTCACAAAAACACCCTGTCACCAATAGAAAAGTGACAATCCAACCTATGGGCATCTGCATACTTCTTCTACCTATCCTGAGCAATAACCAAATGCCCCCTAATGTGAACAACCTGTTGCTCCATATTCTGAAGCATCTCTGGACCCAACAAAACTTGATCCTCTAAATGATCCCAACTCAAAGGGGTATGGCATGGCCTACCATACAAGGCTTGAAAAGGTGACATGCCAAGAGAACTATGATACCCATTGTTGTATGCAAACTCAAAAAGGTGCAAATAGTCCTCCCACTTCACCTCCCTATCCATAACATACATGAAAAGCATATCATCTAGAACATGATTCACTCTCTTAGTCTAACCATTGGTCTCTGGGTGATAAGCTGAACTAAAATTGAGCTGAGTGCCCAATGCATGCTGGAGAGACATCCATAATGCAGAAGTAAACACTGGATCTCTATCTAAAATAATCTGACAAGGAATCCCATGCAAGCGAACAATGTCTACCAAGAAACCATGCCCTACAGAAGAAGCTATGTAGGATGCTCTCATGGGTGAGAAATGTGCTGCCTCGGACAACTTGTCCACTGTCACCATGATACAATCATGTCTCCATGATGATGTAGGAAATCCTATGATAAAATCAACATATATCATATCCCTCTTCCACTCTGGGATAATATGTGCTTACAAAAGACCCGTCGGATGCTGATGCTCTACCTTTAATCTCTAGCACTCAAGACATCTAGCAACAAGTCAACAACATCGCATCTCATCCCTACCCAAAGGAACAACTATTTGAGATCATCATGCATCTTCTTGACTCCAAGATGTGTAGAATATGGTGTATGATATGCTTCCAACAAAACTAGGGTACGGAGATCACTTGACATGGGTACATAGATACGCCCCATGTGATGTAGTAGTCCATTAGACTTAAGAAAATAACTTGAAAATCTCCCCTCAAGGGTATGTTAGGACTCAATCTCCACTCGTAGCTCCTAATACCAAATGTCACTAGGCAAAACCACTAAGATACAACCTCGCAAATCCACTCCCAATTACATCACTGATGCCTCATGTCGCCTTCTGCTCAAAGCATCCATGATGACATTCTCTTTCCCCTTAATATAATGAACATCAAAGTCATACTCACACAAGAACTCCATCCAATGACACTATTGTGCATTCAAGTTTGGCTAAGTAAAGATATACTACAAGCTCCTATGATTGCTATGCAACTCAAACCTGTGTCCCAAAAGAAAATGCCTCCAATGGACAAGGGCATGCACTATGGCTGTGAGTTCCAAATTATGGGTGGGGTAGTTCAACTCATGGTCCTTTAGTTTCTTGGACTCATATGCAATTACGCGACCATCCTGCATCAACACTGCACCTACGCCTTCCAACGAAGCATCTGTGCAAACCATGAAATCACCTATAGGATTAAGCACTGCAAGGATTGATGCACTGGTCAAACACTCCTTAAGAGCATTAAATGTTGTCTCACACTAGTTTGAACAAACATAATTCTTCCCTTTCCTTTGAAGAGAAGTGATGGGATGAGCTACTCATGAGAAGTCCTTCACGAAGTGACAATAGTAACTTGCCAATCCCATAAAACTATGAACTTCTGAGACATTAGTGAGTACCGGCCAATCCATGATAGCACGAATCTTCTCTAGATCCAATGCAATTTCATCACCTGTAATGATGTGTCCCAAATACTTCACCTCTAACTAGAAGAACCCACATTTACTCAGGTTACCATACAACTGATGGTCTCTCAAACATTGCAATACCTAATGTAAATGGACTTCATTCTACTCCACAGTCTTGGAATAGATCAATATGTCATCCAAGAATACAATGACACACTGATCAAGCTAAGTGTGAATATACCATTCATCAAACTCATAAATATTTATGGCACATTAGTTAACCCAAAGGGTACAACCGTGAATTCATAATGCCCATACCATGTATAAAAAGTTGTTCGATGAATATTAGCCTCTTGGATATGAAGCTGATGGTATCTCGACATAAGATCAATCTTTGAGAACACTCATACTCTCTTCATCTAATCAAACAACTCATCTATCTTATGCAAAGGATAACGGTTCTTCACCATCACCTTATTCAACTGTCGGTAGTCGATGCACAACTACAAAGAACCATCTTTCTTCTTCACGAAGACGACTAGTGCACCCCACAGGGATACACTAGGAAAAATATGGCCCTTGGCCAATAGTTCCTCCAACTAAAATTTGAGATCACTCAACTCCTAAGTAGTCATGTAGTAAGCTCATGAAATCGGCTCCGCTCTTGGTACAAGATCAATCTAAAAATCAATGTCACACTACGCATACCTGAAATCTCATCAGTGTTGACCCACTTTTCATCGTGTGCCCATTTTGAAAAATGGAAAAGATCTTGTGTCTTAGTTTGGTCTGAGTATGTATAAGTCTAGTCTTTCCTCCTTAGGTGAAAAGATTCTCCATCAGATTTCCCATCTTTCCCTTCTCTCACATTTCACAGTTGGGTGGGTTTTTGCCTTGATGTCGTATGGGTAGCTTAGTACCTAATTTGATGAAGATTCTTGTGTTTCATAAAGATGTTCACAAAGTTATTTTCAAGGATGGACTAGCTCATGGATTATCATGATTTACACACAAAAAAAAATGTAGCTTGTGGAGAATCAAACATCACATCTCCTTTGCAAGTTTTTGACCCGTGAAGGTGATTTTTCCTAGAGGTTAATAAATGTGGTTTGCGGATGAAAACAAGAAGAAAATGATCTTTTTTATGAATAAACCTTACTTTCATCATAGTATTCTACCTTGGACAACATCCAAGATTCATTATGGTGCTCAAAATCACTCTAGGCATAAAACTCTAAAATGACTTCTCTACGGCTGGCTTTCAACCCATGAAGTCAATTTTCCACCAAAGGCATTTGTAAAGGGAAAAAAACAAAGAAGTGGGCCCTCTTTTGACCCTCACAAACCTTTTATGGTTTTCCAAACTCAGAGAAGAGGCTAACCCAAGAGTTAGAAGGTAAACAAAGCTTTAGCAGAAAACTGAAGATCGCCTTCTCCTTGATGGGTTTTCCACTCGTGAAGGTGATTTTCTGCATTCATGAAAAAATTGACTTTGCAAGAAAATTGGGTACACAAATTTCATGTAAGACACCTTAAGATGACAATGAAAATAAGCTAATCATGGTTGGAGAAATGTAGTGAATAGAATTTGGCTGAGCGGATATTTCTTTATGGAGTACTCCATTCTTAATTCTCCAAAACTAGGTGAAAAATGAGAAGGTAAGTATGTAATAAAGGAAAGTTACCATTGGGCCAATGGAAATAGTGAAAAGATATGGAAAAGTTCATTAGAAATTCTCACATTTACTAGTCCAATGGGTTTATCTTTTAACTCACTTGTGTGGCACGAATCTTGAAGATTATCAGGTGAATTAGGATCTCTATATAGAGAGAAACATACCAATATTTCAAATTACCACTTTTTCTTGAACTTTTATGCAGTTAAATTGTACAATATTTTCAAAGCTCTTATATTTGCAAATTCTATTCTTTGTGCTTCTTTCAATTTCAAGGTTTCAATTCACTTCTACCTCAGATAAGATGGCAACTAGATTCGTTGGGTTTGACAGACTTAATGGGATCAAATCCACGTTGCAATGTTTCACAGATACCTCGCTCTATTTCTATGACATGCAAGATTTTAAAAGGAGGTTGAGGTCGGAGCCAATTCACCCTATAACTGAGAAGCTCTGAGGAAGTGGGTTAGTGGAAGCAGCTGGGTTTCTAGTGGTAGTTCAAGCTCCTGAGTTAATTGTTGAATGCATAAATCATTACAACCTAGATACTCAAAATATTTTGCTACCTGATCATATAGTCCTAATCTTTATTGATAGGAAAACCATGGTAAATTTCCTCTGAGTTCTACAACAGGAAGACTTCTCTAAGCTGATAGTTGGAGGGACAATGTATGAGTTCTCCATGAAGAAGATGGTGTGGAGAAAAGAAATTATGAGGTTTTGGTTCCAAAAGCCGTGGGGCGCTAAGAGTAAGGTTCCTAAGAGTCTATTCAGCACCGATCTCAAGCCCGAGATCATAGATATTTTGGTTCTCTTGCATAGGTTGAAAGGTGAGGTTGAAGCACTTAATTTTGTTGAGCAATATTTCTTTTTGGTACAAATTATTTGTTCAGATACATAGTATGTTGATTGGGCCTATGAGGTAAGTGAGCATCTGTCTAGAGCCCTTAGCACTGCAAAGTTTTACAAAACCTTTTATATGTCTTCTTTCTTGAGTTATATGTTAGCTTTGTGTAATTATGGCTAGGCCTTCGCAAAATAGAGAACTTCCCTAATGATCTAAAAAGGTATGAATTCTATCCATGCTTACAATTACAGAATAGCTATGCAAAATATGTCAGAGTTAATGATGTATTTACAATGAGAATTTGCAGGGAACTCCAAGGATTCCTGAAGAGGAGGTTTAGCCTGAAGGCAATGGCAACCATTAGTCAATTTGGTAGTTATTTTATCTAGTTCTCATCCTTTTCAAATTTGAGTTTTGCAGCTTTCGACAAATTTCCTTTGAAGCTACCCAAGTATCCGAGCGATATGATTGTGTTAATAGAGATTGTGAGGCAGGTGATCTAGGTGAACATGGTAAGTGCAAGTTTGAAGAAGAAAGGGTATGAATTCCCTATGAAGGTTGGGGCTTACAGTTGCAAGTCTCACTCTGATGCTAAAAATATGCTTAGAACATTCGAGGCTAAGTATCAATTAGAAGCATATGAGGTAGTAAGACCTATGTTTGACCTGAATGGGTATGCAAGAGATGTGTTGCAAATTGAGAGCATAATCAAGCATGTTACTACTATCAAAGATTATTGGGAGAACTATAGAGATGAGCTCAAAAGAAGAGATTGTGCTTTTTCTCAACTCATAGTAGAGAAAATCAAGACATATGATATTAACATTGATGTAGAAGGCTTGGAGGATGATGGCCAGAATATTTATAGCAATACATATCTAACTAAGTTAAGGGGGATTCCTATCAGATTTGAGCCGTACATAGATGTTGAGAAGAGTTTTGATATCATGATGGCAAGGATCATCAAGAGAACGGGGAAATGGGTTGAATGGACAACCAAAAAGAGCTAGAGTAAAGGTGTAGCCATTCAAGCTTCTCCAATAGCTGCACCACCTCCTTCATCTCAGAGTACTACACCAGGCGTGACCATAACTCCCACTCAAGGGCCAGCCCAAACTTTAGGTGGAGAGGATCAATCTCCAGACAAGAATGTCCCCATAACCAAGACTTGTCATGATGGTTCCCTCCTAGTCATTGGAACCTAGGCTGGTGTTGAGGAAAAGAAGATGGAGGAACCAAAGGATAACACAATTTCATTAGTTCCATCCACCCATATCACACCAGTTCCATCACCTCATGTTTCTCCAATTCCTTCTACCCACACTACTCTAGTTCCCTCTCCTCATCATAGCCCCATTCTACCAGCAAGTGCTAAACTTCTGCAACCAAGTGGGTCTTCAATACAAATAGTAGATTTAAAAGATGGAAAGAGTAGTAGTAGTGAGTCTATTGAGTTGGATGAAGCTGTGACAAAGACTCCAAAAGTGGATAAAGGTTAGAGTTCCTCTAAGCTCATCTCCTAAGATCCAAAGAATCCTTTCTCTTCAGTTGCTACAATAGTTTCTCCAACTAAGAGGAATATGTTCATCATAGAATCACTTGGGACAACGTCCAAGGTGATAGGTACTGACTCTTGGTTGGAGGATACTCTGGAGAGGAAAAGGAAAAGGAAAGATGAGAAAACTTTGGCTAAAGATACTATATCTTTTGCTATCCATTCTCAGTCTGCATTAACAAGAGTTAAGAAGTAGAAGACCTTGTCCATACTTGGGCAAGATCCAGAAATAGGTCACTTGACAATGGAGATTTCCAAGTCCAACAAGGGAGGGCAGATTGAGGACATGACAGTTAAAGATTTTACTCTACACTATGTGGATTTTGGTGAAGCAAGGCATGATACCAAAGTTGGCTTATGGAAGTCAACTAATGAGGTGATCAAAGGGAAACTAGAGAGTCTTAAGTTATCTAAGACTAAGATGGAGGTTGAGATAGAAGAATTAAATAAGTTCATTAGACAGCTAGTCACTCTGTTAGCAACCATCTCTAGAGTATCAGTGACTAAAAATCCTACTGTTGCTGAAGTTTAGGCCCTCATCTTTCAACTCCAAGAAGATAGGCATTATGGCCAGATTGGTAAAGAATGGATTGAGAAGCTCAAATCAAAAGGAGCTGCAATTGTGGAGTAGATTGGTAGTGTTATCTTAAGGTTGGAGATAGAAAAAGATAAAATTATATCAAATAGCCATACTCTGGCTGGAGAAAGGGTGAAATGTGATGATTGCATCTCCCTCTTGAAGATGATCATCCAAATGAAAGACAAGGAAGCAGTGGAAGCAAAAATCTTGCCAAAGGGAGATGAGCCTCTATTTGAGTGGCTTCAAAGCATGAAATTTAAAACTAAGATGATCCAATCTACAGAGAAAGGGCTCAAATAAAAAGAGGATAAAGTGAAGAAAATGAAAGATAAAGGATTTGAACTAATGAAGGGACTACACACAGATTCCCAGACTAGAAGCTAGGGGAAAACACTGATTGGAATCAATGTCATGAAGGAGAACTTTTCCAGATTTTTGGATAGTTTGTCTCATATAATGTTTCATAGTCAAGATAGGGTCACTGAACTATAGGCACTCAGTGGATACATACACGTAGCCAAAGAGGAACTATCAAATCAATTGAATGCTATAAAGGAATTGGCTAGAGAGCATTCTAAATGGCTCTTAAGGTATACAAATATCCACGTGCCTAGGCATGAAGAGCTCATCCCAATCATAGTTGCCACCAAGGCCTACAGAGCAAAAGTGGAAAAGGGGAAGAATTCAAAGTGATTCATATTCTACCTTTTCTTTTGTTTTCTTTTGTAATTATTGAAACATGGAAAATTGGTGCCTTGCCATTTGTCAATCTTGAGAAGATGAACCGATTGAACTTCCATTGTAACGCTCATCTCAAAATTGTATATGTATGAAATTGAAAGATTAATGAAAGATCAATTTTTTTTGGTGTGAAGTACATTTTATTGTAGATACAATTGAATGGTATTTTATGTCAATTATTTTCTATTCCAGTTTGGATTAGTTTGTCTTATGTTTTTCTCTTTTGTTTGAGTCAAAACGAGGAAAGAAAAGAGTTTCACTTCCCATATTTTGAAACAATGAATGAATGTGATAGGTATTGTTATTGTTCATTCAAAGAGAAATCCCTTCAACATTTTTGGTTTATTGGTCACATTTCAAATTCAAATTTAGTCTGCTATTAGCTATTATTTAGTTAACCTTTATGAATTCATAAGATGTGTGAATGCATAAACTTGTTTGATATTCAAAAATTTTTATTCGCCTAAGTTAGATTCTATTTAGGTCTAGCTTGGTTATACCTCTTTTGTTCTTAGGTCAAGAACATACCCTCGAATTAGTTTAGGAGGGAAACATAATTCATTGAAAATCTATTCTAGGGAGCTGTATCTACCAATTCAGAGAAAAGCCAATTCATCCACAAGTGGCTTTTCAATTGTTTGTAACCAGACATTTTTCTAAGTTTGGGCATTCAAGAGTTATAATTTAAAAGGACATTTATGTTTACCAATAGATTTTTGGGATTCTACTGAGGATATGAATAATCGCTTGACTTAAAAGCCTATGTCATGAGGAAAAATAGTACTACCTCATGAAAACATTAGTCCAGTGCTCCAACCCAATCTTGGTTTTCAAGATGATCAAGAAGACATAATTTCATCCCTAAATACATTTGTTTGGAGACATAGAAGGAACATTGAACATTACAAGAACGTTAGTCAAATATTGGAGGAGGAAGAAAGAAGAGTTGAAGCTTTGGAAAGAGCTATTCAAAGGAGAGACATCTAAAGAGCAGAAAGACAATTAAGACAAGCAACTTAGAGATAAAGTTAATTTAGCATCTTGGAACAAACAAAGTTCCTCAGAAGTACCAAGGAACAAGGTGGGAAAGACCCTATTTTTAATAAACTTACACAGCTTGGTTTTCCCATCTTAGACATTCCAAAGTACAAAGGTGAAAAGAAAAGTCAGAGTAGACCACCTTCCCCTATTAGAAATCAAGGCACTAGTACTTCACATTCTACCTATCAGGTATTGACCCTGCACGAAATCACTGCTCCCCCAGTTGTTAATTTCTCACCATACTTTGCCAGAACAATCATGGCTGCTCCATGGGCTATAGCAACATGATCATCGGCACTAATAGCCTACCATCCCCTCCCATCTGGTTCAAGGAAAAATTTCCCAAAATTATCAGGAGATGGGAAGGCTACTATAGATGAACATATCAAAGCCTTCTTCATAGCTATTCACATCTTAGGAGTCGGGCATGAGGATGTTTTCGTAATATTATTTGTGGAAACCTTGGTTCATGGTATGACATACTAGTTTTATCATTTAGATGATGGCTCGATAACTGATTGGGATACAATGAGAATGGCCTTTGAGACAAGGTTCAAAATGGCGGAAGATGAACAAGCCCTATTAATATAGTTGACTTCAATTAAGAAGCAATCCACGATGAGTATGAGAGATTTTGTTGCCAAGTTCAATAAGATTATTAGCAAAATTCCAACTACTGATAGACCTATAGCCGGTAATTTGAAAACCTTCTTTATCAGTGCTATGCCTCCAGATGTCAACTATGATTTGAGAAGGGCACATCCCATGAATTTAGTAGACACACAAAAGAAGGCAATTGAACTTGAAGATTATTTGATTTTTGCAAGAAAATGGAAGTGAGAACTTCAAACTAAAGGAAGTTCCAGTAATACCACATTTGATGAGATGATTCAAAAATTGTCAAATGAATTGATAGTAGTAAAAATAAAATTACCTAGGTTCAGTAATTCATATCAGTAAAATTATCAAAATTTGTTGAGAAAGAACAATGATGGAAAATATCTACGGCTCATAGGCTTGCAACCTAGGTTACAGATTGAAGCAGCACCAAAGAAGGGAAACATGTGCATCTTTCACTTGATCACAGATCATGATAGTGAGAGTCATCTAGAGACTGCTCATATGATGCAATTTGTTATCTACTAATGAATTGAATACTGCAACTCCTAGTCTAGAATTTGATTCATATTCAAATGGTGACTCTAGAAATTTATTTTTAGAATATGAATAAGATTTTGAATCAGAAGGTGAATTTTATGCAACCATTGACAAAACTTTATATATAGTGCTTACTCAGGGCCAAAGGTTGAAGAATCAATCCTCCAGTCATGTTCACAAGAACGATTCCAGTCCTTCAACAAGTAACGTGTATACTAATCAAGGAATAAAAACTTCACAAATGGGTAAGGACAAAATACCTTTTGATTTCATTTAGTTCTATGAAGAATAAAAAATTCAAATTTCCCCTATAGATTATTTGAAATCTCATCCTTCTGAGTTAAAGAGACTGATAGAATGGTGTAAAGGGAACACATTAGATTTGAATCACAGTGTGACCGCTGAGAAAGGAGATGAAACCTTGACATCTGGTCTATTTAATCAAGAAGATTCTACTATTTCAGCAACATCTCCTGGGCAAAAACCTAACCCTTTTTATATCTCATTATATATCAATGGATGTAAACTCAGCAATTGTATAATAGATTTGGGTGCATCAGATAATGTTATGCCATATTGCGTAGCTAAAGCCCTGGGTCTCAATCTTACTAAAGTGTATGGAAGATTTTATTCTATGAATGCTAAACAAGTCCCGTTGCTTGGGCAAATCAAAGATGCTCAAGTAGCCTTAGCCTCATATCTAGAGAAGAAACTCTTGTTGACTATACTAGTAGTAGATATTCCATTGAGCTATGGGATTCTTTTAAGCAAGAGTTTTTGCTAAGACTTAGGAGGAGAAATTAAGTTGGACTAGTGCAAAGCAGTCATACCTATCGAGAATAAGAAAATTAAGTTAGAACCCAAAGAAAAGGTAAAATTCACAGTTTTGAAATTAGATGATCCTAAGGCCTAGATCCTCTATCAAGAACTAGAATTTGGTAATTACATGTTATTTATTGAAGAGGCTCTAGATGAACAAAGAGATAGAGATCAAAGCAAAGGAATTTTGAACGGGACTAAAGATGTAATAGGCATATAGACACTTGAATTTGATGGAAGTTGTGCTTCCTCAGGGTCTTGTGCAGGTGTAGTGTTGATACCCCCTGAAGGAGAACCTAAGCCCTTGACCTTTAAATTAGAATTTTGGAATACAAATAATACTATAGAATATGAGGCTTTGTTATTGGAGATAATATCAACAAAAGAGAGAGGAGTAAAGATCCTGAGAGCTCGAGGAGATGCATAACTCATTGTGAGGAAAATTAAAGGACAATATTTTGTAAAAAATCTTAAGTTAAAAAACTATAGAAATAGAGTTTGGGATGAAATAGAAAGTCTAGATGCCTTTTCTATTGAAAGAGTGCCAAGGGAGTTGAACACGAAAGCTGACTCTCTAGTAGTTTCTGCTTCTTTGCTACTTCCCCACCTAGAATTTAAGGATAAGAAATACCAAATTGAAATTGTGTATCGAGCTTCTGTTCCAAATAATGTAGAATCTTATCAAGTCTTTGAGGATGACAAAAGCTTACAACTATTCCTAGAAAATGACAAATCTAGTTCTCCACATGAATCCAAGAATGAAAATCATGAAAACTCTGATGTTGAGAGGAATCAAAATGATAGAGTTCAATTGTAGGGCAATATAATTCCCCCATACTTCATAGCTTTGGAAAAATTGTTTAATAGACATGATGCCTTTGTAAAGAAGAAGAAGGTAGAAAGGGGACCTACTACTGGAGAGTATGAAGGGGTAAATATTGGAGATACTCATGATCCTAAAATGATCAATATTAGAAAATGCTGTTTGCTTGAAGAAAAAGAAGCTATGAAATGATTTTTTATGGAATATAGGGATTTTTTTCTTGGAGTTACAAAGATCTAAAAAGCTATAGAGGTGGGAAGGTAAAACATCAAATTCCACTTAAACCCGATGCCATTCCTTTTCGACAAAAATAAAAGAATTATAATCCTAAGGTTGTATATGCCATTTTTTGAGAGGGGATAAAATGTTGAAAGAAAGAATTATCTATCCCATCCATCACTCCACTTGGATAGCTAATATAGTGCCAGTTAGAAAGAAGAATGGAGAAATAAGGATTTGTGTTGATTTTCGTAATTTGAATCAGGCGTCTCTGAAAGATAATTTTGCCCTTCCCAATATGGATTACTTATTACAAATAGTGGCTGGATTTGAAATGATGTCCATGCTTGATGGATTTTTAGGTTACAATCAAGTAGAGGTAGAAGAGAAAAACTAGCATAAGACAACATTTACCACTCCTTGGGGTACATCTAGATATAACAGAATGCCCTTTGGACTCATTAATGATGGTGCTACATTCTAGAGGTGTATGAGCAAAATGTTTGCTGATTTAAAGGACCAGATTATAGTTATATATCTGGATGAACTTGCTATATTTTCAAAAAAGAGGAAAGATCACATGGAAGACTTAAAGAAAGTCTTACAGAGGTGCTGTGAACATGGAATCTCACTCAATCCAAAGAACTCAATTTTCTATGTGACAGAGGGAAAGCTCCTTGGTCATATAGTGTCTCAAGAGGGCATAGAAATTGATCTTGAATGAGTAAAGGCCATTCAAAGGTTAAGCCTTCCTTAAAAAAAAGTAGGGGTCAAGTCATTCTTTGGGCAGGTGAATTTCCTTAGAAGGTTTGTACCAAATTTCACAGAAACCACTAAACATATTGTGGACATGATGAAGGGAAATTCAAATTTCAAATGGAATGAGATAGGAAAGCATACCTTTCAAAATATAAAAACTACTATTGCTAATGCCCTAGTGTTAAGTCACCCAAATTATAAACGAGATTTCCTTATTTACTGTTATGCTTCTAAGCACACTTTATTAGCAATACTTATGCAAGACAGTGATGAAGGGTTACAAGCCCCAATAGCTTTCATGAGCATACCTTTGAAAAACCATGAATTAAAGTATTCATAGATTGAGAAGCATGCTTATGTAGTAGTCAAAGCACTCAAGAATTTTTGATTCTATATCTTGCATTCACACTTTGTCATTTTTGTTCCAGATGTAGCTGTGAAAAGTATGCTAACACAACAAGATGTAGGTTGCAATGTTAGAGGAGCGTGGATAGCAAAGGTGCAAGAATATGATATAGAAATTAAGCCTACCAAGCTAGTAAGGGGTAATGCATTGTGTAAAGCAATTACAAAAAATAAGATCGTTGAAGAATTAGAAGAACAAGAAGAAAAGCAACTAATGTTGGCAGTAGGTCTTCATGATTCATGGTTTGAAAATATTACATATATGCTAACTTATGGAGAATGTCCAGAAGGCTTAAATGCAAGAAAAAGAAGAGATCTTAATTTGAAAGTAGCCGAGTGCATAATTTGGGATGGTAAATTGTTTAAAAAGGCTATTGATGGTACTTTTCTCAGATATGTAGATAAACAATAGCAAGAAAAGTTGTTGAAAACATTTCATGATGAGGCTTGCGGAGGGAATTTTTCATCCTTAGTCACTACTTTCAAAATATTTGAGACATTGCTATTATTGGCCTGGGATGTTCAAAGATGCCTATTCCTAGGTAGCAAAGTGTGAAAAATGTAAGATGTTTGATGGACATCCTCTATTGGCTACTTTACCATTAAGACTTGTCATCATTGAAGAACCCTTTCAACAATGGGGTCTTGATTTTATTGGTCCTATTAATCCAACATCTAGTGCTGGTCACCAGTATGTGATAACTACAACTGACTACTTCACTAAGTGGGTGGAGGCTAAAGCAACTGAGAAAACTACTTTTGAAGTGGTGTGTGAATTCATTAAGGAGAACATAATGGTAAGATTTGGTGTTCCTATTAAATTATTGATGGATAATGCAACCTAATTTTCTTCAATTGAGATTACTAATCTTTTCTTTGAGTATGGAATTATTGTTAGTCACTCATCTAATTATTTCCCACAAGGAAATGGTCAAGCCAAGTCTAGTAACAAGAATTTGATAAATATTATTAAGAAGCTGGTCTCAGACAATGAAAAGACTTTGCACAAGAAAATTCATGAGGCACTATGGGAAAACAGGGTGACACCTAAAAGAGCAATTGGTATATCTCTTTTCAAATTAGTGTATGGGGTTGAAGCTAATCTACCATTACCTTTAGAATTACCTACAAACAAGCTCAGAACAATGATCACAGATGATATCTACATAGATGGTCTAGAGAAGAGAATTTTGTATCTTAGCAAACTTGAAGAGGAAAGAAAAGAAATGATGGATCACATCACACAACACCAGATGTAGGTGAAGTATCTATTTGATAAGGAAGCTAGACCACATAAATTCATGGTAGGGGACAACGTGTTACTCTGGGATAAGTGAAGCGCTCCAAAAGGTATGCATAAGAAGTTTGAAATCTTGTGGAAAGGTCCATTCAGAATTCATCAGGCATTTGAGAATAATACTTTCAAATTGGCTTATAAAGATGGTGAAGTACTACCCCTGACCTATAATGGTAAGGATTTGAAGCTTTATCAAATTGCAAATTGAAAATAGGTAACCCCTGTATTGTATTATAATTAGGTGTAGTTTCTTTCTGTGTTTCCCAATTAGTATCCTTTTCTTGCTTTTTTTTCCTATTCTTTTCCTTGCTTTTGTTTTTTTGTGTTGCCACCTTTTATCTTCTTTGTGTAACCAAAGATTTTGAGTTCCTTGCTTGGGTATGCTCTGCCCAAGTCCCCAGTTAGAGCTAGCTGTTGCCCCACTTTTCATCCTGTACCCATTTTGCAAAATGGAAAAGATCTTGTGTCTTAGCTTGGTCTAAGTATGTATAAGTCTAGTCTTTCCTCCTTAGGTGAAAATATTCTCCATTGGATTTTCCATCTTACCCTTCTCTCCCATTTCACGGCCGGGTGGGTTTTTGCCTTGATGTCATATGGGTAGCTTAGTACCTAATTTGATGGAGATTCTTGTGTTTCATAAAGATGTTCACAAAGTTATTTTCAAGGATGGACTGGCTCATGGCTTATTGTGATTTACACATAAAAAATGTAGCTTGTAGAGAATCAAACATCGCCTTCTCCTCTACGAGTTTTTGACCCGTGAAGGTGATTTTTTGCAGAGGTTGATAAATGTGGTTTGTGAATGAAAATAAGAAGAAAATGAGCTATTTTATGAATAAGCCTTAATTTTATCATAGTATTCTACCTTGGACAACATTAAAGATTCATCATGGTGCTCAGAATCACTCTAGGTAGAAAACTCTAAAATAAATTCTCCACGGCAGGCTTTAGACCCATGAAGTCAATTTTCTCCCAAATGCATTTGTAAAGGGAAAAAAATGAAGAAGTGGGCCCTCTTTTAACCACCACAATGATTTTATGATTTTTTAAACTCAGAGAAGAGGCTAACCCAAGAGTTAGAAGGTAAACAAAGCTTTAGCAAAAAATTGAAGATCGCCTTCTCCTCGGCGGGTTTTCCACTCGTGAAGGTGATTTTCTGCATTCATGAATAAATTGACTTTGTAAGAAAATTGGGTACACAAATTGCACATAAGACACCTTAAGATGATAATGCAAACAAGCTAATCATGATTGGAGAAGTGTAATGAACAAAATTTGGTTGAGTAGATATTTCTTTACGGAGTACTCCATTCTTGATTCTTCGAAACTAGGTGAAAAATGAGAAGGTAAGTATGTAATAAAGGAAAGTTACCATTGGGCCAATGGAAATAGTGAAAAGACATGGAAAAGTCCATTAGAAACTCTCACATTTACTAATCCAATGGATTTATCCTCTAATTCACTCGCGTGGCATGGATTTTGAAGATTAACAGGTGAATTAGGATTTCTATATAGAGAGATACATAACAGTTTTTTAAATTATCACTTTTCCTTGAACTGTTATGCTGTTGAATTGTAAAATATTTTCAAAGCTCTTATATTTGCAAATTCTATTCTCTACACTTCTTTCAATTTCAAGGTTTTAATTCACTTCTACCTCAGATAAGATGGCAACCAGATTTACTGGGTTTGATGAACTTAACGAGATCAAATCCACATTGCAGAGTTTCATAGATACCTCAGTCTATTTCTATGACATGCAAGATTTTCAAAGGAGGCTGAGGTCAAAGCCAATTCACCCTATAACTAAGAAGCTCTGAGGAAGTGAGTTAGTGGAAGCAGTTGGTCTTCCAGGGGCAATTCAAGCTCTTGAGTTAATTGTTGAATGCATAAATCATTACAATCCAGATACTCAACAAATTTTTCTACCTAATCATACAATCCTAATCTCTATTGATAGGAAAACCATGGTAAATTGCCTTCGAGTTCTAGAATGGGAAGAATTCTCTGAGCTGACAGTCAGAGGGTCAATGTCTAAGTTCTCCTTTAAGAAGTAAGTGTGGAGAAAAGAAATTATGAGGTCTTGGTTCCAAAAGCCATGGGGTGCTAAGAGTAAGATTCCTAAGACTCTATTCAACACCGATCTCAAGCCTGAGATCGTAGATATTTTGGTTCTCTTGCATAGGTTGAAAGGTGAGGTTGAAGCACTTAATTTTGTTGAACAATATTTCTTTTTGGTATAAATTATCTGTTCAGATACACAGTATGTTGATTGGGCCTATGAGGTAAGTGAGAATCTATCCAGAGCCCTTAGTGCCGCAAAGTTTTACAAAACCTTTTACATGTCTTCTTTCTTGATTTATATGTTAGCTTCTCTAAAATTATGGCCATGCCTTCCTAGAATAGAGAACTTCCGTGATGATGTGAAAAGTTATGAGTTCTACCCATGCTTACAATTACAAAATAGCTATGCAGAATATGTTAGAGTTAATGATGCATTTACAATGAGAATTTGTAGGGAACTCCAAGGATGCCCAGAGAGGAGGTTCAACCTAGAGGCAATGGCGGCCATCAGTCAGTTTGGTAGCTATTTTATTCAGTTCTCATCCTTTTCATATTTGCATCTTGCAACTTTTTATGGATTTCCTTTGAAGCTGCCCAGGTATCCAAGTGATATGATCATGCTAATAAAGATCATGAGGTAGGTGATCTAGATGAACGTGCTGAGTGCAAGCCTGAAGAAGAAAGGGTATGAATACCCTATGAAGGTTGGGGCTTACAGTTGTGAGTCTCACTTTGATGCTAAAAATATGCTTAAAGCGTTGGAGGTTAAGTATCAGTTAGAAGCATATGAGGTCGTAAGACCTATGTTCGACTTGAATGGGTATGCAATAGATGTGTTGCAGATTGGGAGCGTAATCAAGCATGTTACTACCATCAAAGATTATTGGCTGGACTATAGAGACAAGCACGAAAGTAGAGATCATGCTTTTTCTCTACTCATAGTAGAGCAAATCAAGACATATGGTATTAACTTTGATGTAGAAGGCTTGGAGGATGATGGCCAGAATATGTATAGCAATACATATCTAACTAAGTTAAGGGGGATTCCTATCAGTTCTAAGCCATACATAGATGTTGAGGAGAGTATTGATATCATGATGGCTAGGATCATTAAGAGAATAGGGAAATAGGTTGAATAGACAACCAAAAAAAGCCACAGTAAAGGTGCAACTACTCAAGCTTCTCTAGCAGTTACAACACTTCTTCTTAGAGTGCTATACCAAGAATGACCATAGCTCCCACTCAAGGGCTAGCCCAACCTTTAGGTGGAGGGGATCAACCTCCATACAAGAATGTCCCCATAACCAAGACCTGTCATGATGGTTCCTTCCCAGTTGTTGGAACCTAGTCTGGTGTTGAGGAAAAGAAGATGGAGGAACCAAAGGATAGCATAGCTGCATCAGTTCCATCCACCCATATCACATCAATTCCATCACCTCATGTTTCTCCAATTCCTTCTCCCACACTACTCCAGTTCCCTCTCCTCATAATAGCCACATTCTGTCAGCAAGTGCTACACTTCTGCAACCAAGTGGGTCTTCAATACAGATAGTAGATTTAGGAGATGGAAAGAGCAACAATAGTGAGTATACTAAGTTGGATGAAGCTATGAAAAAAAATCTAGAAGTGGATAATGGTCAGAGTTTCACTAAGCTCATCTCCCAAGATCCAAAGAATCCTTTCTCTTCGGTTGCTGCAACAGTTACCCCAGCTAAGAGGAAGATTTTCAGCATAGAATCAATTGGGACAATCTCCAAGTTGACAGGTACTGACTCCTAGTTGGAGGATACTCTAGAGAGGAAAAGGAAAAGGAAAGATGAGAGCGCTTCTCCTAAAGATACTATATCTGTCGCTATCCACTTTGGGTCTACATTGACAAGAGTTAAGAAGCAAAAGACCTTGTCCATACTTGGGCAAGATCCAGAAACAGGTCACCTAACAATGGAGATTGCCAAGCCCAACAAGGGAGTGCATTTTGAGGACATGACAACTGAATATTTTACTCTATACTTTGTGGATCTTGGCGAAGCAAGGCATGATACCAAAGTTGGGTTATGGAAGTCAACTAATGAGATGATCGAAGGGCAGCTAGAAAATCTTAAGTTATCTAAGACTAAGATGAAGTCTAAGATAGAAGAATTAAATAAGTTCATTAGATAGCTAGTCACTCCATTAGCAACAATCTTTAGAGTATCAGTGACTAAAAATCCTATTGCTACTAAAGTTTAGGCCCTCATCTCTCAACTCTAAGAAGATAGACATTATGGCCAAATTGGTAAAGAATGGATTGAGAAGCTCAAATCAGAAGGAACCACAATTGTGGAGCATATTGGTAATGTTATCTTAAGGTTGGAGACAAAAAAAGATAACATTATATCAAATAGCCATACTCTAGCTAGAGAAAGGGTGAAATGTGATGATTGCATCTCCCTCTTGAAGATGATCATCTAAATGAAAGCCAAGGAAGCGGTGGAAGCAAAAATCTTGCCAAAGGGAGATGAGCCTCTGTTTGAGTGGCTCAAAGCATGCAATTTAAAATTGAGATGGTCTAGTCTATAGAGAAAGGGCTCAAAGAAACAAAGGATAAAGTGAAGAAAATGCAAGATAAAGGATTTGAGCTAATGAAGGGACTACACACAGATTTCCAGACTAGCAGCTAAGGGAAAGCACTGATTGGAATCAATGTCATGAAGGAGAAATTTTCCAAATTTCTAGATAGTTTTTCTCATATAAATTTCCATAGTCAAGATAGGGTCACTAAACTACAAGCACTCAGTGGATCCATACACATAGCCAAAGAGGAACTGTTGAATCAACCGAATGCTGTAAAGGAATTTTCTAGGGAGCATTCTAAATGGCTCTTAAGGTATACTAATATCCACATGCCTAGGCATGAAGAGCTCATCCCAATCATAGTTGCCACCAAGGCCTATAGAGCAAAAGCGAAAAAGGGGAAGAAGTCAAAGTGATTCACATTCTACCTTTTCTTTTGTTTTCTTTTGTATTAATTGAAACATGGAAAATTGGTGCCTTGCCATTTGTCAATCTTGAGAAGATGAATCGATTGAACTTCCATTGTAACGATCATCTCAAAATTGTATATGTATGAAATTGAAAGATTAATGAAATATTAGATTTTTTTTGGTGTGAAGTACTTTTTATTGTAGAGAAATTGAATGGTATTTAATGTCAATTATTTTTTGTTCCAGTTTGGAATAGTTTTAGTCTCATGTTTTTCTCTTTTGTTTGAGTCAAAATGAGGAAAGAACAGAGTTTCACTTCCCCTGTTTCAAAACAATGAATGAATGTGATATGTATTGTTATTGTTCATTCAGAGAGAAATCCCTCCAACATTTTTGGTTTATTAGTCACATTTTAGATTGAAACTAACTTAGTCTGGTATTAGCTATTATTTGGTTAAGCTTTATGAATTCATAAGATGTGTGAATGCATAATCTTGTTTGATATTCAAAAATTTTCATTCGCCTGAGTTAGGTTCTATTTAGGTCTAGCTTGGTTATACCTCTTCAGTTCTTAAGTCAAGAACATACCCCCAAATTAGTTTAGGAGGGAAACATAATTCATTGAAAATCTATTCTAGGGAGTTGTACCTACCAATTCAGAGAAAAGCCAATTCATCCACAAGTGGCTTTTCAACTGTTTGTAACCATATATTCTTCTAAGTTTGGGCATTCAAGAGTTATAATTTAAAAAAACTAATCTATTTACCAACAATTAGGAAACACATAGGCATACTCATGAAGGAGTGGGTGATCATCAAGTGTTACCATATGGCTCTTGGCTTCCTTGAGATCACTAATAGAAACAAGAAACAACTGACAACCCCTTTGCACTCTTTTCTTCAGCTAATTATCTAAGATCATCTGAAGTGAGACTAGTCCCTGAACTCCTAAAAGTTCCACCCGCCACCTGTGTCATCTACACACTGTACCACCTTATGATGGCAATTGATATTTTCCTAATGGGTGGCTAACCAATCCATACCCAACACAATGTCATACTTTCCCAAAGGTAGAATGCATAGATCCACTGTGGTGGGGGAAGGTTCCCAAATTCAAAACACAACTCCTAACCAGTGAGTCAACAACCACCTTAGAACCCGTGGCTAACTCAACCTGCTACCTATCAACCTTATGCACTTCTACTAGCCCATGTCGCTGAATAAGAGATGGAGATATAAAAGAATTGGAAGCACCTGAGTCAAACAAAACTAAAGTTGAAGTACCATACAACATACCTATAGCCTCGACTACTATACCCTGATGATCTACTTGATAGTTGTCAACTGTCACAAAGGCTCTATGACTCCTACTTGTATCTCCTACAATAGGTTTAAATCTCACTATGCCCTTACCAGGTGCTAAAGAAGGTTTGATGGAGCACTCAAAAGATTTATGGCCAGGTTGGCCACAAGAGTAACAATTTCCTATAAATTTGGGACTTGTCCCACAACCACCCTGGGTAGCACTAGGATAAAGTGCACTACTCCTACTAGAATTCTACTAAGCACTCTAAAGAGGATGATCCTACTATGATTTTTGTCCTCAATTCTGATTATTTCCTTTCTTAACTGAGGTACCAAAAGACTATCCACCCTTTCCCCAAAACCTCTTATTATTACGGTGAGGATTGCCCTGAGAGTGTGTTGATTGAGTTTGGGCCTTCCCTGATGACTGAGAATACTGTGCATCTTGCCTTGAATTCCTTGCACCTTGGTTCTAAGGACCAGATCTACTACTAAAACCTCTAGCCATATTTTCCTTTGTAATGCATGCCTTCTTTATAATGAGAATGAGAGTCCTAGGATGATGCATGCAGACTTCTCCAAAGAGGGCATCATTAAGGCCTTAGATGAAATGATGAGCTAAGAGTAAATCATCATTATTATAGCATGAATACTGCCTAAGCTTAAAGAATAAAATTTAATACTGATCCACTATTATGTTCCCTTGCCGGATCGCATGGAACTCATCAGCACGGGCCTCTCTAAGATGAGGAGATAAGAATCTCTCTCGGAACCTCTCCTCAAAGATCTCCCAGGTGAGATTTGCAACACTAATCTAAATCTTCTGACTCTTAATATTCCACCAAATGGATGCATGGTCCCTCAATTGCATAATTGCACAACGCACTCTCATGTTGGTTGAATATGGATACATGGTGAAGCATCGCTCCATGTCCAACAACTAAGTCTCAACCTTGAGGCCACTTGCCTTGCCATCATACAATGGTGGTTTGGATTTTTAAAGGGACTTCATGATATCCAATCTGATGGAATCTTCATTGTTGCAGTCCCTACCACCCCAACGGTGCCCTCTGCCATCTGGTGGAGTATGGGAATGCTCATGTTCATGTTCCTCCTCTCTATGCTCTGACTGATGGGAATCTCCATGATGAGATCCCTCTTCCTGATCATGATCCTATTGGCACTCCTTGACATGAGGGCCCAACCAAGTAAGAATTTCCCGAAGCACTGGCATCAATGCTCCCATGGAATTCTGATTAGCATTAATCTATTCTCCCTCTCCTTCTTGATGCCTTTCTTTCTAGTGTTCATCTCCATAGTTAGCACTATAGGTACCACCATGGCCACTAGGTCTACATGCAGGAGACATCACTATGGGAATGACGAGATAATGTCAGAACAATTGGATCACAAGCATAAGAGTCAAAACCATGAACAACAAGATATCAAACTAACAACCATAATATAATAATACACAATAGAAAACAAAACAATAGTGGAAGCACAATACATAGATCCCAATGTTGCAACATGAGCTCTAATACCAGATGTAATGCCCCACATGGAGATCCTTGGAACAAGGAAGAAACATAAGCAAGATATATATATAAAAGCATAAGACAACCATCATACATGGATCATAAAAATTTCAACGGAAGACTGAAAATCATCCAAATACCAAGAGATCTCCAAATGCCACTACTAACCAAAACATAAACAAGAAAATATAAGAGATCAAGCAAGCTAAAAGACAAATGCTGACTCCTGAAAATTGGCTAAGTCTAAATTTTTGAAGCCCTAAAATTTCATAGAATCTTTATCTTAGCCCATAGAGGTCTAGAACCTATCTCAAATGAATTGTTGCATTTATTAAAATATATCTTAAGTATATAAGGAATTAAATATACATCAACTTATACTTTAAATGATATATTTTAAACCCCAAAGGATTGACAATGGAAGGATGCAGATCTAGATTCAAATAGAAATATTCCAAATCCAAAATGTGACACCATAGGATTGAAGAACACTGAAGAGGGTACCTGAAACACTTCTTGAAATGTTTAGGTCTTACCAAAAAGTGCCTGCTGCCCACCCACATAGGTTTTCATAATTTCTAGGTGATACTTTAAATTAGCATTGGACAATACTTTCTATTATTGCGTGATATTTCTAAAGAAGTAGGGTGACATTTTCAAGGATGAGGTGATACAACTCACAAGGGCATGAAATACTTTAAGGGTATCGTACGAAAATTCTTCAAAGGGGGTGCAATACTGGAAAGTATTACATAGAAAAGCTCCAAGAGGTGTGCGACACATTCAGGGAATGTATGATACACTTCTAATGGGCATGCAATAATTTATTGTATCACACCATGCTAACACATGGTCACCCAAGAAAACAAGAAACACTTAAGGACAACAACCAAAGGGTAAAAACAGAGTATAAAACCTCCACACCGAGGAGTATCAGATCCACATTTTGAGGCAAGAACACTCGAACCAAATCTGAAAGATGGAAACAACACTAACCATCTAACAAATGGTAAGAAGGAAAAGTATGCAAGAGGAACATCACAGTGTACTGGAAGCAACATTGTAATAACACAATTAACATTGCAATGAACAAAAAAAACTAAGTATGCAATTCCTTCCAACCGTCAATAGCATCATAAGACCATCGTGGGCCCTACCCATCCCCTATGCATAACATCCCAAGCCACCAATAAGATCATTGGTACTATCATAATAGGGACGTCACTACTAAAACATGCTATAACATAAGCATTAGGAAATCTAACAGGCTAGAAGTAAAGTATAAGATAATCCTACAAGTAGATAACATTACCTATCACATGCTAATCATTGTAATAAGGAAATGTGTCAAATCTAACATCATCTGAACATGATATACAAGCATTCCAACGAAAGCATAAATCACAAGAAAGCATACTCTGGAACTCGAAGTACCAAGTGAAAACATCCAACCACTGCCATACTAGAATAATAGATTATCTTTGTACATCGGCCCCTAGTAGTGGTATAGGTAGCTATGCCTCCCAACCATGTGGCACCCGTAGGTCCACACCCACCATGTTGATGGAGATAATGATCCAACCACAAAAACAAACAAAGCAACATCCATGGCTAACACACATGCCAAGCAGTATGATGACTAAATCCAAGACATAGACAATGCATAAACTATAGTTCTTGGTTAGACATCTCAATGGGCTACTATGTAAGGACTGACATCATGGAGAGTCGCTTAGCATCAACAAGCCCAAGCTCAAATCATGTAGATACAACATCCCTCAATGGAAAGGCTCTCATACATACATTTTATCATCTTTAATTTTATTACCACCCAATATTTTCTTTAGCTATCAGTTAATTAAAACTCCTTCTGCCATACCTATGGTGTCATGATCACTAGGCTGCGAGATAGAAGCCCCCTCCATATGCTACCCTGCCCTACCCATGCTCATCCAATGATGAGTGCCTGTAGGCATGCAAACTCCCAACCCAACCCCAATGATCATAACTTTCGAAAGTACCATAGAAGATTGGGCCCCACAGGTCACCTGACAAATGTATGCATATGTACTCATGTGTGGCACACCACCATCATGAAGATCATAACACAGTCTTAAGACTGTATGAGAACACGAGCATAAAGTCACTCAACTGAAACAAACTCGGGAGGACAGATGCTACATGCATCCCAATGCAACATAGAAATGCAATAGTGGTCTAATTGATATCCAAATAGATCATCCAGGTCCATGACCCACATTGTGCCAAGAAAACCTAAGAAAATAGGACAACACACAAAATGAGCTAAAAACCCCAAAATTTGGAAAAATTCCAAAATTAAAACCCATTTGGCCTTTGGGCATAAAAACCTCAAAAATTCAAAAAAAATGAGTTCAGACACTGTATGAAAAAATGGCCAATGTAACGGCTCAAAATCCCAAACCCCCGTCCCAAAAATAGGGAAAACATTCATAGAACCATCAAACAGAAATGGAGGGGAACACTAGTTCTCAGCCTCCTAACATATTGCTACAAGAAATGCAAGCTAAAATAGAGTAAAAACAATAAAACAGGAAGGCCCTACTTGACAGAAAAAGGGGTAGAAATTGAAACCTGTGCAATAAAATAAATAACTTGCCAAATCTATTGAAAGTGATGGCAAAGCATAAACTCCCCGAGCCAGATCCAATGAGACTAACCTCGTGAAAAACCCATGCTCACAGCTCCCAGAACAAATAGAATTCAAATCCTTCAGAAGAGGATTCTTAAAAAGCTCTCAAATTTTCTATTTCAAAAAGTGAGAAGTGAATAATGAAATCACTTTTTTAATACTTATTCACTTTTCAAGTGAATAGTTGATTACGGAAAATAGCCAACTAGAGTAGCTAGACTTTGAATTGACCCAAATGAAAACATGTTATTCTCCTAACTAGATGTCATTTAAGGCAAGGTTGCTAGAAATTAAATCCAAAATGATTTAAAACCTAAAAACCCAAAATCACAGAAAATCACTTAACACTTTCGCGACAGAGTGAACCTCTAAATGCACAAACACGTTCATTGGTCTAATCACATAATGTAGATGAGTTTGGATTTACTAATCACTAAAAGGTTTTAATTTAAAATAATTAAATAAGGATACGTCGACAATACAGGGATGACATTGGTAAAATATGAATAGCTAAATCACTATCTCCATGTGCCATTGCCAAGGATATAAATCTTGTACACTAAAATACATGATCAAGTACAATTGCATATAATATCATAGCTAAAGCAAAATGTATTAAATACCTAATTAATCCATTTACATCACTTACATTCACTGAAAGCATAAAAAAATTACAAGACTGAAGTAAATAAGCATAGCATAAAAAATTATCTCATAACATAATCAACAATATGTCTAATAAATCATATAACCAGATATCCTCATAGATCCACTGTCATCTCAAAATAACACCAACATGCAAATATGATAAATTGAACATTATAGCAGTAAAGCATCTATGGTACTGAATCAAAGTATACATCTGACCCTCAAGTTATCTCAAAATACAAATAACAATAAGAGTATCAATTATCTCTCGGATCAAAATAAACAAGGTATAGATTGCAAACACGAGAGGTACTACATGAAGTCTACATTGAACAACCATAAGGTTTTGTAGATCCTAGAAAAGGAGACATGGTTTGAAAACTACACAAAGCATTATATGGTCTTAAGCAAGCTCTCAGAGCTTGGTATGAAAGACTCCATAATTACTTGGTACAAATTGGTTTTCAAAGGACTAATGATAACAACAGTCTATATATCAAGGAAGGACCATATAAGAAGGTTGTGTTGGCAAAAATATTTGTTGATTATACTCTATTTATAGGAAATGATGACTTATGTAAAGCATTCTCAGAAGAAATGAGTAAAGAATTCAAAATGTCTATGTTTGGAGAAATAAAATTCTATGTTGGATTGCAAATACAATAGAACAAGAATGGTATCTACATCACTCAATCTAAGTATATCAAGGGGATACTCAAGAAATTTAGAATGGAAGATTCAAGATTAGTTGGAATACCTATGTCTACTAGACATAAACTTTCCACAAATGATGATTCCAAAGAAGTAGATAAGACCAAATATAGATTAATGATTGGAGAATTGTAGTATGTTGTACACACAAGGCTTGATATTGCTCTAGTAGTTGGAATAGTGGCAAGATTCTCAAAAAATCCTAAGGAAAATCACATAATGGAAATCAAGGGAATCATGAGATATCTAAAAGGTATTGAAGACTATGGTTTATGGTAAAAATTTGAAGGAAATTTGGACTTGAAACTATTTACCAATGCTGATTGGGAAAGAAGTCTTCATGATAGAAAGAACACTAATGGTGGAGTATTCTTTCTTGGTAAAAGACTAGTCTTGGACAAACAAGAAGAAAAATTGTACATCTCAATCCATAGTAGAGGTAGAATATGTAGCAGCAGTAAGAAATTGTTCTAACGTTGTTTGGTTCAAACAACTGTTGGAAGGAATGAAGGTATAAATCAAAGATCTAGTTGTCATATATTGTGATAACACTAGTGCAATCAATATATCAAAGAATCCAAAAATGCACTCCAAAACAAAACATATTGCTATAAAATATCACTTGTTAAACAAAGTTAGTGTAAGATAAAGAAGTCAGATTAGAATATGTGAATACAAAGGAACAAATTGTAGACATATTCACCAAGCCATTACCTAAGGATGCATTTATGTATTTAAGAGGTAAGCTAGGGGTCATTCCCCTATCTAAAATTCACTAAATGAAGTTTAGTGAATGCATCAACCAAAACCTTTTGAAGATCAATCAATTGGTGTAGAATTAGCAAGGACACAATGCAGATGAATTAGTACTTAAGGTACATTGGTATTTATAGAGTTATTATCTTTTACATGTGTTGTCAAAGAGGGAGAAGTTCACTATCATATCTCTGAGAAATTTTTGGAACCAGAATAAAGTTTGAAATCAAAGAGGGAGAAGTCTTCTAATGAAGAAGTATACTGAAAGAGGGAGAATGTTTTGAAAAAAACTGTTGCATATAGAATCTAGAGAAAGGAAGAGCTCATACTGATAGGGGGAGTTCTCAAGTCTAAAATCCAAAATTTCATTGTGCTATGACATCTTGTGTTTCCATCAATGCCAAAGAGGGAGATTGTTTGATACAATTGGTTAATTGTGTGTTGTCTTTGATATTACAAAAATGTCATATCATTATCAGTTAGTATATGTAGAGCTCACTTAGGTAGTGAAGATAGTTCTCAGTATCTACCAAGTGTTCATGTGTTTTCCTAGTTTAGAATGTAGTGTCTACTGAGTTCACTTGGGTGTTGAAAGAAAAGTTGCAGAAAGTGAGTGTTAAACAAGCTCACTTGGGTAATAAAGGAAAGTTGGATGGAACCAGTGCTAGCTGAGCTCACTTGCTTGCCAAAGGATTTTTGTAATTTTGCAGTGTTAACCAACCTTCTATTGGTTAACAAAGGAAATCATTTTAGAGTTAGTTTCTACCAAGCAAGGTCAACTAACAAAGATTTTCTTATTTTGTTGTATTAAGCTTAATTGATTTATCTATTGATTCCACCAAACTAAGGTGACGAATATTGATTATTCTAAGTTGTATTTGATACGACTTGACAAAGTGGAAGATATAAGTATAAGGTCAAGTTGTGATTTCAAAGTATGCAAGTGAATGTGAAAATTGTGATGATATGATTGAAGATCTATTGATGAGCAGAGGAAACAAATTTGAAGGATAAGCAAAATATCCTTGTGGTGCAACAAAGCCATATTCAATCAGAAGGATATGAAATTAGCAAATTAGTTGCATTCAAATCAGGCATCTCATTGTTACTCTCTAACCATTGTAGCAGTGACCTAAATCTCCTAATAGAGTTGGCTTGACAACTATTTGCAAATCCTCTAACAAGGTGGAAATTCCATTGAATTGTTATCAAGACCTCTAACAAGGCCACTCCTAATAGGGTGATTATATTATTTAATAGGGTCACAATTAACAGTGTGTTTTGTAACCTTTAACAGGGTTGGCTCCTAATAGGGCTCACTTCAGAAGAGTGAAAAATTAGTAAGTAGTTGCTATTGGTGGTTTTTCCCAAATTGGGTTTCTATGTTAAATCCTAGTGTCAAATGTGTTCATGCTATTTTCTTTATGTTTTTGCAACTAAGTTAAAGTAATGGTAATCATAGATAACATCTAATAATTTATGTGTTAATCTTTTACTAAGTTAATCCAGTTACTACCAAGTTACAACATTCTGTGTGTTTACCGAGCTTCAACAGTATTCAGTTATCAGTTTGCATTTTGTACTGACATCTAATAGATCTTTGGATTTATTTTTGTAGTAATTGATTCACCCCTCCCCTCTTAGTTACTCCTCTTATATTTCCAATAGTGGGACTTGAACTGTGAGATTGAGTCTCCAGAGAAGGCTGACTTCCTTACTATCAGGATGCACCTAACTACTCTTTGAAGGAAAAGGGAGAAGGAAATGCATAAAAGAAAACTACCTAATCTAATCTAGAGGGGTGATACACCAAATAGAAATAGTTACAACTCTACCCTTATACGCACAATACATCAATGAAAAATCCAAATACATAGGTCCTAACTCTATTCTACTTCCAAAGAATCACATGAAGGTTAACAACTAATAAAAACATTAAAAGGAAGAAATCTTCAAAATACAACCTTTATCATCAGATTAAACACATGCAAAATTAGGGGAAATAGAAAAGAAACATTCAAGGAGAGGCAAGGCACATGCATAGACTAATGAATGGCAAGAAGAGGTAAGAAACCAAATATTTCAATAAAGGAAGGTAAGGACTATACTTTTAGAGCACAAGGATGCTATATATAAAAATAGCAGAATAGAGGAGAACCCTTTTTACATATTTATAACTTCCTTTTATAAAGTTTAACAGAACTCAAATATCTCGTTGAAACCCTAAACTCAACCACCAAGTTCAAGTTGTAGAAGAGCAATAACTACTGATCAGAGAAATATTTGATCGGATGTATGTCCCAATGTTGAAAAAATATGAACTTTATGTACAACTCAAGCCTTGAAGAGACATAAGAAATGACCATAACTACTCTGATTGATAGATGGATTATCATGGTGATGATAGGATGAAATCCACATTTATTAGGTGTTAAGAACACCAAAAAGTGGTTGTAGGTAGTCAAAGGATTTATTCACCATCATTGAGCCACCTTGATAATGTTTTACAACAATGCCATATCAACCATGTCATCAAGTCAATTGAATTCAATAGTCAGCCTCACCAAGTGACCTCATATCTTTGAAGTGTTCTATTAGATCAACCCTTTTTCTAACTGTCATGTTGATCTGTGATGATGCACTTTGCTCTTGTTAGATGAGCTTTGTGACTCTTTTTCTTCATTGACTACATGGCCATGCAGAAATGAGACACCTTCATTTTATGCCTTATCACTGCTTCATAGCTACCTATAATTTGAATTCACTAACTGTTGTGACCTTGCAATGAACATTGAACTGATCACTCACATCTTTGCAACAGTTGATGACTTAAAATTTCTTTACTTGCGATGTTGTGATGCCTTTATCTTTAATCATGTCACCTCTTTCATTTTCCAAATACAAGCTTATCTAAAACCATGCAATGTTGTGACTGCTACCCTGAATGACTACTATCATTGTTTCATAGCTTCGCGACTAAAAATCATAATTGCAGATGAAACATTGTGAAGCTATGTCAATTGCTTTAACCTTAACATTTCTTTGCTCACAACCTCGCAGACATGAATCTTAACCTTAGACTTAAATCCACAAATGAGTGAATAAAGTGTTTCACTATTTCACCACTTAAACCAAAGGTTAGCATAAACTCCATGCGATGCTGTGATTGACACAAACCTTGATTGTCTTGATTACCTTTTTGCACATTTGTAGCTTAGAAATTGGAGATTATCTGACCACTTGTGATCATGTGATGGTTCAAAATTTGACTACATGGTTCTTAGGATACATGTCATTTTGTCTCTTTTTTGCTTTGGCTAATCTTCACATGACTTTAGAAAGAGAGAATACGACAAGCGTTGATCTACTTCTAGATTAACAGTCATGATTGATTGCAGGCCTTTGAAGCTTTTCTTCTTTCAATCCATCAAGACCATCTGGAGTGTTAACACTTGTTCACTATGCGACATCCTCACTGGACCCACCATATATATTTTATTTCCCCATGAGAATACAAGCGTCATCAGATGAAGAAAGATCTGATGGTAGAGATTCCATTTTGGGGCCTTAGTGTACTTTCGTCTTTTAATGTTCTTCAAACTCCCCCAATGCTAATGCATGGCCACTGCTACATCACCTCCACTAAGTCCCACTAAAAATGGATTTAGGGAAAACATGTGATGAATGCATGATTGAATTTAAATGAATAGGGCATGGGGATCCATACTTAGAGCGAATGAACCTAACAAGGGGGCCCAACTTAAGTGATACATGGGTAATCTGATCCTTCAAAAAGGGTAATATAAAATGATATCATTGAAGGGGAGTAACTAGGGTTTACTTAGATTTTAGGCATATGCCTGGCACACTATGCAACATTGACGCCATGAACATATATCTCTGATCAGATTTCAATGATGACGACAAGGAAATAAAGGGTTGGGGGCTAAAAATGGCTAACATTTCTGGCAACCCAGAGGGGACGCTTACTTGCTAGGCATAGGATTAGTGTCTTCAAGTTATCCATTGGGCTATAAAGTCATAAAAAATGAGCCCCACTTTGCAAATAACCAGAAAAAACTACAACCTTTGCAACCAAAAAAATTTGAAACCTGTTATTTCATAGAGAAATAGCTTGTTCTTGTGCAGTTCTTGAAATGCAAAAAACACCTAACCTACTATTTACGAAAATTTACAGAGATGAAAGGTAAAAAAGATCCATTGACTGGCTTGTTGAAGTAGCTGCCCCCTCTTACAATTTGATTTCTTCTTTCATGCATGTGGGCAACTGAAAATGGAATCAAGCATGACAAGCATACTACTGTGGCTTGAAGCACCTTCCTAATGCTAAAAATAATAAAGCTTTCCAACACTGGGACACCTTAGTCTTGAGAAAGGTCAACTTGCTCCTTCTAGTGAAAATATTCTTCATGCTCTAATGTAAGCATGACTAGGGGCAACTTGGTGTTTTGTCCCAGAGCTAGGTGCCTAATAGGGCATCCTCTTGATGGTGCAGGGTCAAAAGAACCATCCTTGACCACTTAGTTGTGCTCTGCAACCATTGAATCCTCTTGGCTAGCAGGGCCTAGCTTTGATGGTATGGCTGGAAGTATGTTTTCCATTAGATCATGTAAATCCTTGCAAGTAAGGGGCTACATTACCTGCACTTGCATAGGCTCTTTTGATGTGGAAGGGAGGGATGGTTATTTCTCTTTTGCCTCTAATGTATTATGCATCATGCTCATCACCCTTTCTTGTAGTTCCTTCTCACATCGTTCCTTTTGTGCAACCAACTCCCTTGCAAGAATTGCTTCATGCTCTTCTTGTTGGGCCTCTAGCCTCTTTGCAAACTCTGCCTCAACCTTTACACATTGTTCTAGTTGTTGCAACAAGGTTTCTCCCTCTAGAGTGTGTGATGGTTCATGAGAAGCAAAGGCAACGTCTCATCTTCCACCATATCATAGGAGACCTCCTACTACAACACATGGTCTGATTTTTCTTCCTCTTGCAACAGGCCCTCAGGTTCTACCATAGGCTCAAAAGCCAAAGTATGTTCTTTAAGAAGACAAACAACCTCATTCTCATTTGTCTCTTTCTTCTCCACCCTTGGTAGCAACTCAACACCAAGTTAAGGAGCTGCAAGATCTTGATCATTGCAACAAAGAATAGGAATTTGGGGAGGCTCACTCCTTTTGAAGCTATCAAACTTTCATTTGGTGGCTCTTCTTTAGATGGATTTGGTAATGTTTCTTGTGAGTGGGCCTTAGGCTCTTGTGTAATGTTTTTGCAGAATAGGAGGGTTGCTCTATTTGAAACTAGTGAATTTTCTCCTTGGAGACTCTTATACTTCAGCTGTTTGCACTTGGGCATGCTTGAACCTTGCCTCTTCTTTTGCAATAGCCAACCCTTTTGCAAGATCCTCCTCAAATTACCTCTATCTTAACTCTTCCTCCTGTTGTTGGAGATAATCATGCCATCTCCTCTTGTTGCCTCTTAATCTCTTATTGCCTTACAATATCATCAAGCCGCTTATCTCAGTCTAGCAGCTACTCATCATTTTCACCCATTTGGATTTTGAAAGCCATTGACTGTTTATGAAGCCTCATGTTGACCTTCTCAAATTGTTCCTTTAATTTTGAGTCAATCTTCTCTTGGAAGTCCAACATCATATCTTTAAGCTCTTTATATGGGGATGTTGGGACTAGTGGAGCAGGGGTAGGGGGATAGGAATAACCTTGAGCATACTAGCTATAACCAACTTGAGGCTGAGATTGAAATTGATAATGTGAGGGCTAGGGAATAATATTTTCATGATATGGGTGGGGGGAATAGTAGTTATTTCTATGAAATGGGTCCATGGTTAGAGTTTCATAAAAAAATGTATTTTCATAGAAAGCTTGAAAATCAGTAAAAAAAAGATCAAGAATGATCTTTACATACTAGCACTATTTCATCTTGAACTAATAGATGCATAGAGTCACCATGGTGTTGAATGAATGCCTCCAAAGGCTGATTGCACTGAGAAAAATACCTAATTTCTCCATGAATGGATCTTCAAACTAGCTAACCAATGGACTTATGAATCTAAATCTATCCCACCAGGCATGCCAAAAATTGTTGTCACAAAAGGTTTGCACCCTTGCCTGAAGTTTGACCTAAAGGAAACCTTGTGAAATGTGGAAACAATTTCCAAGCTGTGGGACTTGAATTGTGAGATTGAGTCTATGAAGAGGGCTGACTTCCTTACTATTAGGATACACCTAACTACTCTTTGAATAAAAAGGGAGAAGGAAATGCATGAAAGCAAACCACCTAATCTAATCTAGAGGGGTGATACACCAAATAGAAACAATTACAACTCTACCCTTATATGCACAATACATCAATGAAAAGCCCAAATACATAGGTCCTAACTTTGTTCTACTTCCCAAGAATCACATGAAGGTCAGAAACTAATAAAAAAACTGAAAGGAAGAAATCATCACAATACAACCTTTATCAATAGATTAAACACAACATGCAGAATTAGGGGAAACAACAAAGAAACATTCAAGGAATGGAAAGATACATACACAGATTAATGAATGGAAAGAAGAGGTAAGAAACCAGCTATTTCATTAATGGAAGACAAGGAATACAATTCTAGAGCACAAGGATGTTGCATGTAAACATAATAGAATAGAGGAGAACCCTTTTTACATATTTACAACTGCCTTTTATAGAGTTCAAGCCTAACTCAAATATCTCATTGAACCCCTAAACTCAACCACTGAGTTCAAGTTATAGAAAAGTAATAAATATTGATCAGAGAAAGATCATATGCATGTCCCAATGCTGAAAAAATATGATCTTTGCATGCAGCTCAGGCCCTAAAGAGACAAAAGTGACAAACATAACTGCTCTGACTGGTAGATGGATTATCATAGCAATGATAGGATGAAATTTGCATTTATCAGGTGTCAAGAATACCAAAAGGTGGTTGCAGGGAATCAAAGGGTTTGTTCACCATCAATGAGCCATCTTGACAATGTTTTACAACAACGCGAGGTCAGTTGTGTCTTCAAGTCAATTGAATTCAATAGTCAGCCTCACCACATGGCCTCATCTCTTCAAAGCATTTCGTCGGATCATCCCTTTTTCTAACTACCACGTTGACTTGCGATGATGCACATTCCTCTTGTTCACTACTTTTCAACTCCTTTTCTTCATTGACTGCATGGCCATGCAAAATTGTGACACCTTTATTTTATGCCTTATTACTAGTTTGTAGTTGCTTATCATTTGAATTCACTAATCACTACAACCTTGTGATGACCATTGAACTAATCACTCACATCTTCACAATAGTTGATGACTTAACATTTCTTTAACTAAGATGCCTTTATCTTTAACCATATCACCTCTTTACAACCACCAAATAGAAGCCTATCTAAAACCATGCAACATTGCAACTGCTACCCTGGATGAGTGTTATCATTGTTTCGTAGCTTTGCAATTAAAAATCATAACTATAGATGAAACCTTGCAAAGCTATGCCAACCTTTTTAACCTTAACATTTATTTTTTTGCAGCCTCATATCCATGAATCTTAACCTTAGACTTAACCTTATGAATGAGTGAACAAAGAGTTTCTCTATTTGGCCACTTAAACAAGAGGTTAACATTAACTTTGTGTGATGCTGTGATCGACACAAACCTTGATTGTCCTAATTACCTTTTTGCACATTCACAACTTAGAAATTGGAGTTTATCTAACTGCCTACAATCGTATGATGGTTCAAAATTTGACTGCATGATTCTTAGGACACGTGTCATTTCATCTCTTTCTTACTTTGGCTAATCTTCATGTGACTTCACAAAGAGAGAATATGACAAACATTGATTTGCTTCAGATCAATGTTCGTGATTGATTATGGGCCTTTGAAGCTTTTCTTAATTTTGATCCATCAAGACCTTCTAGAATGTTGATACCTATCCACTGCATGATGTCATCACTAGACCCACCATATATCTTTTGTTTCCCTTCGAGAACACAAGCATCATCAGATCAAGAAATATCTGATGGTGGAGATTCCATTTTGGGGCCTCACTGTACTTTCCTCTTTTAATGTTCTTCAAACTCCCACAATTTTGAAATGTGGCCACCACTATGTCACCACCACTGAGTCCCATTGAAAATAGATTTAGGGAAAACATGTGACAAATGCATGATTTAATTTAAATGAATATGATGCGGGGATCAACACTTAGAGTGAATGAACCTAACAAGGGGAACCAACTTAAGTGACACATGGGTAATCTGACCCTTCAAAAAGGGTAATGCAAAATTATATTATTCAAGGGGAGTAACTAGGGTTTAGTTAGGTTTTAGCCACATGCTTGGCACACTGTGCAACATTGAAGCCATGAATAGATATCTTTGATTGGATTTCAATGATGGCGACAAGGAAATAGAGGGAGGGGGGTAAAAATGGCTAATAGTATTTAACAATATCTTTGGACACTTGAGGTTATTGTAGATCTTATGAAGAAAATTTCCATAATGATACCTTTGTCATTGATGTCAATGGGAGAGAGTAATACATGAAAAAATATACTTTCATATTGATTAATGATAAAAATTAATACATGGAAAATACCCTTGTATATTATTGTCAATGAGGAAGATGATTTAGAGAAGTTTATCCTTTGGGAGAGAGATGTCCTTGAATATTTGATTGATGAAGAGGATTTGAAATATGCTAATGTATGGGGGAGATTAACACCTTACTTATGCATGATGGTTAAAGAATATATGACATTCATGGACAACATGAATGGGGGAGCTGTTGTAGTAGAGGCATTTGGTATTCATGGAACATAGCTATTTTTCATCTATGTTGCCATCAATGCAAAAGGGGGAGATTGTTAAGGATGAATATTGTTGGTATTCCTATGGGGGAGTATCCCAGCATTGATGGAGACATGATTTAAAGGTTGTGTGTTGCATTCATGGTAGAGTTTGTCATTGATGTCAACATTCTAGTTATTTTGTGAATACCAACAGAGTAACATATAGAGTTTTGCTTTGCGAGGTTCAAGGATTGAAGATAAATTTAGGTGGACTTGGGATAACATTCTATAGAGTGTATAGATTCTATAGTTAATAATACATATGGAAATATGGAGATAGTACAAAGTTATGATAATTTTAGTGAAGGCAATGTTTAGACATGGTTTCTGCATAGTAGTTACTGATGTTTTGATTATATCTCCTAAAAGAGATGGAATCTAGTTAAGAAAACTTGGATAGAGGTAGAAGAAATGTTGAAGATATTGTGATCAAATATGTACATCCAAATGAGCATCGAGTAAAGAGTTATGAAGATTGTAGACTGATAGTTGTGTATAATCTTGTGAAAAGGTATAATATTGTAATATAATGTGTAATTGTAATATCTTAAGTTGGTCCTATAGTATTATTATAAATTGAGAAAGCCTCAAGGATGAATTAATAACTTATTCTAGGACTTAGTATAAAGGAAAGGTCATTTCCTTGTGGTAAAGTAGATCAGTGAGATCCAGTGTGGATATTGTGTAATACAAGTATGCGAACTTGTATGTGAGATCTAATGAACTTTCAATAACAAATATCACTTGATTAGAGAAGTGTTTAGTGCAGTTGAGGAATGGTAAGATTAAAAAGAATTGTATCTAGAACATAAATTTCTATTGGACAATGTTGATGTACAATTGTATTATTTAATGAGGATACTAACTGAAGTCGTTTTGATAGTGGGTCCATCTATTCTCCTAATCAACTCCTAATAAGGATTCAAAGTCTCCTAATAGGGACTAATATGTACTAAATATATTTTATTGGCTCCTAACAGGGTCCACCCTTTCACAAGGAATGCATATATTAGTACATCATTTTGCGGGTACCATCCCATTGAGGTTTTCCCTTTGATTAGAGTTCCCTAGCTAACAAATCTGGTGTTATTGTGTATGGTGATATTTCTATGGTTGTTGTATCTACTATTTACATGTTTTGGAATTAATAAGGATAATGAGAGTTGTTTTAATTGGATTATTGATTCACCCCCTACCACCCCCCCACCTCCCATCCCCTTCTTAGTTGTCTTGGTGGACTTTACTTTCTAACCTCACATATATATGTTTTCTATACTGCAATTCAGATTTTATTTCCTTCATTTGAGTTTTTTAGGTTATAAAAAGTGATTCTAATGACATCAAATGAATTTATCTTTCTTTTTTCTTTTTCATTTTTTAATGACTTAAATGCTGCTCAATAATTTTTTTTCTATTTTAATATTCTTTATAATTTTTGTTGTTGTACCTATTGAATTGGCATTTTTATTTAATTCTCATTATGTGCAACTAAAATTATGTCCCAAGGTGCAGTAACACAACCAGACGAGTAGGCTACCATCGAATTCTAAAATTCTTTATGTAATTGTAAGTTTATACATTTTTACACTATTTATTAATCTACATTTCCTAACATGTGTAAGGGAAATATAATGGATTTATTTAGATAATTGTTGTCCAATGGAAGATCTATAAATTAATGAAATTATCAAGATAAAGAGTTGTGCCTTATTTTATTATTTTCCTAAAAGGACTTGGACGATTCTCACCTTTATGTGAGAATTGTCAACAAATTTTATAAATAATTGTGAACTTGGTATATTTACCACTATGGATGTTTTAGTGTAATAACTATGACATTATCATTGATATAGTCATAGGAAGATGCTTATAATTAATTTGAAAGAGATCTAGTTGAGGATATTTATCAAAAAATCACATTAATTTTTTCTTTGAAAGAAATATAGTTCAAGGCATTTTTTAGGAACTAACATTGATTATTAAAGGTAAACTCTTGAAAATCCTCAAAGATATTGAGATAGTCCCTACTTTGGGAATGACACATAATTCAAAAGTGCTTTTACTCATTTGATTTTAAAGGAAGATATCTCCTAGATGGGGATCTCATGACTTCTAATTTGTTTCTTTTTAATGGTATGCAATTCTTTAGAATTTATATGAATACAATTTTGTTAAATCTAAGTGCAAAATTATGTTAGTTTGGTTTCAAATTAGGTTTCAATATATCTCTAACTTTGAATGTATTTTTTCCATTTGATAAACACATTTGAACAATTTCTTGATTTTCTATTTTATAACAATTTTTTTGTTTACCTAAATTTTTGAAAAGAAACAAAAGTGAAATTTGAAACAAAGGAAATACAAAAAAAAATGGTGAATTTCTACAGAGCTACGAAAAAAGTAGGGTAGTCATATTTTCAAAAAGGTAGAAGGAAAAACCCTAGCAATCATATTTTCCATGGCCATCCAAGATCTGTATGGATCTAAATTTGCAGTAGAAATAGAAAATAGCTTTGCCATTCTAGAGAAATACGAGGGTAATCATCGTAGCCATCAGAGGAATGAGGGGATTCAAATGCAATGAAAGACATTCAAAAGCTAGGGATCTGAGTCCAATATTCCTCCCAAATCTACTAGGTAGCCACAAACCCCATTCATTCTTCACTATCGAGCATCTAGATAATCAATTTAGGATTTTCAATTTAACTAAGTACACCCATCCTCATTTTCGTGAGTTGTCTCACAAATCAAATTTTCATACACCTTTTGCATCACCCCAACCAAAAAGGTCAAGGGGTCAGCCACCATCTAATTTGACTTCCTTGACTTCATACATCCCCCCGCACCACTGGAAAACACCAACAAATGCCCTTTCTCCACCAAATCCTAAGGTCTTTTCTTGCTTGCAATCCTCGACTAAACCTATAGATAATCTTGTAATTATTTCTAATAAAGAAGTCGAAGAGACCTAGTTTGAGTGCCAAAAGGGAGGAATTTTTGTGATTTGGAATGACCCCCTGAGAGATTTTCCCCTTCTATCTAATTGGATCGAAGAAAACTATGAGGAATGGGTAAGTATATTTCATTTCTCAAATAGGATTCTTTACATGCAATGTGTGGATGAATCTGTAGAGAAAGAATTCATTTTAGTCTCTAAGTGCTTCTTTAATGGTCATATTATTAAATTTGTAGAATGGTCTTATGATTTTTGCATAGAAAAGATAAACTATAAGATTCCAACTTGGTTTAATTTGCGTTCTCTTTCTTTGGAGCTTCTCCAATTAGATATTCTCAAGTCTATAGGTTCTATATTGGGGGAAATTATTGGTATTGATTCCTCATATCACTGTTGCAATAATGTTAAAATGCTCATCAAAACCAAATTCAATCATCCAACATAGATGCAAAAGAAAGTAATAACTAACAAAGCCACATATGATCTAAAATTGAAAATCTATGAAGGAAAAATATTAGAGATTTTAAGAATGGATGACACCAACAAAATCAGACTCAAAACTCTTCCTCTCACTTCTGATTTCAGAAGTAAATTTCCCTGGATGAGAATAATGAAGAAAAGAAGGAATCAAAGGTATCTAGATTAGAACTTTCTTGCAAATTCTCAAGATAAGTTTGAATTTTAGACTCAACAGTTTTGTACAAAAGAAACAGTTATTAGTTGGGTAGAGGATCCTCCAACAAACAAAAGAAAGCTTAAATCAGTCATAGTGGCTGACCACAAGGAGAAACTAGAATTGAGAACTGATGGTTATTCCATCAAGAAATAGAGTTCTAAAGGGAAAAGAAAAACATCAAAAATCAGCAAGGGTTCAAGTAAAAATGGAGATAGAGAACCTCAGTTTCCTCAGTATCAATAGATAGATAAAGAATAGGAAAATGGAAAATCTATCACTAAACAACGGAGTAGAAAAAGGCAAAGTTTACACCTAATGATAAGTCCCCAAAACTTAACACAAGTCACATAAGAAAAGGAGTCAAGCATGTAGAGATTTTAAAATGTAAACAAGCAGAAGCTACAAGGGATGATAAAGGGGACAATATAGAGGACATTGAGAACCTTTTGTTATTCAATTCAAATGGGAAAAATGAAGAGGAATCTAAAACTTAGAAGGAAATAAGTCAATTGGAGCATAGTTAGTCTCAGGAGTCGAATGACAAAATAATAACTCCAGTTACCAATAATTTGTACAAGTTTTGGGAAACTCTAGTGACTATAATGAGCTCACCATTTGCTCCAAGTAACAGTCAAGAAAATAGGGATATGAACACAAAGATAGTAGACAAGGTACCGATTAAGAAATTCCAAGATTTTTTGAACAAGGATAGTAATTTGGATCCAATAGTTGGGGAATTGAGCATGTCAAAATCAAAAGAAGATAGTTTGAACCATCTAATTGATGATCTAGTTTAGGTTTTTTGTGTTGAAAATATTGATAAAAGCACTGATGCACAGGAGGAATTAATTTAGAGAATCCTCAAATTAGGAGGGAATAACTACACTTGTGAAGACCTAAGGAAAGATTTATTAAATATTGAAAATGAGGATAATAATTTGAGCCAATCTCAGATGAAGAAGCAAGGTATAGCTATGGAGAAAAAGGACAAAGATATCAGCAATGACAACATAGTGGGATCAGATTCGAACTTAGGAAAACATTCTCGTCTCTTGAATCAGATACTAAAAGAACTTGCACATGAAGAAACGAAAAAGAACTATGATGAAAAGGTTTATACTACTCAAAAGGTAGAATCAAAATTAGACCAACTTGGGATCCACATGAATCAAGAAGGGCTTAAATCTCCTATTTGTGGCAAATTCAAAGGTAAAAGAGGAAGACGATCATTAAAGGAACTCAGGGAAGTAGATGGTCACAACAGAGAACAACAAAAGATAGATCAAATTTTTAATACTAGGAAGGGGAAGTGCCTTCCCAAGGAGGTATGAAGATCACTACATGGAACACTAGGGGTCTTAATGCCCCTAGCAGAAAGAGGTTATTAAAACATAACCTCAAATCCTTTGATTCTGATAGTGTTCTCATTCAAGAAACTAAATTAAATAAGTTAGAAGTATCTAAATTAGATAAAATGTTAGGTCTTTGGAGTTCTGTATTTCAAGAATCAATAGGGGCTTTAGGGGGTTTATGTATCCTTTGGAATCCTAAGAAGGTCTACATTAATATTCTAAACATTAGTAACAATTGGATTACTGGTAGTGTTCAGAGCCTACAATTTGATCTTAAATTTATTCTCATCAATGCCTATGGTCCAATTACCAATCTCAATAAAAAATCAGTTTGGGAAGACATTGGCTCATTTATGTATAATCATAAGGACAATCTATTTTTATTAGGGGGAGACTTTGACACAATTTTAAATATAAATGAAAAAGTAGGTGCTAATCAACAATTATCACAAGCTTTTAAAGATTTCAAAGTTTGGTGCAATTCTCACAATTTGATTGATATTCCAATTAGTAATGGGATTTATACATGGAACAATAGGAGATAGGATTTTGCATACATTGATGAACAACTTGATAGGTTCATGTTAAAAGGTGACCTGGATGCCAATAATATGAATTTTCACTCTTCTATGTTACCTATTGCTGGGTCTGATCACTTTCTGGTTAGATTTGAATTTTCATAGCCACATAAACCTATTAGGAATATGTTTAAATGGGAGAAAATGTGGTTCTTAGATCCCAGTTTCATCAATAACATTAAAGAATGGTGGGCACAAGACAACTTTAAAGGTTTTAAGATGTTTGTGTTTGTCACCAAAATGAAGATGCTCAAGAAATGAATTCTCAGATGGAATAAGGAACATTTCAATAACATTTTTAAAGAAAAATTAGATATAGAAAAACAACTAAAGGATTTAAACTTAGAAGTGATCAAGAAAGGGATGGACAATAATAGCTATCTGTTAGAAAAAGATCTATTAGCAAGGGAAGAGGATATTCTAACCAAAGAGGAAATTTTCTACAGACAAAAATCAAGAGAGAGATGGTTAGACAAAGGAGATCGGAACATGAAATACTTCCACAATTCCAACTTATATAATAGATCAAAGAGTAGAATAACCTGTATCAAAAATCACTTGGGCACGGTAATTGATAAACCAAGTAAAATTGCAGATACCTTCATAGAATATTTTTAGAATATCTTAAACAACTACAAAGGTTCAAATAGAATAGTGCAAGCTAATCTACTTAAAGTGATCCCAAAAATTGTCACAACGAAAGATAATAAGGTTTTAAATATACCTATATCATTGGAACAAGTCAGGAAGGTAGTCTTTGACATGAATCTAGACAAATCCCTAGGCCTAGATGGCTTTCAGGCCTTCTTTTTTCAAAAATGCTGGGATATTATAGGCACTGATATCTGGAAAACAATTGAAGCTTCAAGAAATGAGGTTGCTCTATTATTAGAGATCAATCATTTGTTCTTGACTTTGATTCCCAAAAAAGTTAGAACCTGAGACGCCAGGAGATTTTAGACCAATCACTCTATGCAACACTATGTACAAAGTTTTTTCCAAGATCCTAGCCAATAGGTTAAAGGGTATACTTCCTAAAATAGTATCAAAAAAATAAATGAGCTTCATGCTAGGCAAATCTATTCTAGATGGTATAATTACCATATAAGAGATAATCCATTTAGCCTGTACAAACAAAGAGGCATGTATGTTCATGAAATTGGATATTCAAAAAGCATATGACATGGTTGATTAGAGGTTCCTTTTCAAGGTTTTAGAAGCTTTCGATTTATCCCATCAATGGATCAACCTCATCTTCAAATTCATATCCACTCCCAAAATCTCAATTCTCATTAACGAAATGCTATAAGGTTTTTTTAATATATCAAGAGGCATTAGACAAAAAGATCCATTATCCCCCTCTCTTTACATCATCATGGTAGAAGCATTTGGGAGAACAGTGATTGATGCGCATAAGAGGTAAAAAATTATAGGTATTACAGTCACTAGAAACATGCCTAATATTACTCATCAAAAATATGCAGATGATACCATCTTGCCTAGAAAAAGTAAAGTTGAAGAGGCTCTTGGTTTAAATCCATCATTAAAACATATATGGAAGCCTCTAGTCAAAAAGTTAATGAGCTTAAGTAAGAGATTTACTTTATAAATACAAAACTAGAATTAGAACAAAAAATATGCAAAATCATGGGATACAAAAAAGGCCTATTCCCCTGTAAGTACTTGGGAATTGCCCTAGAGAAAGGGTCAAAATCTAGCAAGGTATGGTGGAATACCTCAGAAAAAATGGATGCTAATCTTGGTTCTTGGAAGGACAAATGGCTAGCAAAGGCTAGAAAATGTACCAAGATGAGATCAATATTATCAACCATCCCTACCTTACCTTTATCTTGTCTTCCCATGTCCAAGCGAAACCTCCTCAAATTTGAATCCAAACTGTGGAATTTTCTCTAGAAGGATTGTGAAGAGGACAAAAAATTGGCTCTCATCAAATGGGAGAACATTTTTAAGCCTAAGGATTTGGGTGGGCTAGAGATCAAGAATTTAGAATGGCAAAATGAATCCCTTGGGGCAAAACTTATTTGACATCTCTATAAGGATAGAGATCACAAATGGGCCAAGATTCTATATAATAAATATCTTAATGAGGATGATCCTCTATCTATTTTCAAAATGAAAAACCCTTCGAAAAGATCGGAGTGTTGGAACTTTATGCTAAAATGTCACCATTTGATATGTAAGTATTTAACTTGGGAAGTAGGCAAGGGTGAAGAGGCCTTGTTTTGGGAAGATTCGTGGGATGGACAACCCCCATTACATCTTAGCTGCATCCTAAAGGATCTCCAAGACAAATTAATTAATCTATGGGGAAACAAAGTCTGTGATTACAAGGCTATGGTTTATGAAGATGGTGTATCTAAATGGGCATGAAAATCTCTAGAGGGTATGGACATGGATGCTGAAACGATTAAAGATTATGAAAATTTGTTAGAAGGCAGAAGGATTAGGTAATCAGAGAAGAAAGATGAACTTATTTGGGCAGCATCAAATGATGGTAAGTATAGTGTTAAAAATGGATATAGGACTATATTAGATTCTCATAGATGGGACAAAGTGGATATTCCACTCAAGCTTTGTTGGGACTCCTCATGTCTCCCAAAAGCAGGATTCTTTTTATGGCTAGCATTCCAAAAAAAAATTCTGACTATGGATAGGTTACGTAAACTTGGTTTCCAAGGTCCGTCTAGATGTGTCTTATGTAAACTAAATAGCAAAGACTCCAATCACATTCTTTTCAACTACCCTTTTTCCCAAAATTGTTGGGAATGGCTTAGATGCATGTTGGGGTGGTTGACACCGTTCTCAAAATATCTATCTGATCTCCTCAAGGGATGGCCCGCTAACCTAGTCAAGGGCGTTTACAATAAACTATGGAACACTTGTCCTTCCATTTTGGTATGGGAAATTTGGAAGGAAAGGAATTGACATATTTTTCGTAACTTAGAATTGGAACCTAAAGAGTTACTTATAAAAATGGAAGCTAGCATTGTGGAAACTACTAATTCACACCTTAGAAATGCCTGGAAAGAGGAAGGTTCCTTCTCCATATGGGATGAGAAAATGAAGAAGAACTGGTCAAAATTGATTAATCCCCCTGCTCTACTTGAAGAATAGGAAGGAGGCAAGAGCTAAATGTAGATGGGCTCCTCCTCCAAATGGATGGGCTAAACCAAACTTCTATGGTGCTGCCTGAGGCAATCTTGGCACTGCCAGTATTGGATGTATCATTAATGATGAATCTAGTCACTAGATAGCCAAAAAAGCTATGTCTATCCAACCAATGTCTAACAATCTAGTGGAATTAGAGGCTTTAAAAAAAGGACTACAATTGTGTCACAAGTTAAGATTATCAAAAGTTATCATAGAGGAAGATTCTTAGATTATCTTGAATTCAGTTAGAAAATGAACAACCCCTAATTGGATTCTCAACTCCAATTTAGAAGAAGTTCTCGCACTACTAGATATGTTGGCAGATAGCAGGATCTACCACGTTTATAGGGAAGGTAATAAGAAAGTGGATAAATTAGCAAATTTGGGGGCGGATGGGGTCAACTCCTTGATCATTAAGGATGATTCATCTTCTTTAGGATAATTACAGTTCCTTAACTTATTTTATCTAGTTCCACACTCTTATATTAATATTCATACCTACAAGTATATATTTTCATTTTGGTTATATATATATATATATATATACTTACACACACACAAACACACACACACACACATGCACACGCACACGCACATGCACATGCACACACACATGCACACGTACATGCACACTTACACAAGCGCACACGCGCACGCGCACGCGCACACACACACACACACACACATTCACCTTTTATTCATCTTAACCCCTTTCTATTTGATTCTTTGATTTGCATTCAATTGGATTGTTATAGTGTTTCATAGTATTTTATGCTATCTCATACTTAGCAATGTTTTTTTCCACGTTTGGTTTGTTTGCTTCCCATCATGAAATGGGATGGGTTCTTTTTTAGTACTAAGTTTTTCTGCCAGCTTCGACCACTTCCATGATGTTATCATTATGAAGATTGCTAAGGCCAGCTCATGTCGAGTTTTAGCATATTACATCATTTGATGACATCACATCTAGGTATTTCTAGGAGCTTCCTTTGTCTTTATTTGGGTATCACTTGCTATCAATGTTAGTTGCTGACCTCGTTCCTTAAACATGGAATCAAATATCAATGTTTTTCATGTAACTGATAATCAAACAATGGCATTTTGTTGGAATGTCAAACTAGAGAGATGGAATAGAATTCTGAACGTGGTGGATGATGACTCAGATTGCCATAAGTAGAGCTATCGAGGAAGAGGTTTTTGACTACCAATTCTCATGGAGGACCAATAACGATATCATTGGCTCCTTCATCAAATGCATGGCGAGGACAAAGGTGGAGGCAGAGGCCATTAATAGACTTTGCGTTGACCTATTTGTTCCAACTTGGAGGAAGGGATTAGAGAAAGTTGTAAACAACATAAATGATAAATTTTAAATCCCTCTAATAGAAAAGTATATAAAGCTACCTTTGGGGTCCCCTGAATTGGAAACTGCTTATCGACGTTCGTCACTAGTAATTAGAGAGAGAGCTTGGCCTTTTATTGTGAATGGCCCAAGATGGAGGCAAACATTCATTTTCTACTTCGTTGGAGAGGAATCATCGTTAGTAGAGACTGGTTAATGAATTACCTCAACCTGTTCAACACTTACATTCAACTGGGAGTGAATTTCAACAATCTTGATGCCCTAGAGTTCTGTACGCCGAACTCGAAAAAGACCAGTAGGGCTAAGACTAGCTTCGAATTCCCTCTTAATTTTCATGTAGAGAACCTTAACAATATACCTGAAGTTATCGTGGTGGTCTGGAAGTAAGGTGTTGCCTCTGATGACTTTTTAGGATTTTGCTCTAGTTTTGTTAGGGTTTATACTTGGGAAGTTGATAGATATCTTATAGTATGAAGTTTATGTTGAAATTATATGTTGATCAATATATTCTATTTGATCAGTATTGGCCTATACGTACTGATTTCTATGCTTACATACTCTATTTTTGTAAGAAGCTCTGTATCTTAGATGAATATAGTAATGACCTCTTTTATTATCATGTATAGACATTATGCTAAATATAAGAAGTTTGTTTTATATTATTGCTTCCTTATTTGAATTGTTTATAGATTCCCATGGGATTAAAAGTGTTTAGGTATTTCAATTTAGATCTTTCAATTTCTAATGCTAATTTACTCTCTTATGGATTTTTGGTTCAAGATTTGATTTTAGGGATTCATAGTTAATTTAATAATCCTTTATTTGGTCAGTAAGGCTATAACATTTTCTACGCTCGTTTAATGGCGTGCTTCCTTTAATTATCATTTGTTGGAGATAGGGTTATATCGCATCCTAGTATATGTTGACTCGATTCTTTTATGCTTTGCATCTAGGACAATTTTTGAAAAAGCATATTAAGCTTCATTATTGTATATTCTATTCAGTGGTGTTGTATGGTGTTTAGCACATTTATTAATCTTCTTTACTTGCCTATAGGATTTGATGCAATTATTAATTTTTTTTTAACCTCTTCTTAGCTCGATGAATGATTCCTTAAGTTTGGATTAAAGTTATAGATTAGGGTTCATCTCCTTTAGGTTAGGGGTTTGCAATTTGTGTTAAACTATTACAGATCGACAATAAAGATCCAAAGCATAGATTAGGGACTCTATTGGGTTGCCCTGTTATCAACTGTGAGAATGGATAATAGTAGGGTGTCCATTGTTAGAATCTGATAAGATTAATAACCCAAAAAACTAGTACAAAGAGTAAATATCTAAACTGTGAATGAAAATGATAATAAATCAAAATAGCAACACAGAGTTAGTCTCCAAGAGAGTAATGCAAATGCTAGAAGCAAAATAGCATTAAAAGGATGCAAAAAAAAGAGATGCAAATACAAGCTAGGTAGCATGCTTATATAGGCTAGGAAGAGGGAGGAGGTGGCAACACCAACCAATGAGGAGCAACCATCTATCGGACTAAAGATAGCAAAGTATCTTCCCAAGATAGCTAATGGATGCTCACATGTAGGAAGGTGACACCTCACAACCATTCACCTAATAAGACATGCTTTATTAACCTAAGCGAGATTATTAAAAGTGTAGGAAAAACCTAGCAAAATAGGAAAAATAAAAAACTACACTAACACCCCCCAATAAGCGAAGCTTAGGTGGATGCTAACCTAGCAAATCTATGAAAGCAGGAAAATGGGTCCCGGCAACAAGGCCTGATCAGGTACCCAATACAAGAAAAAGAACTAGATGAAGGAAACTAAGTCTCCAATCTAGGAAATGTCCCAAAGAGAGGAACAAAAAAAAAAAAGCATGAAGCATCTCCGAAGCATGAAGCTACAAACACTGTCAGAAGAAACTGCTGGAACCCCCACTGAAATAGTGCATGACCAGGTAGAGAAGACAAAGTTTGAAGAGCTGATCAATCGAAGAGGTGACCTCCAAAGCAAGGAATGAATGAGTGTCTATATAGTAGATGAACCATCTCACCGAAATGCATAGGTGCCTAGCCACTGCATCCGCCTAGTACACAGGAACAAAAACTGAATACATAGATCACTCAACTGAACCAAAGAAGCAATAGAGCCAACAGGTGAACCCCCCCATAATGATGAACAGGGAGAGGGGTGACAGGAACACTAAAATGCAATGCCAAAAATATCTGCAAGAAGAAGAATCAGGAACACCAATAGTGCAATAGAAGTACAAGCACAAGATAAAGGGCGGTGTCACTGACACACTGCATGGGCTAATGTCATGGAAGAAAAATTCACTTGACAAAGGTGGATGAGCAAAAAATGGCAAAACATCATGACCCCCATGGCACTTTATAACTGAGTGCGAGTACAAACAAACACAAGGTGTACAAGATCCCAGATATGCAAAAGTAGCCACTTTATCTCAGTGCATTTATAGAAAAAGAATGCAACAGAAGAGAAGCATACAATGCTCAGAAGTCAGAAAGAAGAGTGAGCCAAAAGAATAGAAGAAGAGATTCCAGGACCTGTAGAATCCAAGTAATCTGCCAGAGTGCGAAAGTGAAAAACTCGAAGGAGAAAGAACTTGGAGCAGAATCTAGATAAAAGACCTCTGTAACTGAATAACTCATAGAACCAGCTTTTCAACGATATCTGGCGAGCCCAGAAAAGAGTCTGAATGAGCGAGATATGGCTCCCAAAAGGCAAAATAGAACATCTGGCTTTGACTGCCAAAACAAGCAACTAGACTATAGCAAAAATCAAAAAAACCTGTACCATCATCTCCGTCTCAGAATCAACTTTCTGATGCATTTTTTGGATCAAAAAAATACATCCGTATGCTCAAGTTACGAAAGAAAAACTGATAGGGCCTCCTCATGAAGAGCATATGTAAAAGTGAAATTTGGGCACAATAATCAAGGAAAAAATAGGACCACTGCGATCTACTCACAAAATCATGCACTTTAAAAAAAAGAATCACCTCGATACGAGGTCGTATGAGAAAGTTATGATCCTCCGAAGTTTCCAAAACGAGAACTGTGCACAGTCACAACTGAGAATCTGCAATTTTTGAAGAATTCATGTATGAAAATCAAAAAACAACTCCACTAATGGATAGAGCACAAAAAAATAGCCAAGTTCATAACAAGAATCATCAAAGTCAGAGTCCGTATGAGCAAGAATGAGACATTTGAAAACTGCGTTCAAATCTGTGACTGCCAACGGAGAGGGGTATGGCTGTAGCTTTGCATGCTCGATTCTGCAAAATATACAGCTTGCATGCAAAATCTAAAAGATACCCAAATGGTTTTTCGGGGCTGCGAACAAAACTTAGAAAGCATTTTTCTTGTTGATGTACAGAAGATGTTGCTGTAGTGTAAATCAAACGCCTTTAACAGTAAAAAATGGCTCCAAAAATAAAAAATTGACCCCAGCAACCAGAATATGACATGCAAATGCTGGATCAGCTTCCTAAGACCATTAATGGCATGTTGGAACCTGCAAAACTGATTGAAAACTCCAAATATGCAAGTTGGTTGTCAGATTTGAGATTGAAACCCTAGAGTAAAACCATTTTTGTCAAAACTTTTCTGATTCTTAGGATCATCCAAAGATGCAAGAGAAGAGCATACTTCATTTTTCAAAAAACTACAATAAATTTTATTTGCCCCCCTCGAATCTCTTAAATAAGGAAACTAAAATCTACTCTTGCACATAGAAAAGCTCTGATACCATGTTAGAATCTGAAAAGATTAACAACCCAGAAAACTAGTGCAAAGAGTAAATATCTAAACTGTGAATGCAAATGATACAAAATCAAAATAGCAACATAGAGTTAGTCTCCAAGAGAGTAATGCAAATGCTAGAAGCAAAATAGCATTAAAAGGATGCAAAAATAAGAGATGCAAATACAAGCCAGGTAGCATGCTTATATAGGCTAGGAAGAGGGAGGAGGTGGCAACACCAACCAATGAGGAGCAACCATCTATCGGACTAAAGATAGCAAAGTATCTTCCCAAGATAGCTAATGGATGCTCACATGTAGGAAGGTGACACCTCACAACCATTCACCTAATAAGACATGCTTTATTAACCTAAGCAAGATTATTAAAAGTGTAGGAAAAACCTAGCAAAATAGGAAAAATAAAAAGCCTACACTAACATCCATATCGTTTGTTTCCTTTTTGAAACAAATTGTATTTAGAATGGTGATTTTGGTTGGTTTTGTATCTTTCTGGTAGTTGGCTCTAAACTTGGATTTGGTATCGATGGTAATTTATTTATAATTTGAATCTAGATTGAATGTTGTATGGAGGCTCACAAAGGAATTCTTTAGGGTTTATCGTACTGTTTAGACTAGGTTTAGTTGTTTTATATATCATGATGGTATAAGGTGTCTATTTTTGTCTATTCTTGTCATAGTTTAGTGTTATAGTATTTTGGATGGACATTTAATATAGAGTACTCTATTCTTTCTAATGTTGGTAATCTTATCTTCAACTATAGGATGTTAGCAACTCTCAGTACCCTTGTAAGGTGGTCAATATTTTTTTTGTTTATATCATTTTCTAACCATGTTGTTTGATCAAGCTTAAAAGGAGGGATGATTTCTCTGATCAAGAGGTTTTTGAGCACATAGGTAGTACTCGACTCTAGTTTATGTGAATTCTAATAAATGTATTGATAATTTGTAACCAAATCAGATTTTATTTGTTAGGGGTATGCCCCTCTTTATGTTGTAATCTTGATAATGCATTTAAATAGGACATGATCTCACTCGGGTATGCCCCTTTTAAGTTGTAACTATAGAGGACATTTGTCCCAGGCTAGACTAGAGATTTTCTTCTTTGTTCTTTCCCACCAGTGCCCATTTGAACGAAGTTAAGATGATGTAACTTATTTATGTGAATCAATGAAATTAATCAAGGCCTCGACCGTTTACTGATCAAGAAAAAAAATTGAAACAAAGGGCAACCTGATTTTTTCTTATCCAAATTCCTAGATACCTTGAATAATGCACTTTCTGTAATTTAAGAGAAATTTTGGAAGATCAACAAGGACTAAAAGGAATAAATAAATTGTCAAGGGCAACTAACAATGTTTAAAAGTATATTGCAGGTTGCAAAATCTATATACATGACAAACATAGTTGTATCCTTGAAATCATTGAGAATATGGAGAAGTGCACAATGGATAAGCATGCCAAAGTTTATAGAAAGAAATCTAGAAACTAAAGAAAGCAATATGCATTGAAATGAGATCAAATGTTTTAAAGTACATATGCATTTGAATCAATGGATTAAAGATTCTCTTTTTAGAAAAATATATTTACCTTTACTTCATTAAAGAAAAAATAAAGTACTCGTGAGGTAGAGGAGGTTTATTAGAACTTGCACTTGCAATGACATTCCATGATGAAATAAATTTTTGCGGTAATGAAACTAAATGATCAAGCTAAGTTTGATTGTCTCACAACTCTTTCCCATTTTGTTGAGTCGTTCATCATGCAAATCAAGTAGTACATTTCAAAAAATAAACTTCTTATCACTAAAATTTAGTAATATCAAATTAAATGTTAAAATTTTGAGTGAAAAACTTTTGTATAGGTTTATTTATAATAGATAAAAATCAAATCAAATATTATTAATTGATAATTAATAATTTTATAGGAGATGTATTATTCATATTTTATTTCTCACATGTATTCATTAATATTTGGAATATTTTTAAGTTAGATGTATGAGGAGGAATACATTTTTAAGAATGTATTTATTATTCAATTTTATGAGAGAGTTGATAATGTTTGATTTTTAAGAATATTGTTGTAAAATAAACCTATGATATCAAGTTCAATTTGGAGTAAAGTTGTTAACTCATGTAAGAGTTGTATACATTCCAAAAATTACATCTTATTCAACATCATAAGAATTTATATACAATTTTATAGCACACAAAAAATCACCACAATTACAAAAAGAGAAAACCAATAAACAAAACTATACTTACTAAAAAAATTAGCAATTTATTTACCCAATTAGACTTCCAACAATACAAATCACTATATTTTTTCCAAGAGCATGTGTATTTTTAGTATTGCATGACTATAAACTCCTCAAAATAATTTTTTTTATACATCTCAACTATAATTAACTATTTACAAATATTCAAAACAAATAATTTTTATAGTTGCAACCAATATTATTGTATTATAAAATTTGTATAGCATACATATTTAGAATGTTACGTTATACATAAAATATTATATTATTATGACCCTTGTATGACCTTTTGGTGCAAGTGCTAGTTCGTATAGATGGTTTTACCTTGAACTAAAACTAAAACTATTAGAGCGAGCCTTTTAAATTCTTTCAAATGTTATATTTTTATGTCATATATGCTGGTAAGACATAAGTTCAAAGCTACATGTTTTGTTCTAAAATTAACTTTGTAACATATTGATCTATTGTCCATTTGAATCATCGTAATTGTCTTTTCTACACATAAGGAGATTTACTTGAAAAATTATTTAATATTATAACTATTTATTATATTCAAAAGTTATATAACTAAAACTTTTGATTTTAGTTTAAAAATTCTTCTTCTTGTTACTACATCTTATATAATAGTTTATGTAGCAATATAATTTATTTCAAATTTTAAAATCATATATACTTTTTTCAGATTTGTGATTAACATACCTTTTATAGATAGACTAAGTTAGTGACTTCATGCCTTTTAGAATAATCTCTCACCAACCAAGCCAAATCTTTCAATCTAAACTTTGTGATATTATGAATTGATTTTAGAAACAAAATTTAAATTTAAAGCAACTTTAAATATACTTTATTTTAAGTTGTTAATAAATCAAAATATCAAACCAGTTTTCCGATATTATAAATTGCTTAAATAGAATATGTACGGATAGAATTACAGAGAAATAAGAGAAACCTGTAAGAAAGGACAAGGCACTCTTTCTTTCGTTAGGAATATCGGGGTCCTTACAGAACAAGCGAAAAAATGAAAAAAAATACAAATGTAAGATATATTCTTCCTTCAACCTAAGTATAACCCTTATAATCATGTAGCTCATCATTCCTAGAGTTCCTGAATGCACAACATCCCACAGAATAAACTACAATCAAAGCAATGAGCACTGCAAAGCTTATAAAACTAATCTTGCGCCAGTTGTTCTTCAAGTTGCCTACGACACCAGCCTTGCAGGAGTTACAGTTATAGCACAACTGATTTTGATCATTACTCCACTTGCTACACTCCGTATCTGCAGAGCTGCTTGTCGTAGAACTCCAATACGTAGCATTCACATATACGAAGTTGCATGATGCTGGTGGCTTACAACAGCCCGACTACAAAACAAAACAATCAAATCTTTAAATCTGTCATAAATAATGGCAAAATTAGTCTTATTTAGAATTATTTAGAACAATCAAAGGCTAGGAAGCGAAATTGTGATTTATTATGAAGATTCAGTGTGTAGTTGTTGAGTCAAACTCATTGTTCCATGTTTCATGAGTAGTGATTCACAAGAACCCATCTCTTATGAGAAAGAATGATTCATAAGACATAATGCTTATGAAAGACTTTGCAGATGAGGTTTTCACTGTCCTCTCATGAAAATAATGGTTCATAAAGCTAAATATCTGCTCAAGGTTTGAGAATGGGACGGCAAGCAAAGTGGGCTCAATATTAGAAAAAAAATCTATAGTTGAGTGCCATCGAGATGGAGTAGTACTAGGATGACTCTAAGAAGCCTAAGTACTTCACCTCTATGATCCTCAATAAGTACTACATATTCTGTTCATTCTCATAAAAAATAGATTCTTCTTAACAACTATTCATAAAACTCAAAAACTACACAATTCAATCCTAATAAAACTAAACTAAAGTATTTCCAAGTGCGAGAGCTCAAGTGAATTACCTGAATCGGGGATAACTTCTTTGCATAGAACTGCTGTGCATCATCCCCAATCGTCTCCTCAGCAAGTTTATTGCACACTCTGGCGTCACGAACGCAGCTCCTGATCGTGTGCCAATTGCTGCTCTTCTTCACTCTCTTCTGCAGCCAGTTGGAGTAGTCCCCCAGCCTGTATTCTTTGTACCCTCTACCGGAAACGGCATGTCCGGCGCCCTTGTTGGTGATGACGTAGGCAAAGACAGTGAAACAGAACAAGAGAAGGATGAGAATAAACATGAAGGCCAAATAAAACCAGAGAAGGCATGTCATTCTGCAGCAGGCGCCCGCCATGCCGGCCAGAGCGACGATCATCAGAGCAGCGCCGATTGCAATGGCGGGCCATTGAAGAAACTTCTCACAATCACTGTCTGCCTTCGTTGCCAGCCATACTCCTCCGCCCAAAATGGGGATGGACACTACAAATGCGGCAAAGTTCACTAGTCCCAGTATTTTGTTGCTGACGCGAACCATTTTCTTTGAGAACAAGGAGTGAGTGTTTTGTGCGTGTTGCGAGGGGATTCTTATAGAGCTTGTAAAAGGAAACCACCTGGCTTATGTGAAAGAAGAGAAGAAACCCTAGTATCAGGTTGGGTTTGGGTTGTTTTGCATTCTTTTCTTAACCCGACATGGTTAAGAGAGCAGCAACAACCATTCAAATAACGAGAGGGTATTGAGTCCACTCAGTTTTCTTCTGAAAGCGCGTAGAACTTGATTGGTTATCAGACCCGTGTTGAAGCAGAGGATTTGTCGGCGCCCTTTCGCTGGCTTGCTTTCTAATCGGACATCACAGTCGTTGGGATATTTGTAGGTTGAAGATTTGTATTCCCGTGAAACAAAAACGCAGACGTCAAACTTAATAAAACTTCTAAAAAATATCTCTGTAAAGGCATGAGTCATCGAGTATAAAATATCTTATCTTATGACTCAGAATAGATTACGCAATGCATTATTATTAGATTAAAGAATGTGAACGCACAAAAGGACAATAGTCATCAGGTATAAAATATCTTTTTCTCATTATAAAAATATTATAAAATGTATTGGTGTTTAAGATCAATAAAAATAACAATTGATCATATTATATATATATATATATAGAAAACAATTGACCATTATATCAAATGTATGATATATATGTGTCTCTCTCTTTCTTTCTATATGCGTGAGTGTGTATATACTTGGACATATACATAGATATTGAAAAAATTGGAGAGTACAAAGGTTATATATATAAATAATTAGATGGAACGATAATAAGAAAGATGTAGGGAGACATAAGGAATAACGATGAATGTAGACACAGAAGAGATAGAAGGGAGAGGAGAGAAAATGATGAAATATTTATTTGATTAACTCATGTTCCTCATAACATATGATTCCTCATGAGGAGCAAATACCTTCCTACCATGGTTATGGTGGAGTCCAAAAACATGTATCTAGATGATAATAGTTTCATCAAGTTATTAGTTGTTGGAGTTATTATTGCAATCATAATCACAAATTGACCAATGACAACCAAGTTCACTTTATGCACATAGATGATTAAGATAGCTTCAATTGTCTTGCATGACTATAAGTGTTTATCTATTATAGATCTTAAATATTTTAGATATAATAAATAAATAAAAAATATTCATATAAACTTGTATTTATTAACAATATTTGCATTTGATAAATCGAAACTTAAACATCAAATTTAACACACCCATAAAATATATCTCCAAAAGGATTAGCCATAAAAGTATAAAATATCCTTGTGTTGGAATACATGAAGATTACAAAATACATAATTACACTAATGAAATGAAACTAAACATGCAAAAGTATAATTAGACTATTTATGAACATGTTTATTATTATAATTAGACTATTAGATTATTGTTGTTTGGTTTTTTAGGGCACTTGTTTGGATAGTGTCATATATGATTGCATCTGAAACACTTAGGAGGTCCATTAGATCTCCCTCTTCCTCTATTGAAGGATCTTCCTCCTCTAGAGCTTCCTCTCCAACTAGATTCACCATGGTCTTTGTTTGTTTGCTCCATGGATTTGTCTTCATTGGATGATTGACCTCTTTGCTAAGAGTTGCTTCTGCCGCTATCATATCTGCCTCTTCCTCTATTGGATTGTTCATTTCTTCTCTTGAATTTCTCTTCCACCTTTACTGCAAGTTACACACGTTGCTACACGGTGGTTATTGTTGTCAAACTCAATTCATCTTGAATAGATAATTTGAGACCTTGCAAGTATCTTGCCAACTTGATACTTTTAGATTCAACCTCTTGTGTCCTCATCATCAATGCTTGAAACTCATCAATGTAGGCTGAAATTGTCATGTCTTTTTGCCTTAGATTCATTCTTCTTCTACAAAGTTCAGCTTCAGAGTGTTTAGGAACATAGGCCTTCCTGAATAACTTCTCCATCTTTGTCCATGTCGTTACTAGACCTTTGCCATTCTTCACTTTATCACCTTGGGTGATATTCCAACATGTAAGAGTAGTGCCTTTCAACTTGGACTTGGCTGTCTTTGTCCTTTGATTCTCGAGAATCTCATCACAATCAAAGAAACTATTTAGGGCATCCACCCAATCAACTGCAACATCTGGGTTCATTCTCCCATCATAAGTTGGTAAGTCTAATTTGGCATCCATGGTTCTTCTTTCCATGGACTTAAGAGTGCTCACAAGAAACCTCTGATCTGGAGGTATTTGTTCTTCTTCCTCCAAAGGGATTTCTTCATCACTCCCTTCATCAAATTCTTTAGAGTTCTTGGCTTTGGCAAGCTCTTGTCCAAGCCTTTTCAACTCATCTCTCATTTGCTACATCTCAATGTTTCTAAGTTCATCTCTGTTCCTTTGTGCATCTTCCTTTATCTTCTTCTCCTTCAAATATTTCACAATGTTTGAATTAGACATCTTGGATGGTAATCCATCATTCCCTCCATCTGACATTTTGACAAAAATCTTAGAATCCCAAAGAGCTAGATGGGTTCTGATACCACTTGATGCAAGTGATAGGTATAGTGGTAGGTTGGGAGAGATGAACCCACAAGCAGACCTTCAAAAGGTTTAAGAGCCCAAAAATGACCCTAGTACCCCACAATTGCACCCTTACATAAAATGACTTGATACATGAAACCTACAAAAACATGTCATTGTGACACAAGGTTCAGGGGATGTTGTTTTTACATCAGCATGGTCATATTGACTGAATTTGGGGACCCCAAAACAAAGAAATTGCATAGTTCCTTCAATACTCCCTTGGATTGCTAGTAGCCCAAGAAAGTGGATTCTGGCTTGCAACTTGAAGACTTAGTATTAGAACAAAGAAACTAATCAGCGAATAGTTACTATTCTTGATATGTTATAGGACCCCTAAGTGGTGAGATCCTACGAACAAGGATGCCATTGAAAAACACTTGAAATCAACAATTAGGCCTAAAGGCTAATTAAGGCGCTTTTACAAAGGAAGTACAAATTAAACACGTGCCAAAAACTTTAGACCAATTTGATTAGATAGAAAACATCCAAAATATGCTAAATCCAGAGTTACAGGTCTTGGGAACAAGTTTTGGGGTCTAAATCCCTTGTTGTCACAAAACAACACATTGGTGCATACATGATATATGCACCTAGGGCATCATTTTTCTCCCTTGTCCTTGCATCTTAATGATTGAAACAAAAAGAATCTCAAAGGGGACTAATGATACAAGGATTCCATCAAAGGCCATTAATTTCCCATGGTGGAATTTGGAGTTATGAAGCAATTTCCTCAGAAACCCTACAAACCCTCAAAACTCAAGTTGTTTGCACAAAAAAAGGTCTAACTTGAGTTTTAAAGTGTTTCAGGACCTCAAACCAGTTGCATTTGAAAGCTTACTTGATTTTGCATCCAATAGTGCTAGGCTAAAACTTCTATACATCTGTACAAGTTTGTACCATGAAGAAAACTCACCCAAAATGCATGAAATAGGGTTATTCTTTATTGATTTCAAGGCAAAAACTTACATTCTACCTTCCACCCACTTGAAAGGGCTATATGAAGGTCTTCCCCAACTAATCCAATCAATTTTCAAAGGTTGTGACCATTGGGGGATTGATTACAATCAATTTACCTAATTATGCAAAAAGTTGCAAAGTTGCATAACAACTTTTGTAACATTTGTTGCATTTTTACATTTTAAAGCCTTAAAGGCATTTTAACTATCCAAATGAGTCCTAATTGACTCAATACAACTAATAGACCCTAGATTACAAGTAAATGCACTCAATTACATAAATTGTGCCCTTGTGACCTCATTGAGCAATGGGCTTATAAAAACACCCAAATTGCTAATGGGCTACACAAAAGGGTTAAAAGTAAACCTAGGAGTCTAAATTCATTGTCTTATTGTAAAAATAGAAAATTAAACTAGAGAAAGGTCATAAATGACCCAAACAATGTTATTTTATTGTTTCATGAGAGAATGCTCCTACACCATACTACCTTGGGGAAAAGAAACTCAAGTTCCTACATGAGGTGAGTTGATCGATAGTGTATCCATGTTGCTGAATCTGATCTTAAATCATTCAAGTGGCATCAATGGCAGGTAACCCCTTCCATTTGACCAAGTATTGATAATATGTGTGATTCCTTATCTTCTTGGCAATTTTTGTTTCCAAGATTGCTTCCAACTCTAAAGGTTGTGAAGGTGGTAGATCTTTTAACCAATCTTCATGTGACTCTCTTGTAGATGTACTTGCAACATCAGAAGTATCCTTGAAAATAGTGAGGCTAGCCACATTGAAAATTGGTGAGATGGCAATAGTAGGTGGTAATGAAATTTCATAAGCATTAGGACCAAACTTATGCAAGATTGTACAAGGTCCTATCTTCTTCATTTAGAGTTTGGTATGATGACCTTTAGGTAGTCTTTCTTTTTTCAAATATGCCCATACTTTATCACCTACTTGGGAATTGAACATCTCTCCTCTTCTTATTTGCTTGTGCTTTGTATTTTTGTGAAGTGTGTTCCAATGTATCTTTCACCTTTTCTTGTACTTGTTTGATAAGGTTAGCCAATTCTTCTTCTTGTGCACTAACCTTTATGTCATTAGGTAACTCTCTAAGTTCTAGAGGTCCCTTTGGATGATAGCCATAGACATTTTGGAATGGTGTCTTCCCTGTAGATGTATTGAATGAATCTTTGAAAGCAAACTCAACTTGTGGAAGAATTAGATCCCAATTTTGTGCATATTGCTTGGTGAGGCATCTAAGGAGGTTTCCAAAAGATCTATTTACAACTTTAGTTTGACCATCCATTTGGGGGATGGTAGGTAGAACTAAATTGCAGGTTAGTGCCCAATTTATTGTGCAAGGTTCTCCAAAAGTGTCCTTGGAATTTGGTGTCTCTATCTGAAACAATAGAGTTAGGCAAACCATGAAGTCTTAAAATCTCTCTAAAGAAGAGATGGGCAATATGAGAGGAATCATGAGTGCTTTTACAAGGGATAAAGTGTGCCATGTTGCTAAAATGGTCTACAACCATAAATATATTATCATATCCTAGTGTTTTCCTTGGCAATCCCATTACAAAGTCCATAGATATTGCTTCCCAAGGTCTAGAAGGGATTGGTAGAGGTTGGTATAACCCTTGGTTAGTTGTAGTACCCTTTTCTTGTTGACATATAGCTCATGACTCTACATATTTTCTTGACATCATGTTGCATTTTTGGCCAATGATAATGTCTCTTAACAATCTCTAATCTTTTGTCAATACCAAAGTGACCACTCATTCCCCTATAAATGTTTTTCCTTTACTATATTGTCTCTCATAGAGCATTTTGGAATACAAAGTTGATGACCCTTAAAAAGTAGTCCATCTTGGATAAGAAATTCAAAAAAAATTGTATGATATTTGTCCATGAGAGTAGTGCAAACTTGATATATTTCACCAAAATCTACATCATCTTTGTAAAGGTCCTTCAATGCTTTGATGCCTATGCTTTGAAATTTGATTTCTTGCACCAAAATGATCCTCCTACTTAGAGCATCAACAACTTTATTTGCTTGGCCTTTCTTATGCTTTATGGTGAATGAATAGGCTTGTAATTGTTCCATCCATTTGATGTGTTTCACTCTCAACTTGTCTTGAGAATTTAGATAACTTAGAGAATGGTTATCTGTAAAAACCACAGATTCTTTAGGTAATAAATAATGCTTCCATTTCTTGAGGGCTTGAAACATAGCATAAAGTTCTAATTCATAAGTCGAGTACTTCTTTTTAGCATCATTTAGTTTTTCAGAGAAGAAAGTCACAAGTTTATTGTCTTGGCTAAGGACTACCCCAATTGCTAGGTTGCTTGCATCTGCCTCAATAGTAAAAACCTTATTAAAATTAGGAAGAGTGAGTATTGGATATTGTGCCACCCTTGATTTCAAATATTCAAATGCATTATTTTTTGCTTTACTCGAAACAAACTTGACCTTTTTACCTCCTTTTGTTGTATCCAATATAGGTGCACATACATGGCTGAAGTTCTTAATGAACTTTCTATAAAATGTTGCTAAACCATGAAAACTTCTTACATCACTTGCATTCTTTAGAGGAGGCCAATTGATGATTGCATCTACCTTTGCTGGATCCATTTTTAGTGTCCCTTGTGAGATCACAAATCCCAAGAAGATGAGTTCTTTTTGCAAGAATGTGCATTTCTCAAGGTTGATCATTAGTTGATGTTCTTTTAACCTTTTGAGAACCAATTTAATGTGTTCAAGGGGTTCCTCCAAGCTGCAACTGAAAATTAGTACGTCATCAAGATAAACGACCAAAAACTTGCCATTGTAATCATAAAATATTTCATTCATTAGCCTCATGAAGGTAGAGTGGGAATTGCTTAAACCAAATGGCATTAATAGCCATTCATAAAGACCTTCCGTAGTTTTAAAGGAAATCTTCCATTCATCACCTGGCTTGATTCTTATTTGGTGGTAACCAAATTTTAGATCAATTTTTGAGAAGTATGATGCATTGCCCAATTGGTCTAGAAGGTCTTCAATCCTTGGGATAGGAAATCTATATTTGATAGTGATTTTGTTAATGGCTCTACTATTAGTGCATAGTCTCCATTTACCATCCTTTTTGGGAGCCAAAAGTGAAGGGACAACACATGGGCTAAGACTTTTTTGAATAAGTCCTTTATCCAATAATTCTGCAACTTGTTTGGATATTTCAACATTTTGAGCAGGAGTGAGTTTGTATGGGGCTTTGTTGGGCAAGGATGCTCCAGGGATGAAGTTTATTTGGTGGCTTATGTCCCTAATGGGTGGGAGGGATGAGGGTAAATATTTTGCAACCACTTCCTTGTATTGTTCAAGAAGCTTTTGAACTTCTTTTGGGATTGATTTATCTTTTCTAGGTAATAATTCATCCCTTAGTTTCAGAATTAATGCATATCCCTCTTGTTCTTCTTTGATTGCTTTTAGCATTTCTTTTTCTCCCACTATGATAGCCAAAGGTTCCTTTTCCTTTTTAGGTTTAGGTAGAGGCTTGAGATTATAAGTTTTTCCATCCCTCGCTGTGGTGTATGTATTTTTTCTACAATTATACATGGCATCCATATCATATTTCCATGGCCTTCCTAAGAGAAGCTGGCAATCATCCATTTCTACAATATCACATAAAACTTTATCTTTGAAATCATCTAAAGAGAACTCTACCATGGCTTGTTTAATAACAAGGGCTTGCTGCCCTTTTGTTAGCCAAGAAACATTATCAGGATATGGATGAGGAATTCTTTCTAGTTCTAATTTTTGAACCATTTCTTTAGAAACTAGATTTTTTGTTGATCCTAAATCAATTAATAGATTACATACCCTTTCTTTGCATTTGATCCTTGCCTTGGACAGGTTCTTCCTTTGTGTTGGTTCTTGAGCATGAGGTACTTGCAGGAATGATTGTCTCATCATCAGTGCCACACCTTCTTCAACCTCTACGTTTTTTTCTTCTTAGCACCAACTGAGTCCTTCTTTCTCCTTGATTATTGTTATTTGGATTTTCAGGGCACTTGTTTGGATAGTTTCCTATTTGATTGCATCTGAAACACTTAGGAGGTCCATTAGATCTCCCTCTTCCTCTATTGAAGGATCTTCCACCTCAAGAGCTCCCTCTCCAACTAGATTCACCATGGTCTTTGTTTGTTTGCTCCATGTATTTTCCTTCATTGGATGATTGCCCTCTTTGCCAAGAGTTGCTTTTGCCCCTATCATATCTACCTCTTCCTCTATTGGATTGTTCATTTCATCTCTTGAATTTCTCTTCCACCTTTACTGCAAGTTGCACACATTGCTGCACAGTGGTTATTGTTGTCAAATTCAATTCATCTTGAATAGATAATTTGAGACCTTGCAATTATCTTGCCAACTTGATACTTTCAGATTCCACCTCTTGTATCCTCATCATCAATGCTTGAAACTCATCAATGTAGGCTGAAAATGTCATGTCTTTTTGCCTTAGATTCATTCTTCTTCTATGAAGTTCAACTTCACAGTGTCAAGGAACATAGGCCTTCCTGAATAACTTCTCCATCTTTGTCCATGTCGTTACTAGACCTTTTCCATTCTCTACTCTATCACCTTGGGTGATATTCCACCATGTAAGAGTAGTGCCTTTCAACTTGTACTTGGCTATCTTTGTCCTTTGATTCTCGAGAATCTCATCACATTCAAAGAAACTATTTAAGGTATCCACCCAATCAACTACAACATTCGGGTTCATTCTCCCATCATAAGTTGGTAAGTCTAATTTGGCATCCATGGTTCTTCTTTCCATGGACTTAAGAGTGCTCACAAGCAATCTCTAATCTAGAGGTATTTGTTCTTCTTCCTCCAAAGGGATTTCTTCATCACTCCCTTTATCAAATTCTTCAGAGTTCCTAGCTTTGGCAAGCTCTTCTCCAAGCCTTTTCAACTCATCTCTCATTTGCTACATCTCAATGTTTCTAAGTTCATCTCTATTCTTTGCGCATCTTCCTTTATCTTCTTCTTCTTCAAGTATTTCACTATGTTTGCATTAGACATCTTGGATGGTAATCCATCATTCTCTCCATCTGACATTTTGACAAAAATCTTAGAATCCCAAAGACCTAGATGGGTTCTGATACCACTTGATGCAAGTGATAGGTATAGTGGTGGGTGGGGAGAGATGAACCCACAAGCAAACCTTGAAAAGGTTTAAGAGCCCAAAACTGACCCTAGTACCCCATACTTGCACCCTTACATAAAATGACTTGATACATGAAACCTACACAAAACATGTCATCGTGACACAAGGCTTAGGGGATGTTATTTTTACATCAGCATGGTCATATTGACTGAATTTGGGGACCCCAAAACAAAGAAATTGCATAGTTCCTTCAATACTCCCTTGGATTGCTAGTAGCCCAATAAGGTGGATTCTGGCCTGCAACTTGAAGACTTAGTATTAGAACAAAGAAACTAATCAGAGAATAGTTACTATTCTTGATATGTTATAGGACCCCTAAGTGGTGAGATCCTATGAACAAGGATGCCATTGAAAAACACTTGAAATCAACAATTAGGCCTAAAGGCTAATTAAGGTGCTTTTACAAAGGAAGTACCAATTAAACACGTGCCAAAAACTTCAAACCAATTTTATTAGATAGAAAACATCCAAAATATGCTAATCTAGAGTCACAGGTCTCGGGAACAAGTTTTGGGGTCTCAATCGCTTGTTGTCACAAAACAATACATTGGTGCATACATGATATAAGCACCTAGGGCATCATTTTTCTCCATTGTCCCTGCATCTTAATGATTGAAACAAAAAGCATCTCAAAGGGGAGTGATGATACAAGGATTCCACCAAAGTCCATTAATTTCCTATGGTAGAATCTGGAGTTATGATGCAATTTCCTTAGAAATCCTACAAACCCTCAAAACTCAGGCTATTTGCACAAAAAAAGGTATAACTTGAGTTTTAAAGTATTTTAGGCCCTCAAACTAGTTTCACTTGAAAGATTACTTGATTGTGCATCCAATAGTACCAGGCTCAAACTTCTATGCATCTGTACAAGTCTGTACCCCTATTCAAGAATTAACCTTGAATTGAAATAAAGATATAATGCTTATAAGTAGTAGTGATAGATTTAACATGAAGTAATGTAAATCTATGAATGTGCTCTTGAATTAATTTGGAATGTAATTAAGTATGTAGATATAGTAACCTTTGAATAAAATCCACAACCCTAGAAAGGAAATCAAAGTGACATCAAAACCTTCATGTATGTATGTTCTTGAAATAAGCCATAGGAATTGATATAGATGAACATGTATAGATCTTGAGAGGATGAATGTAGAAGATGCAATAAAGGATCTTGAATGTATGAAGAGAGATCTTTAATTTTAAAATGCTATGGAAGATCTAGCATAAACTCCTTCAATAGCTTACATGCATGAATCCTTGATCTTTAATAGAGAGATTTCTTGAATGCCTTGAATGCTTGAGAATTTGAGAGCTTGAGCATGTGAATATTTGAACACATGAAGATGATTTGTGAAAATGGAAGGGTTTATAAAGGGCTCATAATAGCTTTCTCTCATAGGCTAACTTGCCTAGAAGTTTGCACTCCAAAACTAACTGAACTTATGATCCAAGTAGAGGACCCAAAATATGCCCAATCAAGGGTACACTGTAGTCTTGATGGATCAAGGGCATAGAGTGTCCCTAATTACCAAGGGCTAAATTCTCCAAGATCCCTTTGGGATCTCAAAATAGGTATTGGATCCCCAAAATCAGGTGCAAAGTCTGAGATATAGTTATTTCAATGTGGAGAGTAGATTTTAAGTAGATAGATGAAGGAAATAAAGGACCTAGGGGAATAGATCCTACCTCAAGCTTAGCACTATGAAAACAGGAGCTTTAAAGATGATCTATTAGGTTTTACCCAATTTCACCTAGGAAAAAGGATAGAAAACTGAAGAAATGAAGGGTGCAAGAAGATATTGATGATCTTGCATTAAATAGGTGTCAAAACTTCATTAAATTGGAGTGTGTCCAACCTTCATTAAATTGGAATGTCTGTCCAATTTAAGAGGACACATTTAGCCCCCACTTTAGCAAAAGTGTGGATCAACTCACGCTTGTGGTAAAGTAAAGAGAGAAGAAGTGGAGAATCAAAAAATTGCAACAAGATAAGACATTACTTAGTCGAGATAGGACACCACTTAGTCAAACAGAACAAGCTTCCAAAACCAAGGGTCCTAACTCCACATTCACGCACTAGGGTGAAAATAAAGTTACAAATATATAACAAGGGGTTAGTACTAAAATAAACCTAAATAAATTAATGAGAGACCTCAACCAAAGAAACATCTCATCCACTAATATCATATTTGGAAAGCTATTACAAGAGCATAAGTGATGACATAAGAAATGAAAGAGCAACATTAATAATAATATAGCTTTTGGATCTATCTCTACTAGCATGAAAGAAAAAGAGAAGGGAGAGAAGAGTGATTACCTCACCCAGTAGAGCGCCCATCCCACTGTGAATCACCAACCAAGAGAGCTACTAGAAAATATGGTGTTGAATGGTCTAACAAGGTGGTAACCTGCTAGTCAACCCACCAAAGTTCCATCCATAGATCAACATCCACTGTATCACCATGGCATGGTCTTGTGAAGATGGGTTACTTGTGTATGATACTTAGCATGTTGTATATGAATATGGTTAGAAAGTTGTTATGCATTACCCAAATATAAGATTTAGCATATATGTGTCTAGATGTGTTACCCAGGAATGAAATTTAGCAAGTTTATCTATGTTACTCATTATGAGATTTAACATATGTGTTTGTGCGTGTAAAGGAAAGATGAAGTAACAATGCATAGATTTGAAAATGACTTAGAAATCATACCTAGCATCTAGGGATAAAATACTCTAAGCCATGCTCATAATCTATATTTTTTACCCCATGAGAGCGAGGTTATGTGCAAGATGGGTGTATATATACCCCCTCCTTATCATGTCTATGTAACATAAGCATGAAAAGAAAGACAAAGAGGATACCTACCTTACACAATGTGGAGATATCCTAAAAACAACAATGTGGACTATATTCATAGAGGAGAGCGTTAACTCTTACAATATAAGAATATAGACAAATTATGAAAATGATATATCCTCATGGAAAGAGGATCCTCAAAAGAGATAAATATCAATAACAAGATGTCCACCTATGAGGATTTCTTGATTAAGATAATATCTCCAAGAAGAAAGGAAGAAGAACAAGAATACACCTATTTAAACCCCTATAATATATAGGTGAAATATGGATCCTTGGATGAAGGATTCCTATCTCCAAGCAAGGGAAGTGTATATATTAATGGACATAGATTTAATTGATAAAGAAGAGGTGATGACTTAGGACATGTACCTCTTGCAAAAGAGAGGATTCAGAGACAAGAACAAATTCTTCATAAATGGTATGTGTAGTGTTGTGATGTGGAGCCTAATTAGACTCAGAAGTTTAGTTGGTGCAGTTCCCCCCCAGATTATTTCTATGGGGGTCAAGGGGCAGTACCCCTTGCAAAGTCCTAGGGCAACACTCCAGGTCCGCTCCATGTCACAGTATAGGGTGGGGTTGAGGGGCAATGCCCATGTGGGGTTTTTTGGGGGCAATGCCCATGTGGGGTTTTTCGGGGGCAATGCTCCCGAAGCCAAAAATGACTCACTATTGTAAAATGCATCGACTATTATTTTTCTAATGGACGACTTATTCTTTCCCTAATTTTGTGAATGCATATTGTAAAATGCACCGGCTATTATTTTTCTATAAGGAGGGATAAATGGCGAATGCATATGAATACCTAGAAATGTTTCATGATATAAAATAATTAAAAGAATATTTCATCAAAATGATCAAAGTCACTACAAGAATGTACCACTTACTTTTGAATTCAATATCCCAATCACAACTCTTAAATTAATTTAAGATCCATTTATATTTCATTTATTATCGTATATTTTAAATTTCTAAATTATTGTGAGATACGCTTTTTAGCTTTATATATACCTCTTATTCAAAGTCTACATTTTTCATCATACATCTTACACAACCAAGTTAGGGACTAGATAAAAGTGAGTTTGTAATGAATCATACAAATAATAAAACTATTATTAAGATGATATTTATTATTGTTTTTAGAATCAAAAGCATGGTTGCAGTTCATTATGTAGATACTTTAACTAGAATACAAAGCTATTATATCCTTTTTGAATTATTTCAATCATTATTTTGCATATTGCAAATGTATTAAGGTTCAAACCTAGAAGTTATGGGATAATAACATTAAAAATTTAATGATGAGTATATGTTTGGGTGTATTTTAGATGGTTGAAGGCATTAAAATATATAGATAATGTTCATTGGTTTAAAAGTATTAAGGTTCAAACCTAGAAGTGATGGGATATTAACAAAAAAAAATTAATGATAAGTATATGTTTGGGTGTATTTTAGATGGTTGAGCCATTAAAATATATAGATAATGTTCATTGGTTTAAAATTTTAATTTATCCACCTTTTATGGCAAAAAATTAATACTTTTAACATAATTGTGATTGAGTATTGAAATAGTGAAATTTAATGGTATTCTATAATCTATCATAGAATACAAAATTACTATTATGTTTAATATGACTATAATAAAAAAATAAAAATAAAACCTAATAATATACTTAGTACAAAAAGAATTTTTAAATATTAAAAATCAACAATACAAGGTAGAAATTGTACTAGTAAATTTACACACATAACATAGGGAATCCATACAAAGAAAGAAAGAATGTGCGTGATAGAAGCACTCTTCCTTTTGGTATGAGTATTTGGATTCTTAAGTAAAACAAAAGTTAATCACACACACAACAACATTGAATGTTCCTTAGCTTAATCAACTTAAGGATCATTTATAGTTATGGTCATCACGTTTAGTGTTTCTAAAAGCACAACATCCTATAGAATAAACCACTATTAAAGCAACAAGCACTATAAGGTTTAAAATAGCAATCTTGCGCCAATCATGCTTCAAATTAGCTAGCACACCAGCTTTGCAAGAGTCACATTCATAACACAATTGATCTTGAACATTGCTCCACTTGTTGCAGTCTGCATTTGTAGAGTTAATTGTTGATGTAGTCCAATTGGTAGCATTAACATAAACAAAGTTGCATGATGATGGTGGCATGCAACATCCCGACTGCGAAAAGAAAATGATAAAAAATTACAATTTGTATATTAAGGAGTTGATATTTAACAATTTCTTATATCCCTAAAATAAAATAAAATATATGAGAGTTTTAAAAAAAGATTTATAATACACTTATTAGATACACCAAAAGAAAAAAATTAAGAAAGTTTATAATTAATTACTGTAATATAGAAAATTTTGATTACTATTTTAAAAAATATGATTAAAAAATACATCTTAAAGATTTATATATTACAACTAGATTTTATATTCATATAATATGTTATAAATTTCATTCATTTATTAATTTTTTTTAATAAATTAATTTTATTAAAAGAGAGGTAAGATGAAGAAGAAAAAAAGTTATAAAATTAATTCATTTTTTTTCATAAAATAGTGACACCTCATAGCAGAGGCACTATCTATACAAGGACCAAAATGCACTTTTATTAATTAATTTTAAAATAAGTATTAATTTATTAAATAATACAAACAAATTGATATTTTGCATTTTTGCCCTTCCATAACCAAAATCTTCACAACCCTTACTTTTTAAGAGTAGAAAATGTTAGAAATTAGAAATAGTGACACTTAATAAGACCCCTATTTTCCAAACATAAACCTTTAATCAATAGACTCCCTTTCTCTAACCTCAGCATAAATTTCACTTAAAATAAAAATTTCCACCCAATAAAGTCAGATAGATTAACACCAAAACGGAGAACTTTTGGGGGAGGATAAAAAGTTGTTTCGTATAAAACTAGACTAGAAGAGATACATAAGAAAGAATTGTCATAAAATAGCATTTAAGTAAACAAAATTATAGCTTAGCTTGACTACCTGAGTGGGGGATAAATTCTTTTTGTAAAACTCCTCGGCAACTTCGTTGGCGGAATCATCAGCGATTTTCTTGCATATTTTGGCGTCCCGAATGCAGCTCTTGACTGTGTTCCAGTTGCTGCTCTTCTCAACTCTCTTCTGAAGCCAGTTGGAGTAGTCTCCCAGCCTGTATTCTTTGTACCCTCTACCTGAAACAGCCCGTCCAGCGCCTTTATTTGTGACGACGAAGGCAAAAACAGTGAAGCAGAACAAGAGCAGAATGAGAAGAAACATGGCGGCCGAATAAAGCCAGAGCAGCCATGTGACTCTGCAACAGGCGCCCACCAAGCCGGCCAAAGAAACTATTATAAGAAAGCCCCCAATTACAATGAGAGGCCATTGAAGAAACTTCTCACAATCACTGTCTGCCTTTGTTGCAAGCCATATTCCTCCACCCAAGATTGCAGCAGACAGCACCAGCGTGACCAAATTAAGCAATCCGACTAAGCTGTTGCTGAAACGAACCATGGTTGGGGCTCGACTCTGTATGTGTCTGGTGGGCGGATGACTCCTCCAAGAGCGAAACCCAGAAGAAACACTGTGGTTAGGTTCTGCTGCATCCTCTGTATTTATCTATCCACGAAGGTATGAACCATTCATGTAATGACAGCACACCGATCCCACTCCATGATGGGATGATTGGTACAGTCTTACCAATTCAATTTTAAATGATGGCTTAGAAGCGTGGAGAACGTGATTGTCAGTGTCCAGGCTACGGATCTGTCGTTACTATGCTGCAGCTTTTCCTTGGCATCTTTCTGCTCGGCCATATCCTTTGAAGTATATTCTACTTTCTAATGAGCCAAAACCTAAAACTGAAAGATTAAAAACCCCACAAAAAGATGTAATGAGCAATACGGACGTCATAAAGGTATGGAAGTGGACCAAGCACCAGCACTTACACCAAAGGTAGGTGCAAGGGTAGGGCAACGGCTACCCATAAACCGTACTCCAGTCTGCACCGTACTCTGTTCCGTCAGACCTGATCGTTGCAGGTTACGGCCGTCCTACTGCACGTACTCTTCCTTGCAATATTATGTAAACTCATTTATTCTTACCTAAGTAAAATTAATATTATGTTTGAACTAAATATAATGTAAACCTACTGAACACAAAAAAAAGTCATATTTTTAAAAATATATCTATTTTTTAAATAAATATTATATAATTAAAAAATTAAATTTTAATTAAATTTTAAATCTAGACTCTTGTTATAACTAAAGAGAAATAAGAATATAATGTTAAGTTTGATTTTAAACAAATTAATACACATTGTAGAATTTGGGAGGAATAAATTTTACATTATAGCTTATATTTCAAAGATATTATATATCTTAAATTAAACAAATTTTCATATTCTAATTATATCTTAAATTTCAAAGATATTTTTATTTTATTTGTAATTTGAACTTTATGATACATTTGTGTTCATAATTTTACAGTAGGGATATATTATATTTATTTCAAACATAATATTAATTTTACTTAGGTAAGAGTAAATGAGTTTACATAATATTCCAAGTAAGAGTACGTGTAGCAGGACTGCTGTAACCTGCAACGATCAGGTCTGACGGAATAGAGTACGGTGCAGACTGGAGTATAGTTTATGGGATGGGCATAGGCTGTAGGGCATCCAGCCATGTCGATTTATCTGGCTGGGTAGCCGTTGCCCAAGGGTAGTCATGAAAGCAATATAAAAAAAACATGTAAAAAATGTGGTATTGTGAAAGGGTGGTTTGTACCATTTTAATTATTGAAATATTAAGTCAAAAAATAATTATAAAATGTTTTCTATTGGCTAGGAATGAAAAAAAATGTATAGTAGGTAGAACAAGGTTACTTTAAAGTCAACATAGTCTTAAAGGGAATACAAATTGTTGTGAGAATTAGAAATGTTTAAGAAAATGTTTCTTAATAGACTACCATGTATACAAGGATAAATTACATTTTTTTTAAAATATTGAAAAATGTATAATTAACAACAGACAGAATATAAGACCAACCCTCACCAAAATACAAAATGGAGGGAGGTGCCTTGAACATCTAGGGGCTTATCCCATAAGGTACTGGGCATTTTTTACATGAGTACTTCATACAAATTTACATTAAAAAGACCATCTTAATCAAAAAAAGAGCAGAGCCTAAGATCTCTGATAACCATGACCTGACCTAAAAGTATTATCAACAGGTGTTAGCACTGAGGCAAAAAATGTGTTTTCCCCTCTTTTACTCATGCTCTCTACGTAATGATGTCTGCATTTAGTACTTTTTCCATTAGATTCCAGATGATAGTTCTCTGAAAGACTGCTAAGCTCATCAACCTCTACTTGTGTAAGAAAACTACGAAACTCCTCAATATATTGTGCTGCCTTAACTTCATCTTTATATATTTGCAGAACTCCATCGTGCATTAGCTTCACGAATCTGGACTTTAGAATCTCCAAGCAAAAATATACCTGAGACATTATGTAGAAATGTATGAGTTTAAGATTAAACTTAGTAGGGTACCTTCTAACATTTTGAAATATCTCCTTTTTCCTTTCCTTCCAAAGAAACCAACCTATTTCAACAATAAGAGCAAACCAAAATCTGTTAAAAAACAAGTCAAAGGATTTAACGTAACCAACCAAGATTTCACACCATGAAAAGCCAATACTACCCTTCCAATCAACTGGAGACCTAAATAAAATGACCCAAATTTTCTTGGCATATATACTCTCAAAGAAGACATGCTCAAAACTCTCAGGCTTATTACACAACCTGCAAATCACAGGCTCAACATTAATGGAAGATAGAGCTGACCTGACAACAAGCTTTTTAATAAATAACAACCATATTAAATGAATAGCCTTAGGCTCACAAGGACCCTTCCAAAAATAATCAAAGAAAAAATGCAAGTTTGAGAAAGCACACTCAAGACCCCAACAATTAACTATATGCAGGAATACAGAGTGATCACTTTTAAACATTCCCTAAATCTGCTTGGTAGAGGTATTATCAATAATGGTACCATCCTTCCATTTTGTATTTCTGATAAAAGTATCACTGTTCATGATTTTCCCAACATTCTCCTTACTGATCACTTTGGATAGAAGAGTATATGTCTTCTTTTGAGGTTTGGGGATACCATACTTGTTGGAGATCTCATCCCATGACCCTAGCTTATTATTAACCAGTAAATTACTAATAAGAGATAAACCTTTATCATTCCATTTTTTTATATAGAAAATCTTTGAGTAAGAGCAAGAGGTTTATTATTCAAATACAATCCCCACCAAATTGATCTGCCAACAACAATATATTTAAGGAGACCCTACTGGCATTCTTGTAGGAGATGAACTCCCTCACTTGTGACCATGTAGACCAAAGAGAATTGAACACTTTAGACCCGAAAATCTTCATCTTAAATTCCCCCATAATAATATCCCAAAATGGAATGTTAGCTCACTATTTACCTTTTTTAATTACTGACTATTCAACATTATTTCTCACAAGAATCTTCCAAGGCTCGCTCCCCCAAAAAGCTTTATATATCCATTTAGCTGCAAGAGCAATCCCTGGACCCTAATATCTTTTAGCCCCAAGCCTCCAAACTATTTGGGAAGAAAACACCACTCTCATTTAACACAATGTCTTCTTTTGGATCCCATACCAATTGACCATAGGAAGTCTTCAAGAATTTTTTCAAGCATACCAAACTGAGACTATGTAAACAACCAGGTTGAAGTAAAGTATATATGATGAGAAGAAAGGACTTTTTGCACAACCTGTACTCTCCCAGCCAAAGAAAGGGAGTGAATTTTCCACCTAATATGTTTTCTATTAATCTTGCTGAAAATCCACTCCTACATATAAAAAAACAAGGCTCTAAAGAAAATGGAATACCCAAATATCTAGTAATGGTTTTAGGCCCAATCCATTTCCAACCCATCTTGAGTAACCAACTAGGAGGCAAACCCATCCATCCAAGAATAGAAGACTTGTGAGGGGCCACTTTGGCTCTAGACACTAAGAAGAAGAAATTAAGTCTGTTGAGAGACAAAGAGAAGTTGTCCTCATACAATTCCAAATAGAGAGCCATATCATTTGTAAACCAAGCATTAGTCAATTCCTCTAAGTTGGGGAGAGTAATGCCCTTGATAGGAGGTCCTAAAGTGGAGTCCCTTAGGATGTAAGATAGAGCATCAACAACAATCACGAAAAGGGAGAGTGTGATAGGGAAACCTTGTCTGATAGACCTCTAAAGAACTATAGGGTTTGATAACTCCCCATTCACATCAATAACAGTAGAAGAATCTTGAAACAATAATTCAATCCACTTGCACATAAGTAAGGAGGAAACCCAAAAGATTTTAACATTCCAATGAAAAAGGGCCACTCAACTTTGTCATATGCTTTCTCAAAATCCAGAAGAATCATAGCCACATTCTGTCCTTCAGCCTTTGACCAATCCATAGCTTTTGAACTAGTGATGAGGTTCTCCAAAATATATCTCCCCTTTACGAATCTAGTTTGAGTGACCAAGACAATATTTTTTGTAGTATCCACAATTCTTCTGGCCAACACTTTAGCTATAAATCTATAAGACAAATTAAGCAGGGTGATAGGCCTCCAATTCTTAACTAGGGATCTATCCCCAGATTTAGGAAGCAGTTTAATGACCCCTCTGTTCACAATGCTGCCAAGAGAGCCATAATCAAAGACATTATTATAAAACAACAAAAGTTCTTCCCCAATCCACTCTAGATTTTCTTTATAAAATTCAATAGGCAACCCATCCAGTCCTGGGCACTTTTCATTAGCCATAGCTTTGATGGCATCTTGAATATCCTCTAATGAGATGTTTCTATTAAGCTTTTCACTTTCCAATTCAGAAATCTTCTTAGGAATCATCTTCAAGCAATCTTTCAAAGCCTTTTGCTAATTCTGATCAAACTCCAAATAATACAATTCAAAATAAAAGTTGAAAAAAAATCCCTATTTACATTTCGGTCATTCGTTCTACCACCCTCCACCTGAATATCTTCTATCATTTTTGCCTTTTTTTAAATCCCTAATGATGTTAACAAAAAATCTAGATCCAATATATATCCCTCTCTTAACTAGTTAATTTTCCCCTAATCCTTTGCCCTTGAATCTTATATCTTTGTAGACATCTTAATTGGTGTTTAATAGAAACCATATCATGTAGAAGCAAAAGGTCATTCTATTTATTGCGAAGTGCAAATTCTGCTTCATTTAGTTTGATTTGAAGATCATTCTCCTCCCCATTTATGTCCTTAGCCACTTTTTTTCCAATAATTTGATACATTTTCCTCCAGGTTTCCATTAATTGGCTCCATTGTTTAACTGGCCTTTGAGATTGATTACACATCTTGACAAGAATGTCACCATTCTAATAGCTTTCTTATTGTCAGGATCCTTGAGCAATTAAGTATTTAACTTAAATACTTTGTTTCTATTGCTAGCACTGCTTACATTTCCCTCCTTATTTACCAGGATCCTCATAAAAATAAAAGAGTGATCTCACATAGCAATAGGTGGAACAATTATTGGAGAGTTGCCCTCCTAAAAATGAAAGGACAAAAAGAAAGATTCACTATATATCATGTCCAATCTGCAAAAAACTCTATTGTGACCTCCTTGATTATTGCACTGTGTGAACTAGAAATATCTTTGAAGTTCTCCCTATTGTTTTCTAGAAGATCCATCAAGTTAAAACACCTTTTGAATTTTATCCAAAATTATTGTTCATTACCTTTCCATGAGTGTTTCAATCCATCGTGTTTATCACAATTAATTTCCACCATATTAAAGTCTCCTGTAAAAATCCAATATTCTTTAGGAAACTCTAAGGAGTGCCAATCCCATAGCCTAGCTCTTTCTCTGTAATCATTTGGTCCATATATATTGCATACCCCAATTAACTCTTTATCATGTTTAAATACCACCCAAAGTGCTCTTTAACATGGTAAGCAACCATGCTGAAAGATGGAATCATCCCACTTGGGGCCTATCAAAATGGCATTACCCCCTTTTCTTTTTTCATGCTCAAAGTGAAAACCTATAAATTTTTCCCATAGGAATTTGATCATACATGACATTTGCTTGAAAACCAACTACTTTTAAAATTGCTTGCAGATATATGATGTCCTTGTCCTGAAACTTATTACACCATTTTATGACAATATATTTTCTGTTTTCCATTTCTAATCCTCTAACATTCCAAAAATGGAGATTAATCATCACGAGGGGAATTATTTAGAGGGAGGCTTTGGATCCTTATAGAGCCTATTGAAACAATTTGGGATAGCATTCTTTCTTCCAAAACTACCAGAAATAGATCTCTTCTCATAAGTCTTCCTCTTCTTTCTAACAACATTAGTAAATTCCCCCCTAGGTCTAAATTCAAAGTCTTCTACATCACAAGTGAGGGAGTATTGACCTCCTTAGGATTGATAATAGAAATTCTAATAACTTGAGCCTTCTCATTAATGGACCTGATAGCAATTTGCTGAGCATTCAACCAAATAGGGATCTCACCAAGGCTAGTCTTACTAGAATTTGTTGGAGTGGCAATAACTAGGGTCATGGGATGAACTTCACCAGAAATATGTCTAGCATGATTAGCCGAGATCACCTCAAAATCTCTATCATAGAGAGGATTATCCAAAGAAACAAACCCACCACAATATATTATATCAACCTCAGAAGAAATCTTTGAGGGCAGAGAATGGTTAGAGTTACAACTATCAAGATTCTCAGTAGGGGTAGGTGGTAAGACTTCTTTGGCCGCAGCTTCATCTTTGTTAACCATCTCTGGAACTGGTTCTTTAGCAATATTAACATTAACTTTAGCTTTATCAAAATGCACTTAAAAAGCCATACAATTCTTCTTGATATGCTCATTAAGCTTACAATGAAATCAAGCCTAAAGATTACCTAACAGAGAGACTTCTGATGAGAAGTTTTCCCCTTCTAGTTCTAGAGAAATAATACAAGGAAAAAACAACATTGGGATCAAGGGCAACAAGAATACAAGCATTCAAATGGAGGAGAGTAACCCTAGATTCCTCAATCTGCAAAACAGAACCTAGAGGACTCAAGATATGAGAAATAAAAGTCCAAAACTCTACTTGAATATTCTTAATCTCCACCCACTTTAGCATGGATCTTTTTATAACTTTTTTGAAAATTACCATTTTTTGACCAGGCATATGCTCTAAATAAGGAATGACCAATGTTCCAAAACCCTTTTTTTAGGATTCTTTCTTGCATATTATGATTTTCTTTAAAATAAAAAAAAGCCCCTTTTGAAGCATTCTGTAGAAACTAACATGTAAGCCAAATTTCTTTCCCCATACTACATTCAACCATTCATCAAGAAATTTATGCGATGGTAAAGCATTAATATCTAGACAAACAAAGAATATAACAATATTTTTTAACTGACTTTGTTCTACTCTAACTGCTTTAACATATCCTCACTAGGAGACAAGGTTAGGGTTTTCAAACTATCAAAAGGATTCCTCCCATCTCTTTCTCCAGAAGCGGCTCTGCCACCATCTTCGACATCTCATCTATCTCCATGGGTTGGGTTTTTTCCCACTCCATTATAACACTAGTCTGAAACCACTTTCTTTTCAAATTTACCCTCAAAACAAGTAGAAGTGGGACAAATTGGAACTTATATATCAACAAGAACTACTTTATATGAAGGTTTCTCATTCTTCTTCTTAGGACTTGTATTGCCAATGACACTCTCATCGAGGCTTTTCTTTCCATCATTGATAGAATCCTCTAGTTTATCATTACTCAAAATGTTTGCATCCGCCTCTTTCTCATCATTTAAATGCATTGCAACCTCGCTTGACGAATCACTTGCCGCAATATTATTATTTTCTTCCATCCACTCAGACTTACATACGTAAGCCAACGAAGGATCTAAATTGACCTAACCAAACTGACACAACAAAAGGAAAAGAAAACTTTTGGCAAGGGCAAACAACACAATAAACAAACTTTAAAACACACCCACATGATTCACAATGACATGATATGTAGAAACTAAAAGGACAAAGGCCAACAAGGACACACAAGGCCAGTGAGGCAAGTCAACAACATTGCACGAACTCAGATGAGTTGTATCCATACGTATTTGCAGACAACCCTCTCTTAACTATCCAGGGATAAATTACATTTAGAATCATCATAGTGTACTATAATAAATTCTATTTTTAATTGAATTTGATTTAAAAATATTGTGAACTTACAAGATAAAAAATTAAGAATTTGATTTTTTGTCATTCATATTATTGATACATATAATCTTATGCAAATGAAGCCTAAATCTAAAATATAATTTTATTAGTAGAAAAATAAATACTAATTTTAATTATAAAATTTCACTTCAAAAACATACATAAGTAAACAAACGAATAGTTTAAAAGACTAAATTGTAGACAAATAGAAACTATAATAAAGAAACACAAAAATTTACCCACTAAAACTGGTTGTTCTTTAGATATCTTAGCTAAAAGCCTGCAGACAAAAAAGACCCTACTTAAGCTCGCAAATTAAAACAAAAAATTGAAGAGAGATTGAACTACCAAATTTATGTCCAAAAAGCTAATCACAAATATGTGTAATCTCCAAGAGAATATGTTAAACAGAGTAGAGCAATAGGAAAGTAGGGGAGGAAAGGAATCAAAAGAAATGACATGGCATATAATTAGTTATTAGAGTATGAAGGAAATATAACATTCCTCTAGATGACATCTCTAGTTAAGGAATCCATGTGAGTATTTGCTGACTGTACATCCTGCAAGTTGTACTCAAGGATCTGTCATTAGTAATATATTAATAGTGATAAATTTTTGGGTAGAGGCAGGCAAAGAAAGGAACCCAACCCACAAGTGTTGTGATTTCCTCCAATATGTTCGCGCCTCATTTGAAATTCTAGATGACATCATACACATCAAACATGCTAGAATTTCCTCCAAAAAAATTGTCATTTTAAAGCATTTTACCATGCATAACTGATGCTGAGCTCTATGATGACATTCAGAATCCATGCACTCAATTTCATCACTATTGACCACCATGCTTCACAGGTGTAGTTTGGTTAGGCTATTCTTAGATTGCATTAATAGACTTTAACTTAGCTCTTTTATCATTATTGTAGCATTAGTGGTTTTTGTCCATGTTGTATCATTGGGTTTTGGTAACATATTGTTTTGAAGTTAATTTGCCAGTTACAAAGAGCTATGTGATGCATGCGAAATGCTACGATATTCTTCTTTGATGTTGTAGATAAGTCACTGAATGGATAACATGTTTTTCTTTCAACACTTTTCTATGAAAACTTCTATAAATTCATAAATTTCTCCATTTTTTCATGAATTTTGTACACACAAACTTTGATGATGAAAGGCTTAAAGATCCATGTGGGCTACATCAAAAGATGGTGCTTATTAAGATAATATCTTATACTTTCTATAATAGTCAACTACTTGTCTGTAGTCCGTCTTTCAGTCTAGATATGAATGTTTCTTATCCCGTCTCTTTTTTCTTCAGCCCAGATAGGAATGTTTCCTATCGTGTCTCTAGTTTTGTTTCTAATTCCGTCTTCAATCTACGTTGTTTCTTTTAGAAACAACGTCCTTGTAATTCTTTATAAGGAACACATTTGTTCCTTTGTTAATCAATGAATCATCCGGAAATCCGTTAATCTGCCAACTCTTCTTGAATCTTGTAACATGGTATCAGAGCCAATACTTGATTCATAATTTCATTTGAAATTATTCGCTCAAATTTTTTGAATCCCGGCGAGGATTTCTGTTCGGTCAGCAAATCACGATTTTGGAGTTTTCAAGTGCAGGGTCTACAAATTGTGGGCAGATTTTTCTTGGCATTTTTTGCAAAACCCTACCTCGGCTCGTCTGCGACTCCATTTTTTTTTCAACACCCATTTTCTGCAACTCCGCGTGGCATTAATTGTCCGAGTTTTTTTTTTGGCAAATCGCGGGTCTGATTGTTGAAAATCGCGGATTTATTTTGGTCTGCGTTTTTGGCTGCCGTTTTTAAACAGCTCTGCGTGTTTTCCAGCTCCGTGAGTTTTTTTTTTGCAAACTCGAACTCCCATGCTGCCTAGACTTGGACAAACTCGTGATCAGATCAGGAGGTCGTTTTTTCTAACGTTTTTGCTAAAAACGGCTCTGCGATTTCCGAAATCACATCTCTGCTATTTCATAAATCTGCCACTATTTTTGTAAGGTCAAACACGACTTTTTTAGTCCCGTCTCAGTCTGTCATTGTGTTCTAGGAAGCAGATTCGACCATTTTTATCAAGAAATCTGAAGTTTTTTCAAGCTTTTTTTTCAGCCAGGGCCATTTTTTTTTTCGAAACCCTAATTTTTGGGGTCAGAATTTTTTTTTTGTTTGCAGATTCTTGGTGGGTTTTTTGAGACTTCATCTGGGTCTTCGTCAGAATTTTTTGGGTACCTCATTTTTCGTGCCTCGATTTTCGAGCTGGCGGATTTACATTGCGACTGCAGATTCCTTCTGGGTTTTCTGTCTACTCTTCTAGGCACTTGTCATTTTTTTTCTGGGTCAACCTCAACATTGCCTCAAACTTCGTGCAAATGGCATCTTTGACTAATCTGATGTTGGAGGGCAGTCTACGATTCAATGGCGACAATTATAATCATTGGAAGCAGCGCATGTTAACCATCTTCGAATATCATCGTTTGGATGAGCTTGTTCTAGGCACAAAGACTCGTCCGACCTCTGACCAAGTAGAATAGGACAAGTTTGATGATCGCAAGCGAGAGGCTGTTATGCTTCTTAAGCTCTCTGTTATCGATGATCAGCTACCACAGATTCCTTCAGGCAAGTCAGCTGCAGAAATCTGGAAATATCTGAAGGAGCAAACATCTGACAAAAGTCGGGCATTCTTTCTAAAGAATCAGTTGTTCTCCATTATGATGGATGAACGTATGTCCTTACAAGAGCATCTGACAAAGATTAAGGACATCCGTGATCAGCTCGAAGCTATTGGTCGGAAAATGGAGGAAGAGGATATGGTAGTCATCACTCTGAAAAGTCTACCATCATCCTATGAGCACTTCATAGAAACACTCAACATTACGTCAACTAATGTTGATTTGAAGTTTCCAGAATTATGCACCAAACTTCTGCAGCAGGATCGTTGGAAACAACAGTTTGGCAGCAGTGCTTCTACAGCCTCCTCAGAGCAGGCATTTGCTGCAAAATCCTTTCAAAAAGACATCGGCAACCATTAGTCTTCTCAGCCTTTCCAGCATCAACCTTCTGCTCAATCCCTGGATGGCTCTATGAAGCAAAATGTGCAGTGTAATTACTGTCACAAGTTCGGCCATATGAAGTTCGAGTGCCGAAAATGTTTGGCTGCCCAAGCAAGGCAAAATGCTTCCCAGCCAACAACACAAGTTGTCGAGCTTCCTGATCAAGGCGAAGCTGCATTTTTTGCCTTCTGAATCTATTTCTGTTTTTATGGGTTTGTTGATTTTCTCCTCAAAAATCATTTCAAGTTGTCTGTAATACGCAAGGTTGCGTGAGATTCTGGGTTTGTTGATTTTCTCCTCAAAAATCATTTCAAGTTGTCTATAATACGCAAGGTTGCGTGAGATTCTGGGTTTTACCGTTTTTTCCACAAAAACAAAGTTTTGTAAATGCAACTTATTTTGAGTCATAGCACTCTTTTGGCAAAGCTTCTTGGTTTCAGCATTCTGTAGATCCAGGGAGGGTCTAAGTTATCACAGAATGTTCCGACATCCGTACGTTGACCATTAAGGGAGGGTATTAAGATAATATCTTATACTTTCTATAATAGTCAACTACTTGTCTGTAGTCCGTCTTTCAATCTAGATAGGAATGTTTCCTATCCCGTCTCTTTTTTCTTCAGTCCAGATAGGAATGTTTCCTATCGTGTCTCTAGTTTTGTTTCTAATTCCGTCTTCAATCTACGTTGTTTCTTTTAGAAACAACGTCCTTGTAATTCTTTATAAGGAACACATTTGTTCCTTTGTTAATCAATGAATCATCCGAAAATCCGTTAATCTGCCAACTCTTCTTGAATCTTGTAACAGAAACAGACACCAGACTAATGCTTGAAATATGATACCAGACTAATGATAAAAGTTAAACACACTATATATATTTTAGTTTAAGTAAATGGTATTTATTTATTTATTGTTTGTTATCTTTATATTTTATTTTCTACATTTTTAGGATTAAAAATTTGAAATTAAATCAATATTTTATATATTGAATACATGAGATATTATTTTTTCATAAAACAAAAGTGATGGTATGCTACATTAATTATCTATTTTAACTATGCTTTGCACTTTTTAGTCATTTGTATTTAGATTGATACGTGTAAGTTTTGAGTTGAACTCATTGACCCATGTTTCATGAGTAGTGGTTCACACCAATGTACCTCTCATGTGAAATGAAACATTAACATTCATTGATTCTAGTTTTATCAATAAGATTATACTTAATTATCTTATTAAAAAAATTAAATCTTTGTTTAATATTTGCTTCTAAAATGAATTATAGGATATTTTTTACAACAAAGAGAATTTGAGAAACTATGACACCCATAAATATGTGATTAGATAAAAATAAAAATATGATTAGACAACAATAAAAATGGAAAGAAATTGCAAATGATGAAATTAAAGTTATTAACTTTTTAAAATCACAGTTAATCATTAGAACATAAAGTCAACAGTAGATTAGTCAGAACTTATTAATCTACTCTTGAAGCACACATTCCCCTACCCGTTCTCAGCCCAGACTCAACAGAGAACGGATAGTACCCTTGAGATCACTGCAGAACTCTTCGTCAAGGCCTCGGAGCTTCAGGATGCATCAAGTGTGATGATCCAACGTCACCAGGAACAGTGTAGTGACATCATGTTGACAATATAGATGCACTCCACCTTGGTGCTTGATGTACACTGGCTATGGTGAAGCCACCAGAGATTCGATGGTTCCTAGAAATAAAGCCTCAAACTCTAATGAAAATGATAGAAATACGCAGCTCAGGGAGAAACACAAATTAACCTACAGAGAAGTTGTATGCATTGCTATTGGAAAACGCGGGTGCATGTTGTCTGCGCAATCAGGATATAAATCATTTCATCTTTCGAATAGCTTATTCTTCCTTTGGCAAGACATTCATATAATCAAAATGATTAAAAAATAATTTGGAAACTTAATAATAGATAGAGAAAAGATCAAAATAGTGGCAACGACAAGCGTGTCTGAACTCCAGCCTGCGTAATCGCCAATGCCTCCATTCATATCAAAGTAACTATAAGATTCCTAGCTTTGGAAAATAGCCACGGATTGGTCTATAAGAGGTACCCTCATTTATCATAGCAAAGCAAAAGAGTGTGAAGGATATGAGATGGTTTAAACATCAATCATTAAGCTTTATTCTAATACTAAAAGTGTTAAATAGTTAAAGTTGACTTATTTTTTCCAAGCTTAATTCTCTCTTTAGTGTGTGATGTTTAAGGGTGGCCAAAGAATATCAGTCTGCATAGATTTAATAGTCTAAGGTCCAATATCTAAAACATGCTTTTTTTCTAAAGTTGATTATTTGCATTCTATTCGAGAAGCCTAACACACAAAACCCGACTCACGCTAGGTTTGGTAGTCTATTCAACGATGACCTACACAACGGTTTCCACATAGTTCAAAACTAGGAAAAACAATGGTATAAGGTGTAAGACATGTATTTGAGTCATTCGTATGCGAGCAACCTCACACGTTAAGCCTATTGGCTAATTAGTCAATTTGTTTGTCTCTCCTCTCATCATATCTATATCTCATCTCTTCATTGATCTATATGTATTTTTCTATCTATTTTCTCTCATCCTCTCATACTATTTTTATCTCTATTTCTAGCTTCCTCCTCCCTACCCTCCACATCCCTCTACTTCTCAATCTTCGTCTCTCTACTACTCCCCATCTCTTACTCTTTTGTCTTTTAAATTTGGAGGGCCAAGATAGTGTTGGCATCTCTCTTCTTTGAGTTTTTATCCTTGTGATGAAAAATCCCTATTGAGACTATTATTTTAAAGTCCAACATGAACAATGGTGAATCAATAGCATTAGAAATAATTTTAAAGCAAATATTGAGAAAGAATCGATGAGAGAAGGCATTGATGCATTCAAGTGTGCATTTTTCCACATTTTATTGAAGTGGATATGTGAAAGAGTGGGGTTTCAGTTGTGACAAGAGTTTGCACTCGAGGCCCTTGTAGACATTGGAGTGTGATACCTCCATGATCTTTGCAAGTCAGTGTAATCAGGCAAGTAATATTAGTGTAATGACTTTGAAGTTATTCAAAGTCGAAAGACATGAACCAGCCTTAGGGTTTTTTAGGCATCTAGAGCCCTTTTTTTTGAATTTGGTAGGTAGTGAAAGATTGTGAAGGAAGACTGACAAAAAAAGTTGAATGGTAACAATCAATTAGATGTTCTTCCAAATGCTCTTAGGAAGACTACATCATTGATGGAGAAACATATAACTTGGCCTCTTCCAAAAAAAACACTTGCAACCTAAATATTATGTAGAGATCTTTTTATTTTGTTTTTCTTTAATTGATTAGGTAGGCACTTTCCTTGGCTTAGATTTAGGATCCAGCTTGCTTCTTTTTTCTTTGGGCACATGTGCAAAAGCTTGACAACCAAAAAATTTAAGATGAGAATAAGAGAGTCTTCTACCTTGCCATTCCTCTTCTGGAATTCTGAAGTTCAACCTTGAAGAAGGACTTCGATTAATGAGATATACAGCTGTATTACATGCCTCAGCCCAAAATTTTTTTCCCAATCCTGCATTAGAAAGCATACACCGAGCTTTCTCCATTATTGTCCTATTGAGTCTTTCCGCTGCCCCATTTTCTTGAGGGGTGTAGGGCACAACTTTCACCCTCCGAATACCATTATCTGCACAATAATTGTCGAACTCCAGCGAACAAAACTCACCTCCATTATCCATTTTTAAACATTTGATCTTATGGCCCCTTTGGTTTTCAACAAGAGCTTTGAAAACTTTAAACTTAGAAAAGACTTCAGATTTATTTGCCATCATATATATCCATACTTTCCTAGTACAGTCATCAAGGAATGTAACAAAAAATTTTGAACCTCCTAAAGAGCTTACCTCAACCGGACCAAAGACATCCGAGTGTACAAGTTCCAATGGTTTCTCCTTGAGATCATGTCCATCTTTCAAGAAGCTGACCCGCTTTTGTTTTTCGTAAAGACAATGTTCACAAAATTGCAAGTTTGTTGATTGGAGACCCGATAGTTGATCCCTTTTGAGCATTATCTCAAGGCACTTTTTGCTCATGTGGCCTAATCTTTGATGCCAAAGTGCTGCATCGCTGCCCATGACTGTCATAGCAGCCCCTATTTCAGTAGGCTTCTCAAGGAGATAAAGATTGCCAACTTTTTTTCCCTTGGCAATTATTCTTGAACCCTTGGTAACTTTCCAAGTATCCGGATATAAGAATGGATAATATTCTTGGGCAAAGAGCTGACTAACCGAAATTAGATTTCGCTTTAATTTGGGAACATGGCGAACATCTTCTAACAACCATTTCCCTCCATTTTCCAGCAGTAACAAAATGTCACCTTTGCCAATTATTTCGTAGGATTTGTTGTCTCCAAGAAATACCTCTCCAAATTGACCACCATGGTAGTTTGTGAAATAATCCGTACATGAAGTAGCATGGAAAGAAGCTCCGAAATCTATCACCCAAGAATCTGATTTTGTGTCACTTGTAGAAAGAACTAAACCACTTTCATCTTTCTCATAGGCTGTATTTGCTTCCATGTTTCTCACATTTTCTTGTGCTTTCTTGTAAGCCCGACAATTTCTCTTTGTGTGGCCAGGCTTACCACAAAACCAACATTCACCATTCCTACCTCTTGACGTTGAACGATTGGGTGACTTTGATCTGCACTGATTGCAATTATTATTTCCTCTATGATGGCTTCTTCCTCTTCTCTCAGTGCTGACCATAGTGAGAGCATCACCGGATGAGGAGTCTTTGTTACTCCTTCTCATGTCTTCACTTAATAAAGTGGCAACAACTTCATCATAGGCCAGCTTTGACTTCGTAGAGCTTGAAGTACTTACAGCTGTAACTACGGGATCCCAACTGTCAAGTAAAGAACATAACAAGATGATTGCTTTGGATTCGTCATCTTGAGTCATACCAACCGAGCTTGCTTGACATAATAGGGTGTTCAAATCATTTATATGATTTGACATTGCAATCCCTTCCTTCATTTTCAGTTTGTAGAGTTTCTTCATAATGAAGATTTTGTTTGCAGCTGACGCCGTTTGATACATATTCTGAAGTTTGTCCCAAACATCTTTCGTTGACGTCTCATTTGAGACATTGAACAAGACATTTTTCGCTAGTGAGAGAAAAATGGATGCCATAGCCTTGTCATCCATCTTTTGCCAATCTTCATCAGTCATTGTAGACGATTTCTTAGACTATCCTTCGATTGCGAGAGCCAAGTCTTTCTTAACCAGCAAGGAACGCATCTACACTTTCCACAGGCTGTAATTCTTGCCTGTAAATTTCTCTATTTTCAAATCCTCCATCTTTCCAAAAAATTCAACACTGATTTTCCAATCTGCACACCTCGTGCTCTGATACCAATTGTAGGGCCCATTTGCCGTTGCACCAAAAGCCATGACTGTTAGTGAACATGGAACACCACATAATTAACCACCTGTGGGCAGGGGAGCGCATCGCATCACCCAATAGTAGGAATGCAGGAAAATAATTTCTTCAAATCATGGGATGATTTTGGTTGGACTTGTATAGAATCTTCAATTCCATAGGACTTTTATGGAGATAATTTATGTCTTAAGATATTTATAAGAGGATGTTTGGAATGTGGTTTAAGAAATTGGTGACAGGCTCATTGGTGAAGCGGAAGGAAAAGAGGTTAAACAACAACTAAAAGGATATTGCTATGAACAAAGGCAAGTAAAGTATTTACAATGGAAAGGATGCTATGAATAGTAGTGCATCACTATAGGTGTTTCACTAGTTTGTGCTCAGATGTAGCTGTTGAAATTGTTGCAGTCCATGCAACTGCCTCCATTCATGTCTTCGAATCATTAGACAAGTTTTATTCAAGCCTTCTCCTTGGAACTGTAATGCGGATAAAATTGTTGTTACTTTCAGTCATGTGTGTTGATACAGTACCCTTTCTCATGTGTTGAGAATCTCCCTCTATGTGATCCCTTCGTATCTATGCCTATTACATCACTACTACTATTCCACATCAATTCCTAGATTTATCAATACTCAAGAATGAATGATAATCAATTTAATTGGACGATTCTGCAGCTAACTCCACTTGCCATAGTTAAACGTCACTATCGAATTCAATATGATAGTTTCCAAATAATGAATGGCCATGATCAATTTCATGGTTGTCCAAGGCCTCACATCAATATTATACCGCTAATTGTAAAACTTAGCCTGGCTTCTTTCATATGGAAAATGGCTACGATGTAAAAATGAAGACTTTAATGTCTACATGGGAAATATTTAAGGATCAACTTCTAGGGTAGTTGATCATATATACATTTTATTAGGGGAAAAGATCTAGTGGTTATTGAGGCTAATTTTTCATACATAGAATTTCTAAATTGCAAGTTGGATTTTGTCATTTTTTTGGGTGTATTTTTGTAGTTGACTAAAGAGCTTAAAGCTAAGATTTTGACTTTTGGGTATTCACGAATCTCCTTGTAGGAATCATGGAGTTCAAAGTGGTCAAAAAGTGTCATTTCAAAACACTCTCAATACCTGATATGTTCATGCACCAATAGTCACAACCTCAAAAAACAACAGTACTTGTGGTTAAATATCCCAACAGTCTTTATGAAATGTTCCAAATAATGGTGTAAAAATTGGTCAATCACAAATCGAAAAAGCTAAGAATGATCAATTATTAGTACATGTGTGGTCGACTATTAGTACACGTGTTTTCATTTTTTGGGCTCTTGTAAGAGTTGTAATTGGGGGTATCTGTGACAAACATATCATGGTTATTGGACCCCCTTTCAGTTTCTACATCTCTTCCCCTAACATTGTATCGAAAGAACTGCAAGGGATATACTGATATGTCTTATGTGGAGGCATAATGTAAACTTTACATAATAAAAGGAACTATAGTAAAGTGTCACTGTACAAACATGTTTCACTATAGACTTGGTGTTTTCTACACAAAAAAAATCATTTAGGATGAATTTAAGTTATAGTAGTATTAACATAATGTAGTATATACAGGTTTTCCCAAAAAAATGTAGCATTGAAATGCATTTGAACACATTAGGAAATGTTGTGTTTATAACAATTATAATTCTAGTGTAGCCAGTCACACATGCCATTCGTTTATAACCAACAATTTCACCAAAAAGGGGTGGAATGGTTATGTCAATAGTGACACATACTTTAACTAATATATTAGAGGGGATAAATCACAAAATGTAAGATGTGAATGTAATAGTGTCCCTATAGTAGTATCTTTTACAGATGACCAAGTTTATATGACCTTGAGATGAATTGATTCCACAAAGCAATAACTACAACTAAACAATTGGGATTTCTAAGATTTATGAATATTAATTAATCTAAACATGATCTTGAATCAATTAGGAAATTATCCCTAAATGTCTCTTTTGCATTCTACAAAACTTATGTTTTGATAATATGAAGCATTAAAGGATCCTTTTGAAATTGGAGAGGTGGGCTGTATATTGAGAGGTGAAGCAATTAGACTATGGCCATGAAGTCAGCATAGAGAAGGCACAAGCCTATCTAAATGCACATTTGGCCTTTAGCCTGTCTATCATGGTTAAACTACAAATTGACAACACATCTCTCTTTCTTAACTTGAAGGAAAACAACATGGTCTCACTGATGAATAAGCTTAACATATTTTGTAAGGCATTTGGTGCTAATATTTTCCTCTTCTAAATCTATCATGTTTAGTTGGAATAAAAATCCTCCTCCTTGGTTCTTTATGTTTGAATTTGAATTGGGAGGGCCTTCCAAGAAGGTAAAGTACTTGTGGACCCTTTTGTTGTCAAGAAAGTACCAGTTTAAGCTAACTCAGGAGACTCAATTGAGTCCACATTGGCATTGACATACCTAGGGGTACTCAATTGAGTAGGAGCCAATTGAGTCCAACTCGACCAAGTACTCCTCTCTCTCGTCACTATCACTTTCCTCAGTCACTTTCCTCTCCCTCAAGTTTTCTCTCTCCTTACTTTCTCTCACCTTACTTTTTCTCTCTGCAAGTTCTCTCTCCTGACTCACCTTCAAGTCTCACTCTCCTCACTATCTCTCTCCTTTAAATTTTCCTCTCTCCTCATTCACTTCTCTTGATCTCTCCTCACTCACTTTCCACAAGTTCTCTCCGCATTCTCTCACCTTTCTCTTTACTATCTCTCCTTGAAATTTTTCTCTCTCCTAACTCACTTTCTTCTCTCTCCTCAATTTCTCTCTTCTTACTTTCTCTCTCTCCCCCCCCCCCTCTCTCTCTCTCTCTCTCTCTCTCTCTCTCTCTCTCTCTCTCTCCCTCTCTCTCTCTCGACAAACTTATGTTCAAGCTCTCCAAGTACTCTCTCCCCCCTTTAGTTCTCTCTCCTCATTCTCACCTCACTAACATTTTTATTTAGATTTTAAGAACATAAATGTAAATTGTGATTTTAAATGAATGTCCTAAGGGATCTACGTTTAATTTACAAGTACTAAATTAAAAATATGGTTTTAATTTTTCTTATAGGGACGTGTAAATAATATATATTCTTAACTTATTTCTAATTATATCTAATTTGTTTGCCGAGCAAATTCAAGTTTCTAATGTTTAATTTTAGATTATTTGAATGTATCTAGTTTAAGGATGTAATGTACACATTATATATATACGCACGTGTGTATTAGATTGAATAATTTTACTTTCCTAATTTTATATCTATTCACATGTGCATAATTGTAGTGTTTATCTATTCTACTCTCATTTGTATTTCATACTACATATATCATGGAAACCAATGGTTTGGAGCCCATTTTGGGGGTTTTCTAGTGGGAAAGCATCACATGCTTCATCTCAAGGTACTCCTAGAGTAAGGATACCCATAGATAGGATGTTCTCACAACATTTAGCTAGAGAAGACATTGGAAAATGCCCTTGTCCTTCCTGATAGGGAGAGACTATCTTTTATTAGGAAATAACTTATGAGAATGATTCAAAAATTTGAATCATACAACCCTTATTATGATGCATCAATTGAGACATTTTACCAGATCTTAGCTTGCACGGTCATAGGATCTATTAGATATAGTACTATAGGTACAAATATTTTGGCCCAGATGGTTAAGAGCACATTGTTCCTAGATTATTTAGATAGGCATGTAGTGAGAGCCCATAGAGTGACAAAGTGCCAAAATGCTCATGTTACCCCATTCATATACCATAGAAGGTTAGTGAAACATCATATGCGATCATAAAAGGATGAGGTGCCCCACATATTTCTACTTATACAGACTATCTGCGCTATGCAAACTAGGGGTAGGGCCAATTAGTGGATAATTTTAGATCACCTAACCTACCAAAACCTCCTAGTAAGAAGGCTTTGGTGGATTAAAACCTTTTGCTTCTTCCAAAAGGTTTGGAGATATTTATTGGAGCAAGATATTATACAAATGATGATGTTTGTGTGGAGATGTACTCTACCATTTCCCCCATCACTAATTGGGTTGATGAGTTGTCTATTGGACTAAGATGTTGGTATCTCTAAATCTTGTTGTCTATTAGTGTTCAACACTTAGTCATATACAAGGAAGTGTTAGTCAGTCATCACTATGACCGAGCTACTCTATATAGGTTGAGTCACATGAAAGACTTTTAAATAAACATGTATATGTCGAGCTCTATAAGAGCCAGACAAGTCTTTGGTTGCTAAGTATTTTTAATATAAGCCGATCCTAGTGATTGGCAAACAAAAAGATCATATTGATGTCTAGTTATATAGAAGGTACCGAGTATAGTTGAGGCCAAGCTATAATAGAAAAGAACAGTGAATGCCGAGTATCATGGACATTATGAGTTGAGCAACACAAAGTGGACATTCAAGTTAGAAATGACATAAACTTTGAGGTAAACCATTTTACATTGACACAAACATGACATTAAATATTTGTAGAGGTTGTTATAGAGGTAATTACACACTTATGGCGTGGATAATAGATCCCTATAAGCAATGATCAATCAATTAGATGAAGATGTGAAAAAGAGAAGCATCTAGAAAACTCTCCAAAAATCTTTAAATAGATAGATCTAAACCCTATTATTGTGTGTGTGAGTGTGTGTAGAGAAGAGAAAGCACATTATTCATACGCTCATCGAGAAGATTAAAGTGTGAAAGTATGAATATTTTGAAGAAGGAAAAAGAATATAGTTTTGTTGTTGCTAGAACAAAGATAATGACCTTGGGTAAAAGCGCAAGCTTGTGTCATCTTTTATAAAGAAAAAAGGATCTTAAAAATTTAACTATTCAACTTTAATGACATAAAAGTGGCATTTGTGTTTAGAATATGAAGATGATGTAAACTAATGAAATGTGTAAAATTGGATGAAGTTTATGTCTATAATTTTTTTAAAAACTTTTGAGAAATAATTTTAATTTTTAAAAAATTTTTAAAGTCCATTTTAATTTTTTTTTACATGTTAAAAAATATAGAGTTTCTCTCACCAAACAAATATATGCAAATGATCATATTTTTCACTGATTTTGTAATACATCATAGTTGACATATATATCTAGTGGACAAAAAAATAAATTTCCATTTTTGATGCATATTTTTTAAGTTATAAGTGTTCAAAGTTGAAGTTATTAGAAATTGATAGGTTAATGTTCAACCGACCTTTAAATCTTTAAATGTATTATATTAATTTGTAAGAAAAATGGCTCTAGTTTACATGCAAAATAGGAAAGCCTTAACATGGAATGCTTTCAAAACATAATTAAAATTTTTTTTTTCTCCCTCTCCATGCTTTATAAGGTTTTACAAATTTGGTCTTTGAATTATCTTCTTAGCCTCCCTTTGTTTTTGGTGTAAATAAAATTCTAATCAATAGAGTTTTATTATTTCACAATTCATAGAATGAAGAAAAGTTAGGGATGGACATAATTTTGTGGATCACTCAACCTATCATTATGCTTTAAAAAATAGATCTAGGTAAAACCTTCCACCTCCTATAGCCAAGGTGGGTAATCCCCCTCCAATAAGGGTTTCATATAAATATACTCATTCTGCATTAAATCCCAAGGTGGAGAGGTGGAAAAGAAACTTTAGCATCCAAGAAAATAGAATGAAGAATTTAGATAATGAATGATAGGTTGTTAAAGGAAAAAAGGATAAGCAATCACTAAATATGTATAGAAGAGTGTCATAGAATGAAAAAATTATTGGTATGAATGGTGGTATTGGCAAGAAATTGTGGATAATCCCCATTTCTCACAAAATCCTTAGATTTTTTGCAAGGGCAAATCAAATATTTACCTAGGGCACAATCAAGTTGCTTCTCTTTAGACACATTTAGGCTCCAATCCTTTGATTCTTTTTGAGTAACTTGTCAGCTAAATCTCCTTTTTCATTCAAATGCCTCTTATAAATCCATTAATTGGGAATGCAAATTTATATAGTGAACCTTACAAAAATCGGTAAGAAATTGAATAAAGATTATATATAAACAACACACATGGGTACCTCTCTAATACAAATGGGTATCTCTATTACATAACCTAGTCCATGTTTAGAAAAGATGTACACAAAACCAAATTTTTCTATGTTTAGCAGAATTGGTTATCTCAATAGCACAAATGGGCATTTGATTTTAGAGGCCTACAAACTAGACTACAATAAAATTTCTAGAAGAGTTCAAATGAATATTAAATTTAGAGGATATCAAGAAAAGAAAAATTTATCTTGAAAAAGGAAAATGAAGAATTTGAGGGACTAGAAACAATAAAATTATATCAATGTATTGGGCAACGAGTGAGGGAAGTAAAACTAGTGTCTTCTTATCTTTGTCCTTATTAGTTTTATTGTTGGTTGCACCAAATACACACTTGTCCACAAGTAGACATTTTTCACCTTTGGTTAACATACAACCACTAATAACCATTCTCTATATCTAACTTATCAACATGATGTTTGCTGTTACAAGCTTTGTCCGAAAGCAAAAAAATATATGTCATAGATTTTCACAAAAAAAATTGAAGAGGCACCCACACGAGGAAAGCCAAAAATGAACAAGATAAGAGGACACAAATGAGGAGCACCTTAAAGATTGGACCAGGGTGAGCATTTGCACAAGACATAATAAGAAGATGGTAATATAGCTCAAAACCCTCTTTCAACTCTTGTTCCTATCTCACAATAAACAATTACAAAACCAAACCAACAAATGTAATGGAACAAATCATCGTACTTGAAAACCCTCTACTCTTGCTTGGCCCTTGTCAAATGGGCTTCAAATGAAATGAACAAAAATCTTAATATCAATATAAAAGAATAATGTCCCCATCAAAATTAACTCTGATGTGCATATATGCCTCAAGTATTAAATGTTGAATTATAAACTATGTGTTGCACTACACCTCTACCTATACATACATTATGTAGACAACACACATTGACACTTTGTTTCTTCCAATTTTTAATAATTAAAACTATTAAAACCCCAAGGAAAAATACAATGAGCTAGTTAAATCTTTTTCTTTCTAATAATACTATATATAAAACATAGACATTACAAACTATAACAAAAAGTTGATTTTTTTCTTTCCATTGCACAAAGTAATATATAAGAACTCAATCAAATGTATAGTTCATTTTTCAATAATATGATCAGTTCCCACCATAGACCAACAAGATAAGTTAATGTGTATATTACATTCATTTTTCAATTAGGTTACCAAACATATTATAAAATTTTATAAACTTTTATTTTCTATGTCTATTGTTTACTTTTTTTTTTTTGATAGGTAAGAGGCCGAAGCAAAGATCAATTTTTATTATATTTTATGATTTATTATTATTATTTATTAAACTTGAGTAGACTTGAACCCAAGACCTGCTAAATAAGAGGCTCACAATTTACCATTGTGTTGTAGGCTCTTGCCTTATATCTATTGTTTACTTCACATGGTTATATAAATTTTATTTTCTATGGATTTAATTGGTCTATACAAAGTTTTATAAGCATAAATTTAATTTCCTCCAAAAAATGTAGATTAAATTGATTTCTACTTTAATATTAAACTTTTAGTTTTCCAGTTTTTAAATTTAAATAGTTAATAATAAGTTAATTATTTTATTTATACCTTTTATTTATTAGTTTTAAAAATAAACACATAAATGATTAATATTTATTATTTATAATGGTCTCACTCTTTATATTTTTCAAAATAATAATGGGTAATTAAACAACCTATTAAATATATAATAAAAAAATACTTACATTAGTATTATTAGATGTTCCTCGATAAAAAATGTATATGGTCTACTAAAGATGAAGCATGAAAGCTCTCAACAAAGAATGAGTCAAAGATCAACATGAGAGTCTTAACAATAAGATATCACAATCTGAAACAAACACTACAAGAAAAGGCCAATGTCAAAACCAAGAGAGGGGAGAAGACCAAGAAACTCTCACCATCAAGAATAAAAGATGCTTGACAAAGTGAATCTAACACATGAGAAGCTAACATGAAACCAAAAAACTAAGCATGAAAGCCTTATCTATCCAATCAAAAAACAAAAAGAGTTACAAAACAAGAGGCCAAAGGGAAACCTTAGGTGAAACACCTACAAAGTATGATTTATAGTCATATTAAAGGAGGATGTAGACCTCTTATATTTTTTTCACACTTCAGTGCAATCCAACCCTCCTCAACCTTAGCAACCTTAACCTAGCATAGAATAGGGTCCTCAGATATTGGACACCTAGAATTGTGAGAGGAAATACCAATAGGAACTTGCAAAAGAACTTGAGATAGGGCCAACATCAACATTAGAGATTGAGCTAGCAAGAGTGGGTCTCTCAATAGTCACACCACAATCTCTAAAACAAGCCACAAAACTATCCTGCAATGCAGCACAAACATCAACACATGAGAACAACCAACCGAAAACCTTGTAAATGGAGGGATAATGACACAATTAAAAATATAATCTAGAGATTCAACATGACTAATGGCACAAAGATTAGTAGAACCAACCAACAATCAACAACCAAAATGGCAATATCACCTTTATTAGTATAGCTCGAATGGAGAGACCAATAGAAAGTGGTTATTATTAATAATTTATTTTTCTAATATTTAAAAGAAAAATCTATGAATAACAAGTAAATTATGTACTTTTTTTTTTTTACAAATATAGAAATTAGTTATTAAGTAATTTAAAATTAAAATTTTTTTTGTTAAAATCAGTAGTGCATTATCAGTTACTAATTTTATTTGTAAACTTATATGAAATCATTGAATTTATTATAATACAATATATTGTCAATAATCTTATTTAATTTAAGTAGAAATATTACAATAAAGAAAAAGTTAAATCTTTTATATATTATAAAATTTATTTTAAATCAAAATTTTGTAAACATATTATAAAAATAAAAAATAATGTGACTACTTTTGACGATTTATCAAAAGTACTCAAAACTTATTTAAGAACTATTTAAATATATAATTTTCTACATTTAATGTTTATAATACTAACCTTGGTATGGACTTAATATGTTATAAAGTAATATATTTCAATTAAATAAAATATAATCACATGAATTTAGTGATAGTGAAAATATGAAAAATAACAAAAATATAATAATATAAAATAGTATTAGCATCTTATTTCCTTATTCAATTATTATAATTACATAAATATATAGTATAATAAAATTCATGTAAATTTAAAATCATGTACAAATAATCATTTTTATCAAATTTAATTTTTCATGTCTATTTTTTTAAAGTTAAGTCTTACAAATTTAATAGTATCTACATATTTGAAATATTTTTAATTTTTTTTTTATAATTATATTTTTCTCAAAGGTTTAAAACTTATAGATATAAATAAATTAACTATGATTTTTTTGAATTTTGATACTTTTATTTTTAATTATCTCTCCTACTTCTATCATTATACTACCTATCTTCATTAATCACTTCCTATTTCTATAATTATATTTATTCTCTCAATTTTTATTCTTTTTACTCTCTCATCTATATATTCATCTATTACATATGTTTTTTACAATTTAACTCCATTTCAATATCTAATACTATTTTTAATTTCCATTTTATCAAATATAATTGTACTTCCCATCTTTTCTAACTACCTATTAGGAAAACTTTGGCACATCATATCTCTCATTGTTTTTATATTTAAATGCTTATAATAATCAAATAAAAATGTTTAATGATCGTGATGAACCCCCTCCAACTGCTCTGAAGGAGCTACTTAATTTTTTTTATGAATGATTGTTGATTCTGGATTGGACCTTGTGAACTTCTTGCGAATGATCTTGTATCCCCCTTTTGTGAATTTGTAACTAGTATATTATAAATTTATTAATAGAAAGAGATTAAAAATATAGCACGTCATGGTGAGCCAAGCATAAAAGATCACATGAAATGAGGTCCCCACTCGAATGAAAAGTGTTTTCAAAATTGTGAATGCGGGAGAAAGCGTGTCTTACTCTACACAAGTATCCAATAAAGAAACTTCCTTCCGCCTTGCAAACATCACACTCCACGTTTTTAAAATACGGAGTTTTTATCAGTTCCTGACACACCTGCAAACATAAGTTTAGTACCGACCTTATCCTCATCATCCCCCATTTATCATTTTCATAAGTCGCACCAAACAAGACGAAGTCTCTCGAGGAAACCCGCAAGCAAAACACGTGGTTTTACAAACACGGAGACGCAACCCCCAAAGTTTCCTCCTCATTACCACTTTCCTCTGCTTTATATAATGCCCCTGAATTCCCACTTCTTTCTCACAATTACATTACATTCTTCTTTTTACTGATAGTAGTTGAATTCTAGGCTTGGGTGGGTTTATATTTCCTAATTAGGGTTAGGAGGGGTTTCAGAATGGTTCGTTTCAGCAACAATTTGATCGGATTGCTTAATTTTGCGACATTTGTGCTGTCCATTCCCATTTTGGGCGGAGGAATATGGCTCGCTACCAAGGCAGATACTGATTGTGAGAAATTTCTTCAGTGGCCTGTTATTGTCATTGGAGCCGTTCTTATGATCGTCTCTCTCGCCGGCATGGTGGGTGCCTGTTGCAGAGTCACATGGTTGCTCTGGGTCTATCTGGCAGTCATGTTTCTTCTCATTCTGCTCTTGTTCTGCTTCACTGTCTTCGCCTTTGTGGTCACAAATAAGGGCGCTGGACAGGTTGTTTCCGGTAGAGGGTATAAAGAATACCGGCTGGGAGATTATTCCAACTGGCTGCAGAAGAGGGTGGAGAAGAGCAGCCACTGGAACAAAATTAAGAGCTGCCTTCAGGACGCCAAAGTATGCAAAAGCCTTGCCGATGATTCGGTCAATGAGGTTGCAGAGCAGTTCTACATAAAGAATTTATCCCCAATTCAGGTAATTAATTGAAATCCGTACCAAAATTGTCTTTTTATCATAAATATTGTGACCATAGAGTATTTCATGGGCTCTTGCCTCTTTTGTTTGTTACGATTCTTACAGTTTTGATGTGTGACTGTACTAATAACATGTCAAATCTGAATTGAAATTTGCAGTCGGGGTGCTGCAAGCCTCCAACTTCTTGCGGGTTTACGTATGTGAACGCCACTTATTGGACTTCGACAACAAGCAATTCAACTTCAACAGACGTGGACTGCAAAACATGGAGTAACGAGCAGGATCAGCTGTGTTATAATTGCAGTTCTTGCAAGGGGGGTGTTCTGGCAAATTTGAAGCACGACTGGCGTAAGATCGCTATTATCAATATTGTGATGCTGGTCGCTCTGATTGTGGTTTATTCGGTGGGGTGTTGTGCGTTCAGGAACAATAGACGTGATGAGAGAATTGGATATGGGTATAAGGGAAATCCTTGAGCACCATGTTCGGCCAAGGAAAGGGAAATCATTGTACTATAAATTGTAAATTGTTTTTTTGTTTTCCTTCTCTTTCTCTGCCCTTTCTGGAGAGGAACTGACATCCATTGTATTGGGAGACGGGCATCATAATGTTACGTGTACTCGGGAGTTTTTCAGTGGCACTATAGCCTTTGTTAATAATATATTAATTTTGCCATGATTATTTTTTAACACCTCGTTTTCCTTGTTAAAATAGTCATAATGTATTGTTAATTAATTAATAAAGAAGCAGGCTAGATTCTTCTTGTGGATTATTGTTGGGATAAAGTGTCTCCATAAGTTATCTATACCTAGTAATTTTGTACTAGGAGTGGGAGTAGTTGGGTCAAGCCGATTATGAGAGATGACTTTAAAGAAAGGTAAACATCTCTGTTTTACTAACAAAGTATCATTTACCAATCGGTTTTCAGAAATGACGTATATAGCAGTACTAACAGTATTCTGTAATTTATGACATAAAGAAACCAATTTATATGGAACTGAAGCCATGAATGAGTTGAGCATGTAGGGGATGAGCTGTGATCACCACACTAATGGGACACTGGTTTAAACATCACACACTAAGATTTGATTTCTAAGGGTCTGATTGGTGGCAGGCATAGGAATTGAAGATTAGAATGAAAAACGGGAATGGGAATGGGAATGGAAAATATGTATTCCAGTCCCGTTTGATTCCCTGGAATTTGCTTTCGAATGTGTTAATTCCTTGTCTGGTTATACAAAATTTAAATTGGCATAAGGTTTTATGGAGAAATCCCCTGTGATTCCAATGTCGGCCTTCTTTTTGGTTCCACAGTATTCCATGGGTGGTTTAGCAAAAGCATTTAGTGCAATTAGATTCATCGAGTTTGTATACAGTCAATTTCCCAAAAACATGAGGAGTGTGGCGGTTGCACTCTTTTTTCCTGAACATAGGGATAGGTAGTTATGTGAGCAACTTTTTGGTAGGCATAGTGCATAATTACACTGGCGGAGGTCATGGAAAGAATTGGCTTGCTCAAAACTTGAATAATGGCAAACTGGATTACTTTTATTGGCTTCTTGCAGGGCTTGTAGTTGTGAATTTGCTCTATTTTCTCATCTGCGCTTAATGGTACAGATATAAGATGTTCTTCCTAACAAGACAAAACACCCACGGAAAATAGAACTAGAAATACAAGAAGCTCACAAGAAGAGCTACTAGACATTGTGAAATGGCTCCTGTCAATTCTTGTTGAATGTCGCAGAACACTATGAAATGGCTCCCCGCATCAAACGTTGCACCTTCTTCCATCAACGAATGGGAGTTCAGATTTTCCCCCCAAAACAATACCTACGTTTACAAAATTATGAAATTTGGCAAAGTGAGATTGAGAATTGGAATGGCCATTCCAATAACTACTTTGTTGGGGAATAGATAAAAACTCGTTTTGGGCTATAATGAGAATACATAAGCCTATTCTCCATTCCTATTCTACGCACCAAATGAGGAATTAAAAACATGTTCTAATTCTCCATTCCTATATATTGCATTAGGTCACATGTTATTTAAAATTCCTATATTTGGAACTATAATAAAAGACTATATTCTGCAACTAATTACATTGACTTTTGTCAAAAATCATTATACAACTGATTCGTATGCACAAAAGAGGCCTAGAAACATAACATGATTTCGTCCACAACTCAAGACTCTCTCCTTGACTACAACATTTTCGGTGTTTTATCTCCACTAAAATCACTTATCAAGTTATGCATTAGCTTGTATGAAAAACTCAACCCACATTGTAGATGCTACAAATACATACATTCCATATTTTGGTAAGAGGGATAAAGATCTAGATACAAGGGCTACAAATTTTCATCTTCAGAGTTGACGTGTCTTATAAACAAGATGTGCCAAATGTTGATACAAAACTTACATGAATCAAAAAATAAAAGATGCCTTACAATAAAATTAAAAAAATGAATCTATGTTTTTTTTTAACATGTTTGTTCATAGTACTTTCATCTCATATTAATCGAAGAAGAGCAAGAATATTTAAGGAAAAGGAAAACACATATATGTTTACCAAGGCCAAATTGGTATTAAAAGATAGGGAAAAAATTAGTAGAATGATATTTGATTGAATTGGATAACAACCAATCTAGTTCACAACCAACTTCATATCAACTCCTAGTAGAATTTATATAGTAAGTCATATTTCCTTTGAAATAATATTGTTCAACTAAGTGAAAAAAAATCCCTTAAAAAGGAAAAGGTTGGGTTGTTACTCGAAAAGTATTTGGCATAAAATTCCAAGACAATGCAATAATAACAAATCAAGAGTTCCTTGTAATCACTTTTATGGAAGTGATTAGAGGAGTTGTCACAACCTCTAACATTCATTTTTTTGACATGCATTTCTATTCATACACATCTTTTAAAAACTCTTGTATGCTTCCTTAGATTATGAGGTTTTCATGCATATTATATATGCTTTATATTTTAATGGATTTATTGTAGAATATTGCTAGAAAATAAATGATAAATGAAACAAAAAATAATATTCATTCTTATGAAGGAAATACAATATAGATTTGAAACTAGAGTTAACAATCCAAATCTAACCCTATGTTAGTACAAAATAAATACAATAATCCCAATCTAAAACCAACAACAACTTTCAATCATCAAATGAGCATTATTTTAACACAAATAAATGATAGATTTTAATTGGGGTTTCTTCAAGATTCATATATTACTGATCTATGTTTCAAGTGAAGACAATTTTCACAAATGTTAATTGCACTATAATTAATGCAATAGATTTTTTTTCAAAAAGTGGAAGCATGAAGGTGATCTAGTCAAGGAGAATCATAAGTTTTTCCATCAATGCCAAAGGGAGAGGTTGTTGACCCTACCAATCTCATTGGCATAAAAAGGGCAATTGGTGTTGTAGATACTTTACACACATAAGTGTTGTCATTGATTGACAACCGATCAAAGGAGTATACCATCTCATAAACTAATAGAATCTACAATGATGTGCACTAGAGATGAAGACGAGGCAAAGACTATTACAATTGGTATGAAGAGCCATCGCTATGACATGACATATGTGGATATGGAAATGTACACAATTGAGAATACCATTTTGACATAACAAGGGAAAGCATAAAGCACAAACGAGTTGAAGCTAGAGACAATGTAGAATGACAACACTACCAATCTAGACCATATGCCATAGGTGTCACAAGTTGTTTGTGAACCACTCAGTGATGGAATTCAAATTTTGAATTCACTAGTTTGAGTGGGATAATTGTCTAGGATTTTGGCACCTATAAATAAAGAGGACTTCACACATTTGAAATGAGTTGTTGTAGTTTTTGTTCAAGGGGAAGAAAGAGATGGCATGTGTGGAAGTTAGTGTATATGTATAGATGCACGAGTAAGTACAGAGTGAAGTGAGAACACAAGAAGATATATTGAGCCAATTTAAAGGAAGATTATAGAATGAAGAACAAGAGCCATTGAACAAAGGATCGAGATGGAAAGCTACATCAACCCAAAAAGAAGTGTTGTGCACTATAGACAGGGGCAAGAAGATAAAGAGTAGAAGAGTGATACAAAGTATATCAAAGAGTTCACCCAAGTGGCAAGAGGAGATTAAGTAATCTTCTAAAGACACTCACCAGAGATCTATCAAGAAAAGTTTGTTACATATATTAAATCACATTTGATTTCTTTCTAACTATTGTAATCTCTTAACCAAACATGCTTCACTAGTTAGCATACAATAAACCCTTTAAGATTTTAATTCTAATAGCTTGCAGACACTCTTAACAAGATGCGTTCTTATAAGGAACAAGATGTATCTCTTAACTAGGCAACCTTTTATTTGTAGTAAAAGGTTAGTGGGTATTATCCCCATCATGGTTTTTATCCTATCATTGAGGTTTTCCATGTAAAAATCTATGTCCATTGATGAATGCTTTTAAAATTGTATGAGTTTATATGTTTATATCTTACCCCATTAATGTTTAAGTGGTTATTGTTTAGTGTGTTTGAAATGGTTAAGAAAATAACTAGTTTTAGAGATGATACTAATTCACCCCCCTCTCAATACAGTTGGGACCAACACAATGTATGACATAAAATAAAAGATAACTCCATATATAGGAGTATTATAATACTAATCAAAGATCTAGATACTCAATTTCAATAACACAAAGTATATTTTAACCAAGTATCTCGATCATCTAACATCTCAAATCAACATTCTAGTCAAATCTAAGAGAGTAAACATAATCATTAAATTACATATGCATGTATATCTACAAGCAAGAAATCATAACATCATACATATCTATTATCTTATCTCATCATAATGTAAATCAACTAATCTATTCCATCAAAATAATAATTATGGCATAAAATTATAAGTGCAACAACGAGAGGACAAGAAAAGAGGAAGTCAAGAGAGGGTTCTACAACTGGAAGAACATGGTTCTTCTCTCTGATCCCCAATAGTGGTATAGGCATAAATGCCTCCCAACCATGCAAAATCCATAGGCCCACCCCATAATGCTCATGCATATAGAAATGCGACCACAATCACATAAGAAACAGATGAAGGATTTGGTCAAAACAAATCCACAAAGCCTTCAAATACCTCCATGCAAAAAACTTGTCATAGAAGAAAAAGATGAGAGGAGGCAAGGGTTTTGCTCTGAAAATTATGCAAATTTATTCTCAGAAATGGAAGAGAATTTTTTTATTACAAAAGATCAATCCTTATGAAAGGAGATCAAAACCCGAAAGGGTAACCTAAAAGGAAAAGCTATTTAATAATTATTAACTAATTATTAAATAGAGATGCAAATAGATGCATAAAGAGAAATCTTAAGAAGGGAATAAAGTAAATTTAATAAATAAAATTAAATTAACGCTTTAACACTCCCCCCTTAAGATGAGCAACAATGCAACTACAAACAATGCAAAAAGAGCAAGGAAACTACAATGCAATGCTAAAAGAAAACTTGGGTCCCGGCAACAAAGCCTAATGAGTTACCCAATTCACAACTAAATCTCTATGAAACAAAGAAATAGAGAAAGCCCAGTGGGAAAAAATCTACTCCAAAAAGAGATAGCAATAAAAGAAGGAGGGAAGGACTCATCACTAAGACCCCCCAAGGAAAAATTCCTTCACCCTAAGCATAGAACATAGCTGAAGATACGTGGAGATGCAAAAGGTCTAGTGAAGATGTCTGCAACCTGTTCAGCAGTACGAATGTACTCCAAGCTTAAGGCGCCATCCTGAATGAGATGCCTGATGAAATTCATGTGAAGCTCAATGTGCTTGGTCCATTGATGCTCAACTAGGTTGTGTGAAATGTGTATAGCACTCTGATTGTCACACCACAAAAAGGTGGGACAATTAGGGGGAAATCCAAACTTTGTCATCAATTGTCAAAGCCACAAAACCTCCTGACTAGCTAATACAACTGCCCTATATTCTGCCTCTGTAGATGATAATGCGTGAGCATGTTGCTTCTTGCAAGACCATGTGATAGGACCAAAACCAAGACAAAAAAAACCTAGAAGTAGACTTGCAATCATCAATATAACCAGCTCAATCTGAATATGTGAAACCAACAATGTGAGGGTCTCTTGATCTATATCACTTGAATTCCATAACATTTGGTACCTCTAATATACCTCAAGATATGTTTGGATGCTTGCTAATGACTCTCATGAGGATCATGGGAGAATTGAGAGATAAGTCCAACCACAAAGGAAATATCAGGACGTGTGTGTGTCAAGTACAAAAAACTACCCACAAGCTGTGTGTATAGAGTGGAATCCATTGTAGGAGAAGAGCAAGTGGTAGATAAAACAACACCTAACTAAAAAGGTGTGGGCCAGACTTGTAATCAAGCATTCTGAATTGTTGAAGCATATCAAGAGCATACTTCTGTCGGAGTATAGCTATCCCATCTGAAGATTGAACAACCTGGAGGCCCAAAAAATAGTGCAAAAGTCCAAGATCTGTCATCTCAAACTGCTCTCTCAATGCATGTTGAACACCTTGTATCATGGAGACTAAGCTTCCTGTGATGATGAGGTCATAACGTAAAGCACAAGTATCAATAAGTCACCTCCATGGCGCTAAATGTAGACTGTAGGGTCGAAATGACACTGAATGAACTGTGAAGCAAGCAAGAAGGAATCCATCTTCTAATACCAAGCCCTAGGGGCTTGTTTGAGACCATATAAAGACCTATGAAGCTGACATACCAATGAAGAGTCTTGCACAAAACCATGAGATTGCTCCATATAGATCTCCTCATGAAGGTCTCCATGCAAAAAGGCACTCTTCACATCCATCTAAAAGCTGTCCATCCCTATGAAGCTGCTAGAGAGAGTACAAGGTGAATAGAATTCATCTTGGCAACAAAGGCAAAGGTCTCAGAGTAATCAATACCCTCAACCTATAAAAAACCCTTTGCAACAAGATGTGCCTTGTAACTATCAATAAAACCATCTTCAACATACTCGGTACGATACACCCAACCACACCGAACCAACTTTCTTCTTTTCAAAAGAGGACAAAGATCCCATGTGTGGTTCTTCATCAAAGAAGAATACTCCTCATCCATAGCCCTATCCTACTTTGAGTGTCCTGTCGCCTGTGAATTTGTTTGAGGATCATCGAAAATAGCATGAATCAAAAGGCCACTCCTTGTAGTCTAAGAACAAGTATAATGAACATCTATATGATCACCTTCCAGAGGTCCAACTACATCAATAGTATCACAAGCCCACTTGGGCACTCGTGGAGCATCTGGTGGAGGAGGTAAAGGTGGATCAATCTCAAGATCTTCCTCAGAGGATACATAATCCTATAGAGGAGTAGAAGTACTAGGTAGTGAAAAAGAAGTTGAAGATGGAAGATCCATAGAAGGATAATGCTCATCAAACTGAACATCTCACTAAAACAAGACATCTTTGGAATCAGGATCAAACAACCTGTATGCCTTCACATCCTCACAATAGCCAATAGAAATGAATGGTCAACACTTCTTCTCCATAGATTTCTATTGAGCATCTGGAATAAATGCCCAAGCCTCACTATGAAAAATGCAAAAAGTAGAAACATTGGGCTAGACATGAGTCCAAGCCTCCTCAAGAGTCATGTGTTGCAATGCCTTACGAGGCATCTGATTCTAAATATAGTTGGGACAATTGATAGCCTCATTCCATGTAATGGGCACCCCTGGATGTCCCAAAAAACTAAACCAAATTGCTGAAAGGAATTATGTCAAACAGTTTGCATTCAACTTCTTAAAACCCCTTATAACTTCGAAAATCAAACGTTTATTTGTTTGTTGTGTTTCATGCATGGAATTGGTATCATACAACATAAACAAGAAAGGAACTACAATAATATGCAAAGTGGAAATGAACTGCTGCTAATAAAATGTTATTTCCAGAATTCATAAAACCAAATACATGGCAGATTTATCAACTCACTAATTACTTCAACAATATTGTCATAATACTCCAGCCCATGCTTACGAACTTGCTGCTGCAATACTTTGTCCTTCAATCAGTCCACTACCTTCGTAATACCATTCCCTCAAAGCGGCATAAGCGTCGGACAAGTAGTGAAGAAGATATGAGCAAAATACCAAATCTGCCTGTAGCCGAAAATGCAACTAAACTGCCTGATAATGAAGCCAAAAACAAAGAATTCCAAAGGCCAAACCCCAAGGGAATGACGTCTAGAATGTTACAAGAGAGGATAGACGTCCTCAAATGCCAAGAACTGAGCTGCAACTCACATACCAATTTCTTCTCATATTCAACCTGTCTAATGAAGCCACAAATGCTTCCTTTTATTCTATTCCCACGGGTCCCCTCAACTCATATGGGCAATGTGGGATAAAAGATGTGTAATATAAAACATATATTAAAATACCCCTTATGTCTCCCTTGGGTACACATCACCATAAAATAAATATTAAAGTAACACTTTAATATTTTACAATTAAATTAGACGTTACTTTAATAAAACTTCAGGCATTAAAATGTATTAGCAATCGGACTCCGAATAATGCGAGTGATAGCTCATCGGAAAGCTCTCACCGAGGAGTATCGAATCCAATCACCAAAATTGACCTGCACTGTGTCCTGCCGACTTACTAAAAATAGTAAGTATGCCTGAAACTAAGTAAATCAATTTCGGTTTGGCCCAAACTGGAAATGACTAGGCCAAAACACTCCAAGATCCCATTAAACCCTTCGTTAGCCCTCGGGACCATGTAGAACAAGGCTAACGCGCACACACTTGGTCAACTGCTAAAATGGGGACATTACAGTCCGCTCCCCTTGAAATTGCTTGTCCTCAAGCAATCTCAGTCCAGCCTGCTGAATAACCTGCTCACTCTCCCATGTAGAATCTTCCTTCGGCAGGTCTTTCCATTTGACCAAATACTCCTTCACTATCCTGTTTCTAAGCTTCCTCTCTCTGGTATCCACAATAGCCTCAGGTACTAACACAAGCTTCCCCTCCTCATCCAAAGGGGGTAAATCTGCAGAAGGCACTACACTCTGACCAATGGCTTTCTTAAGCCTAGACACATGAAACACATTGTGCACTCGATTGCCCTCTGGAAGCTCAAGCTCATAGGTGACTTTGCCCACTTTGCGAATCACCCTGTAGGGACCATAAAATCTAGGTTTCAACTTTTCAGCTCCGCTCTTCTTGAGCGATGACTGTCTATATGGTTGTAGCCTCAAGTGAACCATATCCCCTACCTCGAAGCTACGCTCTATTCGGTGCTGATCAGCATACAATTTCTGTTGATTCTGGGCCTGTTGTATATTCTCTTTGAGCACTTTCAGGATGTCCTGACTATCCTGCAATAAGTTTTTGGCTTTGGGCACTCTACTGTCCCCCAAAACTAAATCCATGAAGCTAGGTGCTTCATAACCATAGAGTGCCATGAAAGGAGTCATCTTGATGGACATATGATAAGTGGTGTTATAACAATACTCTCCCATATGCAACCATCTGATCCAAGCCTTTTGTTGTGTAGTTACATAGTTCCTCAAATATCCTTCCGCCCATTTATTCACAATCTTTGTTTGCCCATCTGTTTGCGGATGATAACTAGTGCTAGGTGTAAGATCTGTACCACACAACCTAAACAACTCTTGCCAAAAAACACTCATAAACTTACTATCCCGGTCGCTGACAATGAATCTGGGCAGCCCATGTAACCTGAATATCTCTTTAAAGAAAAGATCTGCCACCTGTGCTGCTGTGTAAGTGGACGGAATAGCAAAGAAGTGAGAAAACTTTGTCAAGCGGTCCACCACCACATAGATGCAATCCCTTCCCTGCACTCGTGGTAAACCAGTGATGAAGTCCATCGAAATACTTTCCCATTTCCTATTAGGAATGGGCAAGGGCTGTAATAAACCTGCAGGAAATGTGTGTTCTCCCTTATTCTGTTGACAAACCATACACTCCCTGACATACCTCTGAACATCATCCTTGAGCCCTTTCCATGAAAACCGCTCTCGGATCTGCCTGTAGGTCTTGAAGACCCCCAGATGTCCTGCTGTGGGTGCATCATGAAATTCCTTCAATATCGCCTCTCTCAAATGTGATGACGGAATCAAATAAACCCTGTCCTGAACTCTGATCAATCCATCTATCACCTCATAGCGATCATCCTGTATGGTACCTGAAATCAATCCAGAAGCCCAAGCATCTCCGACATACTCTGCTATAATCCGATCTCTCCAATCTCCTGAAATCTCTGCCAGAGCACATAAGTGAGGTCTCCGAGATAAGGCATCAGCCACCACATTTTTCTTACCTTTGACAAACTCTGTGTCAAAGTCATAAGCTTGCAATTTAGTCACTCATTTTTGTTGCCGGTCATTAAGATCATGCTGGCTCATGAAGTATTTAATACTGTTGTGATCAGTCTTGATCACAAAACGTCCACCTACCAAATATGATCGAAATTTTGCCAATGCATGCATTATGGCCAACATCTCCCGGTCATAGACAGAATAACTTTTCTCAACTCCTCGGAGCTTCCTACTCTCGAATGCAATGGGATGCTTCTCCTGCATCAATACTGCTCCAATCCCATCACCTGATGCATCACAATGAAGCTCAAAAGGCTTTGTGAAATCCGGTAGAGCTAGAACTGGACATGAAGACATTACCTACTTGAAATGCTCAAAACACCTCTGTGATGCCCCTGTCCACACGAAGGCTCCTTTCCTGGTAAGATCTGTCAAGGGTGTAGCAATCTGTGAGAATCCCTTAACAAACCTTCTATAAAAACCACATAAACCAAAGAATCCCTTAAGCTGTGTAAGGTTTGTGGGAGTAGGCCACTCTACAATAGCTCTAATCTTTTCGGGATCAACCCGAACGCCATCTGCACTAATGATATGCCCCAGGTAAAGGAGCTCAGTCATGCCAAACTCACATTTAGATTCCTTGGCATACAATGAGTCTCTCTCCAGAATAGATAACACCTCCTACAGATGATGTAAGTGCTCCTCCCAGGTCTTACTGAAGACCAAGATGTCATCAAAGAAGATCAAGACAAATCTCCTCAGCTGCTTCCTGAATACCTGGTTCATACAACTTTGAAATGTAGCAGGTGCATTGGTTAGACCAAATGGCATAACCATGAACTCAAAGTGGCCATAGTGACATCGGAAGGCTGTTTTCTCAATGTCCTTTGCTCTCATCCTGATCTGATGGTATCCGGATCGCAAATCAATTTTGGTGAAGAAGCATGCCCCATGCAACTCATCAATCAGCTCATCAATCCTAGGAATGGGATACCTGTTTTTAATTGTTTTCTTATTCAGTGCCCTGTAATCGATGCACATGCGCATTGTCCCATCCTTCTTCTTTACCAATACTACTGCTGAAGCAAAAGGGCTCTTACTGGGCCTGATATGCCCCATCTCCAACAAATCCTTAATCGCCTTCTCTATCTCATCCTTGTGTTTCTTAGGATGACGATAGGGAGTAATCATAACTGGTTTGGCTCCCTCCTCGAGCTCAATAACATGTTCCATCCCTCTGTCAGGAGGAACCCCATGAGGAATATCGCTAAATACTTTAGCGTGTCTATCAAGTATCTTCTGGACATCTAGTGGATGACTCTTTTCTTGTGGCTCTGGTGAAGTTGGCATAATGTGGCACTCTGCCGCCCACTCTATGTCATCATGACGAAAAAGTCTCTGCATTCTCCTCAAGGACACTATTCTGCAACCTCCATCTGAAAGCCCTCTAAGTACCACAGTTCTCCCCTCATGCTGGAATCTCATCTCCAATTTCGCTAGATTGAGTGTGAACTCAACTAGTGAAGCCATCCATGTCATGCCGAGGATGACATCATAATCTCCCATGTCCACAACATAGAACTCATCTTCCAACTCGTAGCCATCTCCAAACCTGATGCAAAGATTAGATATCTTCCGAGTGCATAATAACTTATCACCGTTAGCCACCATGACTCTAAACCCATCATGCTCCTCTGTCTGTAACCCTCTCCTAGCTACCAACTGTGCATCTATGAAGTTATGTGTAGCCCCAGTGTCAATAAGAGATATCACTTTCTGCCCCTGGATAGTACCCTTGACCTTAAATGTGATTGCCTTTTGGGCCCCTGTCAAGCGTGCCAACGATCTATCATCCTTAGGAATGTTGCTCTCCTCTATAGTGTTACCCTCATCTGAATCGGAGTGCTGATCCTCCCCTTCTGACTCTGACTCTTCTGCTGAAAAATACTCCATTTGATTTGCCTTAGCCTTTAGAGAGCATTTATGAGATAAGTCCCAAGGCTCTCTACAATGGAAGCACAACTTCTTCTTTCGAAGTTCATTCAAGGTTTCATTGTCTAGTCCTTTTGATCCTTCTTTGGGTTTGCTATACTCTTTCTGAAATGATTTTTTGTCTTTGTCCTTGCGGTAGGAAGAATCTGTTGAATGGTTTTTTCCTTTGTATACCGAAGGGGCTAAATCTCGTGCCTTTTTAGTTGCTTCAGCTAACGTGAGTGGATCATGTCCCTTCACCCAACCTCGTAATGGATCAGCAAGACTATCACAAAATAACACCACCAATCTCCTAGGAGAGATATCAGTAACAAGTACAGACAAGCGCTGAAACTCGACAATGTAAGCATCCACAGAACCTGACTGTTTTAACTGTGCTAGCTCCTTGAAATGTAACTCGGGATCCTTAGTGTCAAATCTCCCAATCAATGTTTCGGTGAATTCCTCATAGGATGTAATCTGATTATGCCCCAAAGTCACCATGCCATGATGCCACCATTCATGTGCAACGCCATCCAAGTGCATAGCCGCATACTTGATAGCCTCCTCCTCAGGCATAGGATTAAGCTGCAAGTATGTATCTACCTTCTGCACCCAAGCTCGTGCAGTCATCTTCCCTGAAGCATCATAATAAGGTAAAGAAAGTTTTCCAACTTTCTTCCTCAGCTCAAAGTTTTGATTCCTCCCTCCTGCTTTAGGCATGTGTCTCATCCTCAAGTCTATATAATCTCTAAGAGAAATATCTGCCTGAAACTCTAGTCCACTAGCCTCCCAGTCCCTCCTGAACTGATCCTGTAACTTGGTAATCTGTGGTTCGTTTACTGGATGAACCGGATCTCTGGGTGGAAAAGTGGGTAGAAGAGGTCTCGAGCTCACAGTCCGTGCTGGGCGTGCAACGTGTCTAAAGTTATCAGCCTCATTCCCATTGTTGCCGTGTCCATTATTACCATTAATGTTATTCTCAGGACCATTGTTGTTGCCTTGGCCTTCATGGTTATTGTTTCCCCCGTTGTTATTGTTTCCCTCGTTGTTATTGTTTCTGTTGTTGGCATCACCTGGATTAATATTGACACCCATCTGTCTAGCCATGAGCTGCAACATCATGTCCATTCGCCTATTCTGCTCCTGCTGCATACGCTGCCCCTGCTCTAATGTATCCAGTAACTGTCGGAACAGTACCTCCCCTTGATCTGGACCAGCATTTCTGCCTCCACCTAATCCTGTATTCTTGTCATCTCGATCACCCATATTATTGTCCTGATCACAGAATATCTCCTCTGTGTCTGTATGGTTGAATTCAATGTCCTCCTGCATGGATGTACTAGACTGTTTGCTTTGCAAGTCTGAAATCCTATTTTGTCTTGCTCTGGTATCACGAAAATTATAAGACCCCTGTCGCATGCTCAAACATAAATGCTTAGCCTGTGTTTTTTTTTACTTACTTTTTCCCTCTATCCGGCTGTTCCAAATTCCCTATAAGACCTCCACAGGATGGCAGGACTTATAGCTCTGATACCACTGTAATGGGCACCCCTGGATGTCCCAAAAAACTAAACCAAATTGCTGAAAGGAATTATGTCAAACAGTTTGCATTCAACTTCTTAAAACCCCTTATAACTTCGAAAATCAAACGTTTATTTGTTTGTTGTGTTTCATGCATGGAATTGGTATCATACAACATAAACAAGAAAGGAACTACAATAATATGCAAAGTGGAAATGAACTGCTGCTAATAAAATGTTATTTCCAGAATTCATAAAACCAAATACATGGCAGATTTATCAACTCACTAATTACTTCAGCAATATTGTCATAATACTCCAGCCCATGCTTACGAACTTGTTGCTGCAATACTTTGTCCTTCAATCAGTCCACTACCTTCGTAATACCATTCCCTCAAAGCGGCATAAGCGTCAGACAAGTAGTGAAGAAGATATGAGCAAAATACCAAATCTGCCTGTAGCCGGAAATGCAACTAAACTGCCTGATAATGAAGCCAAAAACAAAGAATTCCAAAGGCCAAACCCCAAGGGAATGACGTCTAGAATGTTACAAGAGAGGATAGACGTCCTCAAATGCCAAGAACTGAGCTGCAACTCACATACCAATTTCTTCTCATATTCAACCTGTCTAATGAAGCCACAAATGCTTCCTTTTATTCTATTCCCACGGGTCCCCTCAACTCATATGGGCAATGTGGGATAAAATATGTGTAATATAAAACATATATTAAAATACCCCTTATGTCTCCCTTGGGTACACATCACCATAAAATAAATATTAAAGTAACACTTTAATATTTTACAATTAAATTAGACGTTACTTTAATAAAACTTCAGGCATTAAAATGTATTAGCAATCGAACTCCGAATAATGTGAGTGATAGCTCATCGGAAAGCTCTCACCGAGGAGTATCGAATCCAATCACCAAAATTGACTTGCACTGTGTCCTGCCGACTTACTAAAAATAGTAAGTATGCCTGAAACTAAGTAAATCAATTTCATTTTGGCCCAAACTGGAAATGACTAGGCCAAAACACTCCAAGATCCCATTAAACCCTTCGTTAGCCCTCGGGACCATGTAGAACAAGGCTAACGCGCACACACTTGGTCAACTGCTAAAATGGGGACATTACATTCCATAATGAAGAACTCATAGCACGAGACTGAATCATACAATTGGCCATCTCCCGTAATGTAGGAGTTCTTTCTCTCAGCAACCCCATTCTACTGAGGTGTATGGGGAATAGAGAACTGATGCTGTAAACCATGCTCAGTGCAAAAATCTCTAAAAGACTGATTCACATATTCTCCCCCATTGTTAGTGCATACATGCATGACTGAAAGACCAGACTACTTCTCCACAAAAGTCTTAAAGATTCAAAATGAATCAAAGACATTAGACTTGTACTTCAAAAAGTACACCCATGTGCGTCTGAAGAAGACATCAATGAAGGTGTGCACATATCAAGCACTTGAAAAAGATGGAGTGGAAAATGACACAAGATCACTATGTATCAACTCCAATGGTGCCTTAGCACATGTGGATCTACCTACCAGAAAAGGATCTCTGTGATGTTTTCCAAGTGCACAACCTTGGCACACACTGTCAGTACAAGAGATATGAGGTAATCCAATCACTAGCTCTTGTGTACTCATCTACTCTAGATATCTATAGTTGACATGGCCAAAATGCTCATGTCAAAGCTTTCTCACTGTGTTTGTATGAGCAATGAGAGAAACATTTTTAGAATCAAAGCTCTCAAAGCCATCGAATTGATATAAGTGAGACTGAAGATGAACACTCCCTATAGCAATAACCAAATCAGGATCATGGAGGTCTCAAATAACCACATCATGTGGTGATAACTCAACTATCTTTCTAGATCTTGAACGAAAAATCTAAAAGACAGACAGGAGGTTTGTAGAAATGGTTCGAACCAAGAGAACACCCTGTACTGAACCACCCTTTAAAGAGATAGTTCTTGAACCTATGACTAAAAGTTGAGAAGAATCACCATCTACAATCTGTTTAGTAACACTCTGAGCAAGTGAGGTAACCAAATCAGGTGAGTGTGGCATATGATGGGAAGCCCTAGAATCAAGAATCCAAGGAGTTAGAGAAGACAATGTGCGTGCAGAAAGAGCATGTCCTTTCCCTGTAGGTGGAGGTGGAGGCTTTGGAGAAGCAATACTAGAATGTTGCATGGCCTCCTCTAATGCCTCAAGACATTTCCAACACTTGGAAACTAGATGTCCTTCCTTGCCATAAAAAAATCAAGGTTCACCTGTATAATTCTTAGTCTTGGAGGAAGACTCACCAGACTTAGAAGTATTACCCTTCTTAGAGGGTTTCTGAGCATCTGATTTGGGAGGAGGCTTGGAGGAACTCTTAGTACCCACTAAATTTGTCTTATGCTTCAGGTTTGCTTCAACTTTCTTGTAGATGTTTGAGCTACCAATGCCTTTGTCCTAGAACTAGTCATAATATCCAACTGTGTGAGCTTTGATTTCTCTCTAGACAAGTGATCACACAAAGACCTCAAAAGAAGGCATAACAAATCAATTCCCCAAAGCATCTTTGGTGGAATGGAATGTGGAAGTAAATATCTGAAAATTCCCTCAAAGCTTTGAGAGAATCAAATAGATGCACTCAGTATCAGTCTTTGTCTTTCCACAACCTTGCAACAAGGATCTTTGTTGAGTAAACTTCATCAAGAAGTCATCAATAGTTAGAAAGTAATCCGACACAAGTGATGTAAGCTGTCTCTATCTCAAGTGCCCTGAACTCATTTACATTACCAAACAAGACATGAAACTTGGTCCACATATCTAGAGGAGTATTACGCTAGTCCAAATGAAATTGTAAACTATCTGATACCTATAATGCAATCAATACGATTGTCTCATCCATTTTTTTCGATGTTGCATGATCTCAAAAGGCCTTTGAAAAATAGGCTACACTGCATCTAAACATGACCACAACCCTTTTGACCGAAGAAGCTGAGTCATCGAGGTCTTCTAGGTGTGATAATTGTGAGGGGTCAAAAGTTCTAGAGAAGAAATGGTCTCAACCATTGTTTTAGAAAGGGTTTGTTATGTTTTCTAATATATTGATATAAGAACAGAAAATAATATAAAAATGCCCCCACAATGCAATAAATTTAACCCTAGCTTTGATCTGTAAACTAGGATTTACAAGTTTTATAACTTAATCCAAAATACAGATTTAATTTCTTGATCTAGGCAGTAAATGTGTGGCTATGTTCTTTAAACTGTTGAAATTACATAGAAGAGGATTAAAGAACTGATACAGAGGAATTTTAACCAATTACGTGCAATTAAATAAAGCTTTAACTAAAGCAAATTAACGTAATTGAAAAATGCAATAAAAGAACATCACATAACTGATAGAAAGAGAGATGAGAAAAGAGGCACAACACGATTTGATCTCGGAGTTTTCCCTATCAGGACTAGGTCTGCGGGTCCAGCTCCAATTGGCAAATTGATCTGATTAACTCCAAATCAAGTACAATGTGTTACAAATTCAACCCCTTGTAGAACATCAGCAATACACTGCTCCGATGTTCGAGAATGAAAATACGTCCTCCAGATTTTCTCTCTCGTCAAGGATTTAATTTCAAAATCCTCAAATTACATTAGCAGAATTTTCACATCAAATTCCCCTATCAAATTCTCCATCAATTATCATCAATTCTCTCAATTCTATGTTGTTTTTAAAAATGACCCTAGCCCCCCCCTTTTTATTCACAAAAGTTGCCTAAAATAGGCCAAAACCAATTATTATAATAATAGGGCTTAAAACAAAACATCCCCTTTGAATAACCCCTTTTTCCTTTTGTCATTTTGGCATCTATAGCATTTTGGGTGAGCTAAAATAACAAATATTTAACAAATCCCTATTTAAAGGGTGGGCGGTTGGCTTGATAAAGGATAAATAAAAATGCCCACATATATATAATAAAGTGCGTTGGTGGTGCAACGATCAACATACCTTTTATAAGGCATCCAGTTGGGAGTTCAACTCTTGCTGGCAACCTTTTCTTTAGGATAGGCAGCTTAACAAACTTTAAATAGAAAATTTGTTATATATGCATGTTAAGAATAGTGCGTGGCCTAACAACCAACGGGTTCTTTTGCTAGGTGGTGGTCACAGGTTTGATCTCGGCCACCGACCTCCAACAGAAACCTTGAAACTTTGCCACGTGGAAGTGCCATCATGGACCTGCCTGCCACGTTAGATATGCCATGTAGACACCAAATCTGAATGCCACGCCAGCTCCAAGACAACACCTAGGTGGCACCAAATCTTTTGTTTTCTACAATGCCACATGTCAATAATTTATTGGATGACATTTTTTTGCCACATCATCATGCTGATGTCATCATACAGTCAACTAGGGCATTTGGTCAAGTGAACTTTGATTGAGCATAACTTTTGTGTACGAGCTCCGATTTTGACAAAATGAACATTTTTGAAAAGCTCTCAATGAGGCCTTCGTTTTGATGCTAACTTTAAACAATTTTGGAGAGTTCAAAATTTCACCTTTCTGATGACCTTTGACCAAGGTTTGACCAACCTTTGACTAACCATATCTTGAGCATACAGACTCCTTTTTTGCCCATTCGAGTTGCATTGGATTCAGAATTTCAAGGACTTCAATTTGGTACTAATTATTGGAGTTTTGGAGATGCTTCAAATTTCAGTGAAAATATCCTCCAGATCAAGCCTCCCTACTGAAAAGAAGCTTTCAGACCTCCAAAAGTTTATTTTTACATAAAATGAAAATGAGGGCATGTTTGCCTCACTTGTCTAGTATCACCTGTACAAAATGTTGGAATTTTGAATATCTGAACCAACAAACACATTATGAAGAATGACATAACACTGCTAATACAATCGACCATATATCCACTACTGTTCATTGTTACATCCATCAACCACATAATACCAACTAGTAGAAATATAAGCAACAAAACTGCAATAACTGATGAAATGGAAAGAGTATCAACATTTTGGACTTCTCGTACATAAACATTATTAGAAAATGAACTTGTCAAATCCTCTTTTACCATCATGGCCCAAAGACTTGATTATGCTTGTACCTGATCCTCACTAGCTGCTCCAGACATTAGAGTCAATTTACTGCTTGCATTTATAATCATTTTCAAATGTCCTGTGTTTACAATTGATCCTTCATTCTTCATGCGATGAGCTCTTATAATATATTCAATTCCATCCTTAAACAAATGATACTTATTATGCTCCTTGTAGAAGATAGCTTTCCTATCATATCAATATGGGCTACCCAACACAATACCATAGATATCAAGTGGAACCACATCAAACTCAACCTCATCTATGAATTTAGATGTTACTGCAAATCTTAACTTACATTGCTTAGTAACTCTTAATTTGTTATCATTGCAAACCGAACCTAATGGATAAGGTCTCTTATGTGGCTTGGTTTCCAATCCCAACTATTTAACAACTTCCTCTAAAATTAGATTAACTTGGGACCCACTATCTATCAATATGTCAATTTTAGTGTTCTTAGAAATCACCCTTAAATGAAAAAGTTCACACCTTTTACTATCTTTAGGAACAACATGACTTTTAGAAGTAGAAGCAAATGAAACATCAGTGGTAGAATCAACAAAAGCTTTACTTTCAAACCCATAGCTAATATTGTTGCCTCATCACCATAATCTAATCCAAGATCCTAAACAATAGCTGTAGACTTTTTCTTACCCTTGCAATCTTTAAACCACTTTGGTTTCAATTTTGGATGCAATTTCCAACACTCCTCTTTTGCATGTCCTTTCTTTTGACAATGCGAACATGTAGGCTTGTCACCTTCCTCTTTCTTTACTATGGCTTCCTTCTTTCCTTTCTCGATGTTGTCAGGGGGAGTGAATTCCATCTTTGAACTAAAACTCATGTTTCCTCCACCTGCTTCAATATGAGTTGCTTGAACACATACTTCATCAAAGTTAGAAGGACTAAACATCAATATCGTATGCTTCAAATATGAATGCATTCCACCTATATATTTTAACAAAGTATCTTGCGTATAAAGAGGAATTCCAAGAGTTAATGCCTTCTTCCTAAAAACTTGTGTATACTCTTGTACTGATTGTCCTTTACCTTGTGTTAGATTTTGACAATCCATAATGGCTTGTTGCATATAACCCAATGGAAAAAATTGTTTCCTCAAAGCAGAAGTAAATACTTACCAAGATGAAACAATTTTACCATGTGTAGCGAGATCATCTTGGATCTTACTCTCCCACCAGACTAATGCGATACCTCCCATTCTGAGAATAGCTAGTTGGATTTTGGAAGAATCATCCAAAATCTTCTGAACCTTGCAATACACTTCAATCTACTTAAGCTAATTATCCAGTTTCTCTACATCCAATTAACAACTATATACAGGTAAATCAAACTTAACATCCAGTTTTAACAAAGGCATATTAACATGCTCAAGTTTCGTTGAAGAATAAGTAAACAAAGAAGATGAAGAAGACGAAGAAGTTGATGAAGACGGAGATAGAGGTTCAGGAGGGTCACTACCACCTCCTACTCCTTTACCTTTTGCATCTTCCGATTAGGATTTTGCTTCCTCCTTCTTCTTAGCTTTATTTGCTTTCCTCAATTGTCGTTCATGTTTCTCTTGAAGAAGAATGTCGACCAAAGCTTTTAACTCCATAAAAGATCTCTGAAACGCTTTTGCATCAAACTCTGGAACATGCTATTTAGATGCCATCTCTGATCGAGGAAAAGTTCTTCTTTTCACAATCTCTAGATTGAACTTTTCAAGTTCACCTTCTCCTTGTTTAAATCTCAACCTAGTTAACATTCACCACCTGCTATTTCTCTGCAAAAATAACTCTGATACCAATCTTGATCTATAAAATAAGACTTACAAGTTTTATAACTTAATCCAAAATATAGATTTAATTTCTCAATCCAATAGTAAATGTGTGGCTATGTTCCTTAAACCATTGAAATTATAGAAAAGAGGATTAAAGAACTGATACAGAGGAATTTTAACCAATTACATGGAATTAAATAAAGCTTTAACTAAAGAAAATTAATGTAATTGAAAAATGCAATAAAAGAACATCACATAACTGACAGAAAGAGAGATGAGAAAAGAGGCACAACACGATTTGATCTCGAAGTTTGCCCTGTCAAGACTATGTCTCCGAGTCTAGCTCCAACTGGTAGACCGATCTGATTAACTCTAAATCATGTACAATGTGTTACAAATTCAACCCCTTGTAGAACATCAACAATACACTGCTCTGATGTTCGAGACTAAAAATACGTCCTCCAAATTTTCTCTCTCGTCAAGGATTTAATTTCAAAATCCTCAAATTACATTAGCAGAATTCTCACATCAAATTCCCCTATCAAATTCTCCATCAATTATTATCAATTCTCTCAATTCTATGTTGTTTTAAATAATGACGCTAGCCCCCAACTTTTTATTCACAAAAGTTACCTAAAACAGGCCAAAACCAATTATTATAATAATAGGGCTTAAAACAAAACATCCCCTTTGAATAACCCCTTTTGCCTTTTATCGTTTTTGCATCTATAGCATTTTGGGTGAGCTAAAATGACAAATATTTAACAAATCCCTATTTAAAGGGTGGGTAGTCAGCTTGATAAAGGATAAATAAAAATGTGCACATATATATAATAAAGCACGTTGGTGGAGCAATGGTGAACATGCCTTTTATAAGGCAGCCGGTTGGGAGTTCAACTCTTGCCAGTGGCCTTTTCCCTAGGATAGGCGGCTTAACAAACTTTAAATAGAAAATTTGTTATATGAATTTTAAGAATAGCGCATGGCCTAACGACCAACACATTCTTTTGCTAGGCAGTGGTCATGGGTTCGATCCCGACCATCGACCTCCAATGAAAACCTTGAAACTTTTCCACGTGAAAGTGCCACTATGGACCTACCTACCACATCGAATATGCCATGTAGATGCTAAATCTAAATGCCACATCAGCTCCAAGACAACACCTAGGTGCCACGTGGGCTTCCTTGCCATACACATGACACCAATTTTTTTGCTTTGTATAATAAAATGTCTCAATCATTGATTGGTTGATATATTTTTTGCCACATCATCATGTTGATGTCATCATATGGTCAACTAGGGAATTTGGTCAACTAAACTTTGACTTTCGTGTACAAGCTCTGATTTTGACGAAATGAACATTTTCGTAAAGCTCTCAATGAGACGTTCATTTTGATGCTGACTCTGACCAATTTTGGAGAGTTCAAAATTTCACCTTTCTGACAACCTTTGACCAAGGTTTGACCAAACTTTGACTAGCCATAGCTCGAGCATACATACTCCTTTTTCACTCGTTCGAGTTTCGTTGTATTCAAAATTTTTAGGACTTCAATCTAGTACTAATTATAGGAGTTTTGGAGATACTTCAAATTTTAGTGAAAATATCCTCCAGATCAAGCTTCCAAATAGATTGCGCAAATGAGAGAAGAGCAAAAAAGCTTCAGATATGAATAAAAAATACTTGGTACCAAATACTGGTGAAAAGACCAAGAATCTGGAAAGTTCTCAAGAAGAAATTTTCAGCACTTTTTTTGGAATGGAAAACAGAGATATAACAAAGAAGTTATGCCCCCTGGAAGATAGAATCCATCAATAGACTTTAGGCACCAAAATAGGTATCAATCTAGGAAAAAATTCCAAAAATTTCTTCTCCATCATCTTCGCCTTGGAACCAACATTCCAATGCTTCTTTTGGATTGAAAAAAAATCCCCATATGCTCGGGCTATCGCAAAAAACTAATAGGGCCCCTGAAAGAAGATAATTTTATTTATTTATTTATTTAAAAAAAAACAAAAAACACTGCCAAAGCGGCAGTGGAGTAGAGCTCTGGTTGTGGAGGAGCTGAGCTCAGTTGGTGTGGTGCTTCAGTGGAGTGGACCTTCGGTAGCGTGATGATGGAGTTTGGGTGACGTGGCACGGCAAGAAAAAAACAACTGCCGACATTTTAAAACATGACGGCCGGTGTTGGGCCGGTTCGAGACGACCCCAAAAAATAGTTTTTTGGCACCGGTAGCCTCAACCGGGCTAGAAAACTAATTTTTTTCAGCTTTTTTGATTTTTTGATTTTCTTTTAAAAAAAAATCTCGTAACGTGTTCAAGGCTGTACGACCCTGCTATGCAAATTTTTTTTGCCTCCCAGATCAATGTTGTCCAAAATGGACAAATTTTATATGGAAAAGGGGTTTTGACACCTTCTAGATCCATCCATGATGTCTGTTTGGTCTCATCCTACTTTGAAAATTAGTGACTCCCTATTTTCTCAGGAAATACTGAAAAAACTTTAGATCTATTATGTCAAACCCTCGTTCTCCTTTTTATCCAAATAACAAACAAGCTGCAGCAAATCTGGCTTTGATACCATGAAGGATTTGATCAAAACAAATCCACAAAGCCTTTGAATACTTGCATGCAAAAAAACTATCACAGAAGACAAAGATGAGAGGAGGTAAGGGTTTTGCTTTGAAAATTAAGAAAATGTATTCTCAAAAATGGAAGAGATAATTTTTTTTTTTTACAAAAGATCAATCCTTATAAAAGGAAATCAAAACCCAAAAGGGTAACCTAAAGGAAAAACTATTTAATAATTGCTAATTAATTATTAAATAGAGATGCAAAAAGATGCATAAAGAGAAATCTTAAGAAGGGAATAATGCGAATTGAAAAAATGAAATGAAATTAATGCTTTACTTTAACAACTCATACACCAAACTTCATACATAGATACCAAACTTCAAGAGAACACAAATGATAAAGAATGCAATACATAACTTCACATCACTACTCAGAATGATTTATAAGATAATATTTATAGACTTTAGTGATGTATAGTCACTTGTCTCATACTAGACCAAGTAGTAAATGGGCATGGTAACTCAACTCCTGCATGTGGCCTCATATCGTTCCCTCAAAAAATATTCTGCAGAAGAATGGTCCTACAATCAGGACACACCAAACTTGCATTAGATCCTTTATGAAAGAATACTACCATTTGGATGGGTATATCTCCTATCTTACATTAAGTTTTATCAGTACATTTATTTATTTGGTTGTTGAACTTCTATAAATCTCTCCACATTACCTTGTCCACCGCTTTTGGCTAGGGATAACTATGAGAAACCCTTGCACACATCTATCCTACATGAACTTTCTCATTATAAAATAAGTACCAAAAGGAAATAAATATTCCCAACCTAACCCCCAAATAAATAATTACTCATCTGACCTATACCCAAGAGTTTGGGTCTTGTGAGATCTCGCCATAGGCACACTAACATGCATATGAGTGGACACAACCAGCTCTATTTAGAGAAATGAATCAATAATATGGAAGGGGATTAGATTTAATAAGTGCAAGATCACAATAAAATCATAAGGACACTCTAGAAAGAAATTGAGTGAAAACTAATATGAAGTACAACAACCCAGAGGATACAAGCACAATAACACAACTTAATCAACCATTATTCCATGAGCACACATTCCCAATGTGGTCTTAAATAAATAAAAATGGTATATAAACATCTATACATATTTGAGGATAAGGAAAATACTTTCCCTCAACCAAAAAAGGAACTTAGTTGACAAAATAAGGGAAGGGTTGTAAAATTAACAGTTTACGTTGAAATGAAACTTTCAAGCCCAAATCAAAAAATAATCAGAATGTCTTATGACCATTTTGAATCCCCATCTTATTCCTTGTAGCAAATATCATCTACAAAAAAATCTAAATACTATCCAAAATGATAATTGCCAGGTTTTCAATAACATGCAAATAATTGCAACAAATATAAATTCCAAAAAACAAACTTGGAACTTAGCTATAAAATTAAAACCCATTTTTTTCTAAATGTACCCAACAACACACTTTTCAAATGAAATTCCACTTTTGGGTTCACACTGAAAAACAAGTAGCATTGCAACATAAAAACTTCAAAGTCTCATATGGGAGAGCATCAAATTCTCACACCCACCCAACTACATGAACAAAATTAGTGAAAATGTGAGGAAACACCAGTTCTCAACTCACAAATAATTAATAATTTACTTCATTAAAAAAGATAGAGAGACTCAAAAGATACATGTAGAGCCCTACCTCATATGAATGGGAATGGTAAAATCTAAGAACTAAATAAAACTGTCACCTAATTAGTTAAAATCTTCAACAAAGAAGAGAAATTCTAGCATGAATCTAACAAACCATTCCACACAAGAATCAAAATAATCTATTATTTTATCCAAAATGGTTTTGGAGAAAAATTCCCAATTTCTCATAACATCAAAATGAGAAGTAAAAAGAAAGCTCGATTTAGGCATAATATAAGCACTTTTATAAAAGTGACTTATAAAATAGATTATTGACCCACTTAATAATCTATTTGCCCTTTTCCAATTAAATAAATTAATTTGAATATTATGGAAAATTATTTGGTAATTAACATAAAATAGAAATCATTATAAGTCCCCCAACATACAATTAAATCATCATTTTAATTTGATAATAATTGTAGAACTCTAAATGCACAAATAAACTCATTGAGCTAGTCAAATCAATAATGCATTATGATGTTGGATCTACCAACATTTAGTGGAGGGTTACAATAATACACTAAAATGGATATGTTGTTCATAGATGAATGACATTGGCTCAATATTTAAGGTCAAAGTCAATAACTCTTGGGGCCCATTTTTTTGGGATATAGTCACACACTCAAATCCCAAATTCATGATAAATTTACCTAGTACTTGTTCATGTAAACAAATAACATTAAGTGTGGAATTTCAATATATAAATAGATAAAGCACAATTAAACACATAGTTAGGTGACAAAGAAGAACACTATGTAGATATCAAACTGACTATGTCTCCTTCCCACTCCGTACCAACGCCAATGGGAAACAATGCATAACAATGGTATATAGTACAAAATTACAACATATAATCATATTATATTATATTTGAACTAAAACATTTAAATAATCATTTCTAGCAACATGAACCTATATCAATTTATATATTTCTAAAATACCCAATAGAATATAACACACATTGTCTAGCAATGGATGAAAATTTTCCTAATATATTAATCAAATATTTTGAATGTAAATATCTCATATATTTAACTATAGAACACCATTGTGAATACACTATAGAAGTGATAAATGACAATATAATATAATGTATCATAGAAATCCATATATTGCAATCTATGTTTTAGTTTGATCAAATAATATATAATAGAGTATATTTGCCTCAATACACTTGCAATATATGGTTTGACATTCTATTACTTCCAAGAAATGATAGGGTTGGAAATGCACCACACATATTTAATGCTTTAAAATTCCAACCTATAGATCAATGAGTCACACATGTGGTGCCGACCCTAGTGACTTGATTTGAGTTTTTTTTTTTACACATTTGATATATACATGAGATGTGATGTGAGTTAGGTAGTACTTCATATTTGAGCTACTGGACTTAATGTGTATTTCTTTATTATTGCTCAACAATGAGTATTTCTTCATGATGATTTAGATAGTAATTTTGGACTAACCCTACTAACCCTTCATGTGGCTATAATAGCGTCTAGTGATTCTTTATATATGATATGCATATATGTATGGTATTTTTCTTGGTTGGTCATGTAGGTATGTACAAGAAAAGTATTATTAAGCCTCTATTTAATATGTTAATTCTAGAGATGTGTAATGCCTAACCCTAGTTTACCTTTCATGTTATATTGCTGAATTATTTTAGGCTAGCTTTATGCTTATGTTTTATGATTTAGTGGTACTCAGTTTTGTAATTTGATTGGATATTATTTCACACTCAATTTATATATTTGATGAGCTACATGATACTCGATTTTTTTCATGTGTTCATTTTTTTTGTGTGATGATGATCCTTCATATGTTCATATAGTGATTTCAGTTGTTTCATGATGATGTTTAGTTGGATGATTTATATGAAAATTTCTATAATTACTTACCCCATAGTTGCATGTGTATGGTATATATATGTATGTTTTACTTTATGTTTGATATTTCTAATATGGTTGAGGGAGGGAGTTGTAGTCACCTGATAATCAGGATCTACTCGATGCACCACTCCCTGCCATTTCTTATTTAGTTTAGATATATATGAACATGTACATGTTTAACTTTTATATTGATTGCAGGTACGAAGCATTGACTTCCCTGAATTGCTAGGATGAGCCTGCCCTATCGCAATATCAATGGTAAAGAAGGGAGATAGTTCTTGAGTCCAAATCCTAAACCTAAACCAATTGTCCTAGAATACAAGACAAGTATCTGAGTTATTCAGCCTCCCAAATTCATCAAAGTGACATGAATTTGAGATTTTGACCCTTAAGTTTGAATCCGTACTTTGTCTTTCAAATAGGTTTTCTTATTTAGTTTTGTGGGTCTATTGTGATTTTTAGTTATAATTAAATCAAATAAAGAGAATATTAAATGATTTAATTTAATGATTTTTTTTGAAAGAAAAATCAAATTTTAATTATGTTTAATTAATTGATAAATTAATTAAATAAAAGAATTAAATTTAAAAGATTTAAAGAAAGTTCCAAATTTGGCGTAATTATATTTATTTAATTTAATAATAATAAATTTAGGAGTTTCATTTTAATAATAAACTCTAAATATTATTATTTGTCAAATCAATAAATATACTTTAAAATGTGTCATGTTATTTAATAAAAGCATGAGAAAATAAATTAAATAAAGTTTATTTTAATTAAAACATAAAAGTTTGCACATGATATTAAAATAATAAAAGAAAATAATTTTTGTGTTTGTAAAACCAAAACCCTAAAGGAGAAAGCTCTTTGTTAAGAAATTAAAGCTCATTTCTCCACACATAGGTTCAGAGGAGCAAATTTTGGGAAAGGGTTTCGAGAGATGGGAATTCTTGCAATATCTGAGCATTTTTCTGGTTGAGGAAGGAATTTTGTTTGAGATTATCATAGTAGACTGCTTCAAATCTTTCCTCTATCTTCTTTGTGTTTGTTTGTACATCTTGTTTTAGAAATGGTTTTGGTTGAAACACTTGTTGAGAAAGTTTTATTATTTCTTCGTTATTGAATTCTCTATGAACAAAAATCCAATTGAAAACCCTTGTATTGTGAATTGATGCTTGGATTACATCATAGCTAGGGTTATTTTTGAAAAATCAGATCTATGTTCAATTGGTAATTAATTTGAGAAAATCAGCGTTATCTTTATTTATTTTTTGAAAAGAAACTCACTGGAAAAAGTTGTTGGAAAATGAATAAAAAAATATTATTAAAAATTTACATTTTTAAATATAAACTATTAAAAAATTTATATTTTGGAAGGGGGTTTTTAACCCCCCTCCGGGCCAATGGCCTTGGGCATGCAGTTGTTGAAGCAAACTGTGGATGCCCAAGGTAGACCACCTCTGGAGTCCGCTACTGCTTGTGTAGATCACAAGAGGTAAGCAGGTTAGGTGTTTTGTTTATATATATTTATATATAATTTTAAAATATATTACATATATTTAAAAACAAAAAAATATAATATGTTACTAAATATTGATTAATATTAATTATTAATTATTAATTTATTATTAATTCTTATTATAAATAAATAAATAAATATTATTTATTATTAATAATAATTATTACATTTTAATAATGTTTAATTAATGATTTTTCTTTTTTAATTAGTTTTTTATTAAATTAAATAAATATATTAAATTGATAATTGAAATTTTGATTTTTAATTAAGAGAAATTTGTTTATAACATTCTGATTATTGTATTAAAAAAACATTAAATTTTATAAGAAATGGCATTATGTACTTAGGTGATTCTAATGGATTATTGAGTCATTGAAATACTTGTAAACTTAAGAAACTTTATCAAATGTGACACTTTGAAAATGAAAGCTTGAACCCATTTGTAAAATTAGACTTTTATGTTTTCAAAACCAAATGAACTATGAAACTACATTTGTTTAAATACTTGATGTGACATATGGTTTATTTTGTGTTGCAGTTGGGTTTAACCCAGTTTTGACCGGTTAGGTATGTATACTAGAGGCTTGGGGGATATTGTTCCATGATGATGTTATGTATATTATTTAGTCACGATCTTTTATTTCCAACCATTGTGATGCATTTACGTATTTCTGTGATGAGTTTTGTTCAATTATTTGATAATCCTTTCCAGTTGCTTGTATTAGACTAAGGTGAATAGTGTGATTTTCTTGGTGTAACTAGAGGTTTGGATCAATTATCTTTTGGTGCTTTCCAGTTGCATGTATAGGACTGAGGTGCATATTGTGATTTTATGAGTTGTACTTCTATGAACTTAGGGTAGGTTATCTATGTGTATGTTGGAAAGTGACTTGCAATGGAGGCTGAAGCCCTAAAGAGGCTGCTTAAGCAACCCATTGTAGGTTGTTTTAATAAGTGATAAAATTTCATTAAATGAGTTAAAATAAACTAACAAGATTTAGTGTTTTACCTTACACATGCCTCGAGTGCTAGTACAGGCTAGGATGGTAGTAGAGAGGATGCTTGGTTGCAATCTTGCCTCAGTAGTATATGCCTTTCTTGTAAGAGAGGATACTAATGCATCATAGAGTCACTAGGGGGTCAGTATTTAAAGAGGCTTCTAGGGTAACCTTAGAGTTGGCTCATGTGACGACACTTGCCTACTTATATAGTAGATTTCCTATCTTTCTTTGTTTCCTATGGGATTAGATGTTATTTGTGTACTGGGTACCGTTGAGATAGATTGCTATCAGGATTCCTTGACCTAGATTCTTGTTCAACTTTTGGATTTTTATCTATTTGGGACTTGATATTATCTCCTCAACACGGTGAAAGTGAACCATTTAGATTCCATGAGGTCAGGTGGTAATGTTTCTTATACCTTTGAGATTTTGACAGCTACACACTATTGCTAGATGTTATTGTGCAGCTGTTCCATTCTTATGATCTTGTGATTTTGTTCTATGGTTATATGTTTATTTATTGTACTTTGATTATTGGAGATCTTATGAGATGTTGTACTTTATTATGATGTATATTATTTTAGCATTTCATACCCTGTGACTTGTATAGATGATGACTATTCATTGTGGCTATGTCCTGTGGCATCTTATGTGCCTGTATACTAATTCATTTAATTTCATTTTTATGGTTATATGATGATGTGGACTTTTTAATGTACTAGATTTAATCTTAATAAAGCTTATGTATGTGATTCAATGCCATGGAACCCTTAAGAAATGTAACTATTATTGTATTGCTTTATATGTATGTGTGTTATTGCTTCCCCTATGTTATCTCTTGTTGTTTCTAATCTTTCAATTTTTTTTTATAGAAAACTTAGTGACTTTATAGGTTAATTTCTTTTTTATTCCCTAGTGAGGTGTTACAAGATGACATCATGATCCATATAGGCACCCTAAGCCTATAATTCCTATTTAGAAAGTCAATTACCCAATTTGGGGGAATTTTGGGTTGTTATCTTGAGTTTGATATTTTATTTTTATACTAGTGGTTTGCCATTGATTTGATCTTGGATCTTTATACTAGTGGTTTTACCATTGTTGTGATATTGAGATGAATACTTTGATACATTGATTCTTTTATATAGTTGTGATTTTCTAATTGTCTAGTCATGTATATTTATTTGAGTATTAATGGGTGCACACATATATGCCCAAATAAATGTACAATTACAATTGTTTGCATGAGTGACATTAGTTGCACAATTTATGAGTCTCAATCTAATAGTATTTTGAGAAAATAATTAAAAAGGAGAGAAAATTGAAATATAATTATGAGAAAATAGATGGACTTGTGTAACTCAAACCCAAGACCAACCACCTTTCAATTGTAACTTAGAAAAATCTAGCTACCTTACTATTGGTGAACCGTAAGAAAAAAAACAAATTATAGCCTTCAACTTAGAAGACTAAGTTAATGATACTCACCTAGATGTGGTTGAACCCCTCACTCTTTCTTATGCTTCTAGTTACCATTTGGCTATACGTTTTTTTATTTTTGATTTTTGATTTTGGGATAAGCCTTAGAATTTTTCGTAGACCTATTTGGATCATGGTTTTGTCTCCTAGCTTGGGGGAATGGTTCCTTTATGGTTCCACATGGTTTGGCGGCAATTTTTTTTAAGACTTGTACGTGGTTCAATTGGAAAAGAGTTGATGATTTCTTGATGCTATTGAAGATATTTCAAATTGAGAATTACGTTGATGTATTTTATTTGATGCAAAAAATGTGAACCCTCAAAGGGAACTTATTGTTATATTCAAAAGTTCAAGCTATGTAAAAAGGGAGGGTAGTTAGGAAAAGGGGATAAAGAATATGTAAATGTTAATTGATGTTTATCTTCTTTCCCTCTTTAAAATTTTTAATGATATAAAATGTAATTAGTTATAATTTTGCAATAATAACTATCATGTGAAATGAATTCATTATGGAAAGGTGTTCATGTTGTACATTTCTCAGCTTACACTCTTAACGTCATACATGCCAATTTATTATGACACTATTGTAATTGCAAATATAACTTAGAAGATAACTTAAATTTGGTTAGGTAAATCAAATGGAAATGTTCAAAGGAAATGAATTTAGGATATTTAACATTAATGAACCTATTGGGACAAATATACATTTGTAGAAATAATTTTTGAAAATAGATCTAGTCATGTTGGGTTCCCTAGTGGAGCATTACAACACATGCATTAACCTTTAAACTATGAAATTTAAGTTCAATCCTATGAGCCCTAGAATTGACTCAAATCAATTATTCCAAGTGACATGAAACTTAATTATAAGGCTAAAACAATATATGCACAGTTAAGGAAAATCATACATAACTCAATATAAATGTATAGGTAACAATGAGGGGTATTTGGTGAATGCATACGAGTAACTATAAATCTTTATTGATATAAACCAAATAAAAAATAATTCATTGAAATGAATCAAAGCTATCAAAAGAATGCATCACCATAGTCAAGCATAGAGTTAAATATTACCATTATGTTTAATGTAAACAAAATAACATTAATAATAAAAAGAAAACCTTAATAAAAATATACTTAAAGTATCAAAATATATAATAAATATTAGTAAAAGGTGGAATATGTACTAGTAAATTTACACACATGCCTTAAAGAATCCATACACAGAAAGAATGGGAGCTATAGAGGCTCTCTTCCCTTTGCTAGGATCATTTGTTTTCCTAATAAAATAGGCAATCAATCTCACAAGCTACAACATTGAATGCTCCCTAGATTAGTCGACTTAAAGGATCACTTTTAATTGTTATGCTCATCATGTCTATGGTGTCTAAAAGCATAACACCGCTTTAAAAAAACTAGCATCACAATGTTTAAAATAGCAATCTTCATCACACTCATAACACCCCATAAAGAAACTAGCATCACAATGTTTAAAATATCAATCTTCCGCACATTCATAACACCCCATAAAGAAAATAGCATCACAATGTTTAAAAATAACAATCTTCCGCACATTTATAACACCCCATAAAATAACTAGCATCATGATGTTTAAAATAGCTTTGCACATTCATAACACAATTAATCTTTAACATTACTCGACTTGTTAGAGTCTGCATTTGTGGAGCTAACTGTGGATGTAGTCCAATATATCGCATTAACATAAACAAAGTTGCATGATGATGCTAGAATGCAACAAGCCAACTCCAAAAAGAAAATAATAAAAATATTACAATCTTGGTAATAAAATAGCACTTAATGAACAAAAATCAACATTGTAGTACAATTTAACTACATGAATTGGGGATAAATTCCTTGTGTAGAAGTGTCAAGCTCTTGATATTATTCTAGCGGATGCTCTTCTCCACTATCTTTTGTAGCCAGTCTAAGTAGTCTTCTAGCTGGTATTCTTCGTGGACGTGGCTATCTTCCTTGCAAACTGTATAGTTGACCAAATTTAAAAAATTGAAAATGTGATGGATTTTTTTTTGAAAACTTCAATATTTGATCTTCATGATCTGCATAGTTTGTAGTCAAAAATTGAGCGGCTTAACCGACACACTCAAACCATTGACTAATAGTGCCTAAGAGTGGGCCCAGCCACTCTTAACCAATAGCATGACACCAATGCATAACAGTGGCCCTAAGCTATTGGCTGAGTGGCTGGGTCCACTCCTAACTACTATTAGTCAATAGTTCCAGTGTGCTGGTTAAGCCTGGCCCTCGGAAAAAAATGGAGAAAAAAGCACTACGTTTTCGTAAATTTGACAAAAAAAAAGATTTGACTTTATTTTATCTTTAATGCATTTTACATGGTGATTAGCTTCCTCTTCCTAAAACGACCCGTCCATCGCCTTTGTAGGTGACAACGAAGACAAAGAAAGCGAAGCATAACAAGACAACTATGAGAAAAACCACGACTGACAGGTAGAGCTAGAGAAGGCGTTTGAATCTGTAACAGGCGCCCACCAAGCAGGCAAGACTGCAGATTACTAGAATACCCCAAATTGCAATGAGAGGCCAATGGAGAATCATGGTTGGAGCTCAACTCTATAGGTGTATGGAGGGCAAATAAGTTCTTTAAAGCTCTAAAAGCGAAACCCAGGAAAAACATTGTATTAGGGCAATCTGATGCAGAGCCCTCTGTATTTATATTTAAGGAATCTTATTTCAACTCAAGGGATTCACAATAGGCTGGTACACCCTCAAGGAACCAAGAACATCTCAAAGATTACAACAAAGAACCCTGGCATTATACACCAATAAAGACAAAATCTTCACTCACACAATCAGATTGCTATGTCTAATTCCATTGTTCATAACTTCTGTTCTAAACGTAGTCTTGAAAAACCTTTTGGAGGAATTGTTCCAAATTAGTAATTCTAAAACATATCCAAATCTGAGACCAATCCAATAAGCAGATTATAAATTATGTACTCTGAACCAAGACCCATATTTTTTGTCATAAACCAGAGACAAAACTGGTAACCCTGCCTAGGGCATCAGATATCTTTCACAAAAAAAATTCAAATAATCTCAAACCAATTCTAAATTATCCATCTATGATTCTAGTTTTCAAATATGTAAGCCATTCATTTTTATCATTCATATATAAAGTTCCAAACACAAATCACTGTCTATAACTCCAATGAAAATTGTTAAAAACCAGTTTTCACTCAAATGCCCATAACTTTCACAAATCTATATAAAAATGATTCAAACCAGTTGGAAATGAAAGGTAGTTCACATATCTTTCCAATGAATATCATTAGAGATCTTGAGTCTCCAAAATATGTCCGTATCACACGCTGTAACATGACTGTATTCAGCGAATCTCAAATCTGCAAACATCCACTTTCACCAAAATACCCATAAATTATTCATTTCTTCATAAAATTGAACCAAACCAAAAGAATCAGAAGAAAGATTCATCATACTATATATCTATTACTATATTACATGGTTTCCAGGCTGTACATAGCCATACAAGGCCTAGAAACTACTCTAAAACTAAAAAAACCAATCAAAACCACAACAATAAAATGCACCAAAAATGTATCAAAGTATTTCCTCTTCTTCCAATTGATTTGGTTCGACCATACAATGGTTTTTATATCCATTTGACAGTTATAAACCTTCCTAACTACCCCCAAGACCAACCATATACCTTTTTACATCATTTTTCTATTATTAACAACTTTCTCAAAGTTGCATTTTACAACTTTTTACGCAACTTTTACATTTTTGACAAAAAAATGGCTTCATAGCCTTTACAACTTGAGCCAAATACAATACAAATGACTCAAATGACTTTATATGGATGTCAATAGATCCATTCACCAATTAAATAAACATTTTTACATTATTTATTATATTAAGACCTCCTTTGACAACTTATTACAAATGGCTTCTCTAGCTTTTATATCTTTGTCTTCTTGAAATTTAATGTGCTCCCAACATTAGGATATCAACCAAATCAATTAAACCAAACCAAATTCATTATTTGTGATATTAAATACATTTGAGTCATTAATATTGTATTTGGGTCAAGTTGTAAAGGCTATGAACCCATTTTTTGTCAAAAATGTAAAAGTTGCGTAAAAAAGTTGTAAAATGCAACTTTGAGAAAGTTGTTAATAATAGAAAAATGATGTAAAAGGGTCTATGGTTGGTCTTGGGGGTAGTTAGGAAGGTTTATAACTGTCAAATGGATATAAAAATCATTGTATGGTCGAACCAAATCAATTTGGAAGAAGAGGAAATACTTTGATACATTTTTGGTGCATTTTATTGTTGTGGTTTTGATTGGTTTTTTTAGTTTTAGAGTAGTTTCCAGGCCTTGTACAGCCATGTATAGCCTGGAAACTATGTAATATAGTAATGGATATATAGTATGATAAATCCTTCTTCTCATTCTTTTGGTTTGGTTCAATTTTATGAAGAAATGAATAAGTTATGGGTTGTTTTGGATTCTTGTTTTGAGGTTTGTTGTTGCAGAATGGTGTCGGTTCACTCAGCTGCAATGGGTGGACAGGAGAGGTCTACCAAAGGATCATAGGAGATGATCCAGGGCTAGAGAGGATGGTCCTTTGTGTGTTGCCAATAGACTGGGGAGAGAGGCATGATGGGACTCCCAGGTGAGGGACAAGAGGTTGTGATGCAGCATGGAGGAGTGGACTGAGGAATGAGAAGCACCATAGAGGCAACTAGCATAACTCCATTGATGGGAGTCATTAGTGAAAGAGATAGGAAAGTGGAGGAGGCAGAGATCCAGTGATGATGGTGAAGAGGCAAAGGAAAAGATGAGGATTTTGATCTAATATTTTTTCTTGCAGGTTATTGATTACATGTTTCCAAGAGACTTGGAAACTTTTCAAGTTTGGGAGTATGGTGCAGGAGCACATTAAATACAAGAACATGGGAAATTTAAGATTCATTATTTGTGATATTAAATACATTTGAGTCATTAATACTATATTTGGGTCAAGTTGTAAAGGCTATGAAGCCATTTTTTGTCAAAAATGTAAAAGTTGCGTAAAAAAGTTGTAAAATGCAACTTTGAGAAAGTTGTTAATAATAGAAAAATGATGTAAAAGGGTATATGGTTGGTCTTGGGGGTAGTTAGGAAGGTTTATAACTGTCAAATGGATATAAAAATCATTGTATGATCGAACCAAATCAATTTGGAAGAAGAGGAAATACTTTGATACATTTTTGGTGCATTTTATTGTTGTGGTTTTGATTGGTTTTTTTAGTTTTAGAGTAGTTTCCAGGCCTTGTACAACCATGTATAGCCTGGAAATTATGTAATATAGTAATGGATATATAGTATGATAAATCCTTCTTCTCATTCTTTTGGTTTGGTTCAATTTTATGAAGAAATGAATAAGTTATGGGTATTTTGGTGAAAGTGGATGTTTGCAGATTTGAGATTCGCTGAATACAGTCATGTTACAGCATGTGATGCAGACATATTTTGGAGACTCAAGATCTCTAATGATATTCATTGAAAAGATATGTGAACTACCTTTCATTTCCAACTAGTTTGAATCATTTTCATTTAGATTTGAAAAAGTTATGAAGATTTGAGTGAAAACTGGTTTTTAAAGATATCCATTCAAGATGAAGGTAGGGATTTGTGCTTGAAAAATTATATATGAATGGAAAAAATAAATGGCTTACAGATTTGGAAACTAGAATAATAGATGGATAATGTTGAATTGGTTTGAGATTATTTGAATTTTTTTTGTGAAAGATATTTGATGCCCTAGGCAGGGTTACTAGTTTTGTCTCTGGTTTATGACAGAAAATATGGGTCTTTGTTAAGAGTACATAATTTATAATCTTCTTATTGGATTGGTCTCAGATTTGGATATGTTTTAGAATTACTAATTTGGAACAATTCCTCCAAAAGGTTTTTCAAGAAGACGTTTAGAACAGAAGTTATGAACACTGGAATCAGACATAGCAATCTGATTGTGTGAGTGAAGATTTTGTCTTTATTGGTGTATAATGCCAGGGTTCTTTGTTGTAATCTTTGAGATGTTCTTGGTTCCTTGAGGGTGTACCAGCCTATTGTGAATCCCTTGAGTTGAAATAAGATTCCTTAAAGATAAATACAGAGGGCTCTGCATCAAATTGGTATTAGAGCTCAGAAGATTCTGAGTGTGTAGAAGGAAATCTACACCAGGTAGAGTTGGGTATATGATTTTTGTTAGTGAAGTTTTTGTGGTTGTAGGTGATAGTTCACTCGCTGTAGATGGGTGGATAGGAGGTCTACCAGGTGAATGCCATAGGAGATGGTCTAGGGCCAGAGAAGATGGTCCTTTGCATGTCACCAAAAGTCTTGGGGAGAGAGGCAAGAGGGACTCCCAAGTGAGGGACAAAGTGTTGGTGTTTGTGAGTAGCATGGAGGAGTGGAAAATGGACTGGGAGAAGCACCTTGATGGCAACTAGTTGAACTCCACTGATGGGAGTCAGTCTATGAAGAGTCACAATTGAAAGTGGTAAAGAATGGAAGGAGCAGAGGCATCAATCAAGTGAATACATTTCCATCGGGACATGGAAATTTTGAAACTGGGGAGTATGGTGTAGTGGCACCCATGAAATATTTAATTCTGATCATTATTTATCTACTATTATACAAAATGTAAGCAGGCAATTCAAAATGGGTAAATTTCAGGCAATATCACGCCACATGTAACAAGAATCTTGTGTTGTTAAAGAACCACCAAATAATCATTAATGTTGAAAATGTACAGTTCTGTAATGGTTACAATTGTCTTTATATAGATTATTAAATCAGAAAGGGAATCGGTACTGGAATAAGAATGTAAACGGTTACATGGCAACTGCCTAAAATGTTATAAAAGGCAGAGATTGTCGATAGGAAGGGATAGGGCAAAGGAGTGTGAAACAAATCAGACTCTCTGGCTAGAAGCCAAAGAGCCATCAATATTTTGTTGGCCAAGCCATTAATAATTGTAGTCATTCGAATCACATGTGGATTCAGTTTTGAATGTAGTGGAAATGTATTTTGCTAAAATTTAGTGTGTTCCCTACTGTCGATCTCTGTCTTGAAGAGTAGAATGGTGATAAATGAATGTGTATCGGGTTTGATGGATGATTCAATTGTTATTGTATCGATTTCAATGTCTAGTATGAATGATACAATAGTGGTACGAATCGGGTCTGGTCATTATTTCAAATTTCCATTGTTTATTGTTTCTTGTTTGGCGATTTCCCTTATCAGTGTGGACCTCGTGATGGTGGAATAGAACAGAGAAGTAAACGAGTCTGATAGTCTTCAATGTTTAGAATATATGTTGCATAGCATTTTATGCATCGGGTTTCAAAATTGGTGAGTTGGTTCAGACATTTGAGAGTATAACGGTTTGTAAGAAAGAAGAATTGGTTAAGAGAATCAATGGAAATTTCTTGATTTGTAAATCAATAATGTGAAAAGGAATCCGATTACTGTCTGAAGGTTGAAAATGCAGTTTGTTTGTAAAAAGGTGGTAGAATAAGGTGTCAGCACTTTTTGCACTCGGCATGAAACAGGTGGAAAACTGATAGCAAGATATGAAAAGCTTTTAATGTTTTGGGTTCGCATGTGATGTTAATAAGATATTAAGATGGATCCAAACTGGCCCTGGGATATGTATGATCGGTTCTTGATAAATCCAAGACGTCAATGAAGTTGGTTATGCCTCAAGAAACGTTGTCTTATTAATCTGCGAAGGAGATCTTGTGCAGTGGTGTTTGCGTTTGCAAATTGGGCAGTGAACCTGTTATAGAGAAGTGTTGGTTGATATCCTAAAGTCGGGGACTTCTTATAGATCCTTGAGTTGAACTCTAGTTCCTTGAATGGATTCCAAAAAGTTGTTGAATCCTCGAGTTGAATAGGGTTCCTTAAGGGGATATTAGAAGCCTTTGCATCAAGGGTGCACTTCTTTGGTGTTCAGTGATGCAGTTTTAGGTCCACTTTAATTTTTAGTGATTGTCAGTGTTCCAGGCTACGGTTCTGTCGTTACCATGCCTGTAATCTGGTCGGCCATATCCATTTCCCTTAGAAGTATTCTGGTTTCTAAAGAGCCAAAAAGTAAAACTGAAAGATTAAAACTGAAAGATCTAGTATATCATTATGGAAATGCATACTATAATGTATTTATGAAAAGTATTTGAGTGTCAACTTATTGCCTAGTCCATTATAGGGGCTCACGTATCTAGAATTTCTAATATGTATATCAATAATTGATCTTTTGGTGAATTTTATAGGTGATTTAATAGCTTAAAGCTAAGGTTTAGGCATTTCCACATCAATAGGCTCTTATAGAAGTCATAGAGTCATTCGAAAATGTTGGTTATGTTCACACCTCAATAGTTGTTCACCCAAAAAAATAGTACTTTTTGCACAAATGGACCAATCACAACCAAGAAAGTAAAAAATGATTAAATATCAATACATGTGCAATTGTCTATTAGTACATTTGTTATGGGCTATTAGTACATGTTTTATTATTTTTTGGAACTTTTCAAAATTGGTAATTGAGAGGGATCTATAACGTTACCTTTCATTGGATCCCCAATGACTATTGGGTCTCTTCTCCTATATTGATTTTAGTTTATAAACAAGGAGGCAGAGCATCATTTGAAGTTTGTGCAAAAGTTAATCACTAAGAAAAAATTACAATTACTTTTGGACATGAAGTATGTATTAGTATAGTAAATACTATAATATGATATTAATAAAATATAGTATTTTAATATGATGAGATACGAGTAAAGCGTGTAGAGAAATAAATAAAATGTTAATATTATTTCGATGGCAAACTATAGCAAGAAAGATAAATGTAGAATACCATATAGTACAAAGATTATAAAATTCACAATTCAATACTATTTAAAATAATATGTGAATAATAAGCATTTCTATTATTTGAGAATTTTAAAGATTTGGTTAAATGTCATTATTAAATCTTTGTGTCACAAATACTTATTAAATATTTCTTTAATGTAAATAAAATAAAGAGAAGCTATAAGTCACTCTCTCAAAGACTTTATGTCACATCATTATTAATTATATAAAATTAAACCAATGTTTTAATTTTAATTTTTGTAAATAATTTGTAATTTTATGCTAATTTATTGACTAGAACATAATGTATCCTTATATATTTTTCAAAAATGTAATGAAAGCTATTATTTTGAGCTAGAAATAATAAAATGCCATATATTGTGAAGTAACAGATTATATCTCATCTTTTCTTGTTATGAAATCCAACAAACAACAACAAAACTATATCTCCAACAAGATGCAACATACATAACTAAATTAACTAGGATAATTAATGGATGCATGATATTCTTTTAAGGTCCACATACTTCAAGAATCTATCCTTGTGAATTAAATGTTATTGATGACTCTTTTTCGAAGGTTAAATAGACTAAATCATCTAAGATGATATAAAAATAGTTCATTAGCATTTCCACTGATAAGAAAAAAAACTAAAATTATTTTTTGCATGTATGTGACTATAGCTTAGATGATATAATAATTAGAACACATTTCTATTGCGCATGGTCCTTGATTCTATTGTAATGAATACAAATACATTCATGCCTCAAAAATGTTTATCAACATCAAAATTATTGTTTAATCATACACTCATAACCTTACATTGCATTAGACAACTCCCAAGTACTTCAAAAAGTAGTCAAGTCTATTAATAAAGCTAGCCAAGTTTTACCAAGAAAATATATTAGTTTAACATGATAGCAGAATCAAAATGAAATACCACTTTTTCGAGGATGAAATCCTATCCTTTGTAGCCCTTTGATTGTCTAGTTTTTTGCTTTCCAACATGTTGATGACCAAATGATGCACATTATTTGAATATTTGATATGCCAATCAAACAGAAAATTTATGACTATGAATTTTGATTAGTTCTCCCAAATGAATTTTTACACCATAATTATTTTCGCTAAGAAATATGTGATTTACAAAAATAAAATAAAAATTAAGAGATAATTGTCCAACCTAAGGTGAAAATGAGGTCTATTCTTCTTGAAGCTATTTTCATTGAAGAAAAAATAACATCAGTGGAGGTCTCTCTAGCATAATTATAAGAAAACTACAAAAGTGAGGATGTTTCCCGATTCAAAATCAAACATTGAATAGTCTAGAGAAAGTTAATTTACAATCCATGGTAACTCATATGTGAAACTTAATAACTTCAATCCACTCAAATAGGAAGAGGGTACTTTAGCACCTCAGAAGAAAAAGTAATATAAATGGTAAAATAGAATGTACAGAAAAGAAGGAATGGATAACCAAAGAGAAGAGAATGAAACAAATGAAGTGGCTTTAGATATGTACTTATGTGAAGGCCTTAAAAACACAACTCTTTGATTCTTCTTCTTAGTAAACTCATTTTTGTGAGACTTTTCTTCCAACTAGTTCAACATCCACTTTAGACTAAGACAAGACCAATACCATCATTTTCTTAAATGTGAGATTACATTGTTAAAATATATTATAATAAATTCCTCGAATATTCATGGAATACAATTATGGATTCTATATTTGCATTTTTTTTGAATATTGCATTATTTTCTCAATACATTTTAGTATAACCATATTATACTTTTCTAACGATATACATAATTTCAAATAATCATCTCATGACCTCTAATCCTTATCATCACATTTTTTAACATGGTCAATGTACAAAGTTGGCTCTCAAATCCATAGAAGTTTGTGGATTAAAAAGTTTCCTCTCCATAAATGGGCATCTAATTTTAAAATAATTGGGAAGCCATTCCATTTCACTAGTAGCCCAGTGCATATTCTAAAATTGGGCATCCAATTTAAATTTCGGTTATACATTTTAGCCCGGATTGAAATGAATGGGGTGCCTAACTTTTTAAAAATTGGGGACCTAATTACTTACAAATCAGGTGCCTGATTTGTAAATATCAAGCACTTGATTCTAAACTATATATTTTTAAATTTGTTTTTGCCTCATTTTAATTCTTAACAAAAATTGGTTTACAATGATGAGTGCTTGATTTCTACTACCATACCAACCCCCACAAGCCATTTTTTTATGTGCCTTAGGTTTGTTTAACCATTTGATATTATTTTATTTTATTTATTTTTGTTAAAGATATGATTTATATATTTTTTAAAAATTTGTTGTTAATTACATGTATTAGGAATATATAATGCATTTTCATTTATTTTAAAAGATATTATTTTAAGAAATAATTATTTTATAGTATATAAAAGGGTCAATGCACAAAGTTGGGTCTCAAATTCATGAAAGTACATGAATTGAAATGAGACCCCTCTAGAAATGGGTGCCTTCAATTGGGTTCAATAGCCTAATCCATTTTCATGAATCATTGTCTAATTTTGAAATCAGCTGCCCGTTTCACTTTAGGAATCCAATGAAACAGGTGCCTGATTTGTAAAACATTGTAGCTCTATTGTTATGTGGAACCTAATCAAAATCTAAGGTTAATTTTTTATGATCCCCACTTTATTTGGTGTGATTTCCCCTCTTGATTATTCTACACAGGGTTTTTGGGAAGTGCCACTAAAAGGTCAAATGATTTTATTATTGTAAAAGGCGTTGGAAGCTCTTTTTCCATTGGAGGATGTATCCTAGCACTAATTTTGTAGGTGACAAAAAGATTGTATAAAATGTCTTAGGAAAACGGATTTTACAATGCATAATGAGATAGTAGCTTCTTGCAACAATATTGAGTTGCAAGGAATTATAGATTGTACAATCAAGTTGTAATCACTAGATAATAAGGATATGGAGTTTTTGTTTGGTGGGCGTAGCCTAGCGATTAGGTGTAACAAATTAAATATTTGTGTCTTGTATTCTCTTCCATGTGGTTTATTATTTTCTAATTTTGGTTATATTTGTATGTAATTTTATTTATGTCTCTCTAATCCTAACAAGTAGTATTAGAGTAAGGTTGTTTCAGTTATCATTTGTTGAAAGGTCTCATGGTTGAGTGGGAGCAATGTCATACAAGGGTAAGATGAAGGTTGACAAGTTTAATGGGGAAAAAATTAGTTTTGGAAAATGCAAATGGAAGGCTACCTTTATCAGAAGGATTTATGGTGGCTTTTGGAAGGAAAATCCAAGAAGGACCTAAATATCACAAATGAGGATTGGGATATTTTGGACATAAAGGAACTTGGAAGTATTCACTTGTGCTTGACATAATTAATGGTATTCAATATTACAAAAGTGAAGATGATAGAAGAGTTGATGCCAACCCTAGAAAATCTATACATAAACCTTCCACTTCAAACAAGGTATTACTCATCAAGCGTTCACTTTTAATATGAAGATGGTAGAAGTTGGATCTGTTGCTAATCATTTAAATAAGTTTAATAAGGTTACCAATTGTTGAAATCTGTTTGAAAAGATCATTGTTGAAAAAGGGAGATTGTTGAAGCAGAACATATGTTTCAATCATTATTTTGTCATTGATGTCAAACCTACTATTTGCTAGTAAGACAATTGCTTATAAGATCAAAGTACTATCACTTAGTTGATTGATGATGAGGATTTAATCAATATGATGTAACAACAAAACCTAGAGGAAAGGTTGAGTTAAGGCTATTTAATGAAGTACAAGGATCAGTTAAGACAATGGTGAAATAATGTATTGATAATCTACTTGAAGATAGAAAGGTTTCCTACACTTAGAAACTTTAGAAGAACAAGTAATACAAAGGTTATCTACAATGCTTGACCAAAGTTGATAGTAGGTGCCGAGAAAAGTTAGTTCATGCCGAGCAAAAAATCAGTTGGTGCTGAGTAAAAAAAATTCTAGTATGTGCCGAGAAAAATACAATAGGTGTCGAGCATTAGCAACTCGTAGTTGATGCCGAGTGAACTCACAATAGATGCCGAGTGAACTCACAATAGATGCCAAGCAACATAGTATGTGTCGAGCATCGGAAGGTTAATAATGTTGAGCTACTGCATTATTAGAAAAGTCAAAGATTTGCCAAATCTAAGCTGACAAGTTTGTTATCTTGAATTTTGTGAACTAGGTGGAAGATAAGGATGATGAGTTGGTGGTACAAAATTTGAGGTTAATCATTTTTAGGTGATTTCAAATGGATTTTAGAAGAAGTTTCTAGAAGAGACAAGATAAGGGGTAGATACATTGTATCCTACATAATACATCCAAACCCTAAATTGGACAAGGGAAAACAGAGTGGGAAAAGTATTCTAATTTCCTATTTAAGGAATGTCTAGTCATGAAGCAAAGTGTCCAAATCTGAGAGTGTGGTGTCAAGGAGAAGACATTTAGAAGGTTAGAGAAGACCAAGGAATAATAGAGATAGAGACTCTGCTTCGTCAAGTGACCATAGAAGTGACTGCATTGGCCCAACAAGCGAAAGGCTTAAGGAGACAAAAACTTGAAGAGTGAACAAGCTGTTAGAATAGTAGAGATTGAAATCCTAGTAAAATTGAGGACTGAATTGTGATCTAAGATCTGCAAGATAAGTTGTAAGTTGTATCAGATCAAAGCTCTACTATTACTCTCTAACAATTGTATTAGTTAGGGTAAAATCCTTTGGACTAAGGTTGACTTAACAGTCATTAGAAAATCCTTTAACAGGGTGTTGGGTGAACCCACAATACTGGGTACCACTTTTGGGGGATGAAGGAAATTGTGAAATGATGAAAAATTCACATATTGAATTTTACATATGTTTGCGCGAACATGCCAACTATGTTCGCGTGAACATAAAACAATTATATGTTTGCACAAACATATTGAGTTTAAATAAGGTATGTTTGCACGAACATAGCTTATTAATATGTTCATGCGAACATATTTTTAATGGCAATTTTGTGATTAAAATTCCATTTTTCCATTTGAGATCTTCATAAATTTAGTTTTTTTGTATGTTCGTGCAAACACGAATTATTTTAGATGTTCCAGCAAACGTGTTAACTTAAATTTTTGGCTGTCAGATTATTTTTCTCATACGTTTGTGCAAACATATGTTCACACGAACATGTCTAATATGTTCACGCGAACATAATGTTCGTGCGAACATGTCAAATTACAAATTTTTGGTGTCATTTTCTAGAAAAAAAAAATGAAATTGGCTCTTTTGACCCCTAAAATTGAGATTGAATGATCTCTTACTACAAAATAAAAATTACCAATTTTGTGCTGCTCGGAGCAAGCTTTCCAACGACTATAATTATAATACATATTATATTCATTAAGACTTTCAAATATGAGTTTAACTCATTACATGTTCATTACTGATTAAGCATCAACTGAATTTGACACTTCAAGAAAATTAGTAAATTAAGTAAAAAAAATTTTTTTTTTTTTTATAGGAAATAGGTTATTGAGATAGCTTTCTTTTCAAATTTTTTTTTTTGATTTATGATAAATTGAGTTCAAGTTATCTGTGTCAAAACAAACGTATGTTTGAATTACAATTGGTGTCACTTGAAAACTTCATAAACTATACAATATTCAACCAAATTGAATCAAACCAAATGCATCCTCTAGATATTTATGTTACAAATCCAATGCCAAAAGAATTACCTCATTATTTTTTCTAGAAAAAAACTTATGTGTGTCAAATAGACTGTCACTCTTTAAAAATATTGAATTTTAACATGTACCACTTTTCGAAGGAGAAAAAAAATTGACATAAATAATTTTTTTTTTAAAATTAAAAAATATGGTTACAAAGTAGGAATAGAGTACTAAAAATCACTAGTTTATGTCATCTTGAAATTATTCATAGTTTTAAAGATATAGTCACTTAAACGTGAGGTTTGTTTCAAAAATATTGATTTTAGTGTCAAAATTGGTCAAAAAGTGGAACCCATTATTGTGGGATCACCCTGGCATTCTAAGTGAATGGCCTAAAGTCCTTTAACCAGGCTCACTTCTAACAAGGTGATTGAAATCCCTTAACCAGGTCACATTTAATAGTGTGTTTTGTAATCTTTAATAGGGTTGGCTTTTTAGATGGCATCACTTCAGAAGAGTGAAAAATGAGTGGCATGTTACTAGTGGTTTTTCCCAAATTGGGTTTCCATATTAAATCATTGTGTAATGTGTGTTGATGTTTCATGTTTTATTGCTGCATGTTGATTTATTGGTAACCTGCAAGTTTGAGTAATTATCTTGGATGCATGAATGTTTAATGGGTTCACTAAGCTGAGTGAAAAGTTTTATTGGTACATCTAGACCTTGAATAATTGATTCACCTCCACCCCCTCAGTTATTCTAAAGAATTCTAACAATTGTTATCAAAGCCATCTGCTAATTGGACTAGTTTGAAGGTACTAGAAGCATAAAGATCAAGATGTCCAAGAGAGAAGTACCTAAGCTTAATAGAGACAACTTTCTTGCATGGAAAAGTCTAATGAAATTGCATCTTGGAGGAATACAAGATCATGCACAATCATCAATTTTAGTGGAACATGCTGATCCAGTTGGAGTTCCTACTACTGAAGATATGAGGAAAAAGAAAGAGTACAATCAAGCAATGTTGGAGATTGTCTCTGCTCTCTGCTATGTAGAATTTGATGACATCAAGGGATGTAACACTACATTCAAGATGTGGGATGCTCTGCAAACCATCTATGGAGGAGATAAAAATGTACAAATAGCCAAGTCAAAGAGCCTTAAACGTAAATTTGATGACATGAGAATGGAGGAAGGTGAGAACATTGCTCAATATGTTGCTAGAATAAAAGAAGTTGTTAGTGCAATAAAATGTGCTACTGGTTAGATAGATGATGATATTGTTCTAGAAAAGTCTTAAGAACATTATTGCCTACTTATGCTATTAGAGTATCTACTATCCAAGAATTGAGATGTATTCCAAGAAATAATCTAATTCTTCAAGGTCTAGTAGGTAGATTCACTGCTTTTGAGTTATCCAAATTTGATAGTTACAAGCTAGAGAGTCTTGAATCTGCTTTCAAGGCTAAGTTACCGCTGAAAGAATTTGATGAGAAGAAGTAGAAGAAGAAGAGAAAGATAACACATGTGTCCAGTGATAGTGAAATTGATGAAGAAGATGTCAATCAACTAGAAGCATTGCTGGCAAGAAGATTCCATAGAGGAAAAGGCAAATTCAAAGGTAAGCTACCCATCATTTGTTTTAATTGCAATAAAGTTGGACATATTGCTGCTATGTGTCTAGAAAAGAGAAACTACAAAGGTAATGAAAAATACAAAGGTAGAAGAAATGAAGACAACAAAGAGTACAAAGAAAAAGGCAAAAAGTGCTACATTGTTGAAGAAGATGATTTTGATGAACATAATGATGAAGTAGTCTATGTTGCAATGAAGGATGAGTCTGATGAAGATGAGGCAATTACACTTGTGACCTATGTAAACAAGACTGATAAATGGATCATTGACAGTGGATGCTCACATCACATGACCAGAGATAAAAGTAAGTTCATTACCCTAACCCAGTATGATAGAAATAGTGTTAGATTTGGTAATGATGCTCCATGTCTAATAAAAGATAAAGGTTCCATTAAGCTCATAGAAAAAATATCATGTGATAATGTCTACTATCTTGCAGGTTTGAATTATAATCTGTTGAGTGTGTTACAACTAAGAAATGTAGGTTGCAAAGTTGAGTTTGGAAAAAAAACTGCCAAGATATATGACACAGATGGAAATTTGATAAGAAAAGGAGATCAAACTAGAAGCAATCTATTTTACCTTGATATAGAGGATGCTATTTGTCTTATTGTTAAATTTGATGATGTGTGGCTATGGCATAAAAGGCTATGTCATGTCAAATTTGATAACTTGATTAGAATCAGAAACATGAAGAAAGTTAGAGGTCCGCCTAAGCTAAAAAACCCTGATAATGTGATATGAAAACAATGTCAGCTAGGCAAAATGACTAAGTCAAGTTTCAAAAGAAAAACTTATACTTCTAAAGAGATACTAGAAATTTCTCATACTAACTTGTGTGGACCTATAGAAGTACAAAATTACAAGGGAGACAAGTATATAATGTTTTTTGTAGACAAGTACTCTAGGATGATGACAGTCATATTTCTAAAGCAAAAGTTTGATGCCTTTCAAATGTTTAAGTGGTTTCTAGCAAGAGTTGAAAAAGAAATAGGAAAAAATTTGAAATGTTTGAGATCAGATAGAGGAGGAGAGTTTACATCAAGAGAGTTTGAGATGTTCTATAATGATAAAGGAATCAAAAGATAGACTTCTACACCAAGGACCCCTCCACAAAATGGAATTGTTGAAAGAAGAAATTGATCAATAATGGACTATGCCAAGAAAATTTTGATGGAGAAGAATGTTGCTCTAAAGTATTAGAGAGAAGCTATGAGTACAACTATGTATACCCTGAACTAAGTACAAATCAAGAAAGGTACTAACTCAACACCTTTTGAATTATGGTATGGTCACTCACCCGATGTGAAACATTTCAAGGTATATGGGAGCAAATGCTATATTCTTAAGGATACTAGAAATGGTACGTTTGATGCAAAAAGTGATGAAGGTATATTCCTTGGCTACTCCACAAGAAGTAAAGCATATACGTGTTTAAATACTAACACTAACAAAATTGTGAAAAGTGCAAATGTAAATTTTGATGAATACATAGAAGTTCATGATGCTAAACCCATCAAAAGACCAAAAGAATATAAATCATTTGTATACTTCTACAAAGGAGTGCTTGCAAAAGAAGAAGTTGCCAATCAAGTTGAGAACCAACAACAAGTTTCAGTAACTGCCAAGTCACAACCAATGAATGCCAAACTAAATTTAGGAACTAAGCTACATTTAGATGCCAAGTTATAGAATGAAGAAACTACACATTTTGATTTTGAAGTTAGCACACATGACAAAGATGCTGAGTTACCTGAAAGAAATATGCATAGTGACTCTAAAACTGAAAGACTAAATGAAGAAACAAGGGCTGAACCAAGACTATCCAAGTATGTTAGAAGATATCATCCAATTGAAAAAATAATTAGAAATAAGGATGCTAGACCAATGACAAGGAATAGACTAAGGAATAAATCATGCTTGTGAGCTAGAAAGAATGCAAGATAGTGAAAGATGCACTAGAAGATGATGATTGGTGCAAAGCTATGGAAGAAGAAATCGAGCAAATAGAAAAGAACAAAACTTGGAGTTTAGTTCCAAGACTAGATGATAAAAATGTGATTGGTACCAAGTGGGTGTTTAGGAATAAGCTAGATGAAAATGGTGAAATCACAAGAAACAAAGTCAGAATGGTTTGCAAAGGATATGCCCAAGAAGAAGGAATATACTATGGGAAAACATTTGCCCCTATTGCAAGAATGGAACGACTCTACTTGCATATGCTACCTACAAAGGATTCAAGGTCTATCAGATGGATGTTAAGTCTACATTTTTAAATGACATACTAGAAGAAGAAGTCTACATAGAACAACTAGAGAGATTTGTTGATGACAACAACAAGGATATGGTATGTAAACTACATAGAGCACTTTATGGTTTGAAACAAGCACCAACAACATGGTATGAAAGACTTCATAAGTATTTTGTGAAGATTGGATTTGAGAGAACTAATGATAATAACAATCTCTACATCAAGATAGAAAAAGGTAAATACATACTGTTAGCTGAAATCTTTGTTGATGATATAATATTTGGAGGACAAGATGCTCTATGCAAGGATTTTGCTAATCAGATGAAGCATGAGTTTGAGATGTTAATGTTTGGTGAGATCAAATTCTTTGTCGGATTATAAGTTTATCAAATGAGGTATGACATATTTGTTACCCAGTCAAAGTACATCAAGGAGATGCTAAAAACATTTAGACTAGAAGATTCAAAACTAGTAAGTACACCATGATAACAGGACATAAGTTTCAAAGAGTGATGAGTTTGCTAAAGTGAACCAAATACTATATAGGTCAATGATTGGTAAGTTATAGTATGTTGTACATAATAGACCTGATATTGCATTGTCTATTGGAATAGTTGCAAGATTTTCTACAAATCCAAGAGAAAATCATCTTATGGCAGTGAAAAGAATAATGAGCTACTTGAAAGGAATAGAAGAGTTTGCCCTATACTATAAGAAGAATGAAAAGTTTAATTTAAGAGCCTATATTGATGCTGATTGGGGAGGAAATATAGATGAAAGAAAAAGCACCAAAGGAGGAGCACTCTTCTTAGGAAAGAGACTAGTTAAATGGATTAGTAAGAAAAAAAGTTGTACCTCACAATCCAAAGTTGAAGCTGAATATGTTGCAGCTAGTATAAACTATACCAACGTTGTATGGATCAAGCACCTACTCAAGGGTATGCAGGAAGAGATAACATAGCTTGTGATACTTTATTGTGATGAAACTAGTGCCATAAATATATCAAAAAATCTAGTGATACATGCCAAAACAAAGCACATTGCAATCAAGTATCATTATGTAAGAGAGCTAGTTGAAGACAAAGAGGTTAAGATGGAGTATGTCAATTCAAAGGAACAAATTGTTGACATCTTCACAAAACCATTACCTATCGATGCATATGAATATCTTAGATGTAAGTTAAGGGTGATACCCCTATCAAAGGTTGTTTAAGTAACAATAGGATTGCACTGCATCAAATAGGTTGATTGCTAAATGTCACAAATTGATGCAGAGGATCTTACTTTAGGTATTGCCTGAAGTAATCAAAGTGCTGAAATTCCAAATCTGTCACAAGCAAGGTGATAAAGGGAGAAACTAAAGCTATTGTAAATTCTATATCTACATGTTAAATATGTTGAAATGTTATGCCTTTGGCATTGTTATCAAAGAGGGAGAGATAGTAGAAACTGATCAAATCTAAAGGATCAAAAGAAAGAGAAGGAGAAATAGTAGCTAAGAGGGAGAAACAACACAAGGATACATAACAGAAACAAATTAGGATAACAGATCACAGAAGGAGAAAAGATAAAGTGTATCAGAAAGGGGTATAATTGAGCTGATTACCTTAATCTACCTTGTAAGAGGGAGGTATAACAAAATAAATTCAGAGGGAGTCATAAGAAGCTGGAAGCTGCTGATGGAAGGAACAATTTTGAATACAAGAGTTCTTTTTGGAATTGTCTTACTGTTTTAACCTAGTAATTTTTGTCAAACAAAATGTTTTACCATTTAGGTGACTTGGTTGATCAATTTGGTTTTCCATGAATGCTAAAGAGGGAGATTGTTGAAATTTGATCGAAAAGATCATTGTTGAAAAAGGGAGATTTTTGAAGTAGAACATATGTTTCAATCATTGTTTTGCCACTAATGTCAAACCCGCTATTTGCTAGTAAGACAATTTCTTATAAGATCCAAGTACTATCACTTAGTTGATTGATGATGATGATTTAATCAATAAGATGTAACAATAGCACCTAGAGAAAAGGTTGAGTTATGGCTATGTAATGAAGTACAAGGATCAGTTAAGACAATGGTGAAATAATGTATTGATAATCTACTTGAAGATAGAAAGGTTGGCTACACTTAGAAACTTTAGAAGAACAAGTAATACAAAGGTTATCTGCAAAGCTTGACCAAAGTTGATAGCAGGTGCCGAGAAAAGTTAGTCCAGGGGGAGTAGAAAATCAGTTGGTGCTTAGTAAAAGAAAATTCTAGTATGTGTCGAGTAACACAGTTAGTGCCGAGCAAAATACAATAGGTGCCAAGCATCAATAAATCGTAGTTGATGTTGAGTGAACTCACAATAGATGCCAAGAAATGTAGTATGTGTTGAGCATTAGAAGGTTAATAATGCTAAGCTGCTACATTATTAGAAAAGTCAAAGATTTGCCAAACTGAGCCGACAAGTTTGTTATCTTGAATTTTGTGAACTAGGTGGAAGATAAGGATGATGAGCTGGTGGTACAAAATTTGAGGTTAACCATTTTTAGGTTATTTCAAATGGATTCTAGAAGAAGTTTCTAGAAGAGACATGATAAGGGGTAGATAAATTGTATCCTACCTAATCCATCCAAACCCTAAATTGGATGATGGAAAACAAAGTAAAAAATGTATTCTAGTTTCCTATTTAAGGAATGTCTGGGCAAGCAAAGTGTCCAAATATGAGAGTGTGGTGTCAAGGAGAAGACATTGAGAAGGTCAAAGAAGACCAAGGAAGAATAGAGATAGAGACTCTACTTCATCTAGTGACCACATAAGTGATTGCATTGGCACAATACAAAAAATGCTTAAGGAGACAAAAGCTTGAAGAATGAACAAGCTATAAGAACTGCAGAGATTGAAAGCCAATCAAAATTGAGGACTAAATTTTGATCTGAGATCTACAAAATAAGTTGTAAGTTGTATTAGATCAAAGCTCTACTGTTACTCTCTAATAATTGTATCAGTTAGGGTAAAATCCTTTGGACTAAGGTTGACTTAATTGTCATTAGAAAGTCCTTTAATAGGGTGACATTCAAGTGAATCGCCTAAAGTCCTTTAACCAGGCTCACTTCCACTAGGGTGATTGAAATCCCTTAACCGGGTCACATTTAACAGTGTGTGTTGTAACCTTTAATAGGGTTGGCCTTTCATAGGGCATCAATTTAGAAGAGTGAAAAAAGAGTAGCATGTTACTAGTGGTTTTTCCCAAATTGGGTTTCCATGTTAAATCACTATGTTATGTGTGTTGATGTTTCATGTTTTATTGCTGCATGTTGAGTTATTAGTAACCTGCAAGTTTGTGTGATTAGCTTGGATGCATGAATGTTTAATGGGTTCACTGAGCTGAGTGAAAAGTTTAATTGGTACATCTGGACTTTGAATAAATGATTCACAACACACCACCCCACCCCCCCGTCGCCCCCCCACCCCCTCCCCCCTCTCAATTATTCTAAAGAATTCTAACAACCAATAAGATAGCTAGTGTAAATGTTAGTTTCGGTAAAAAAATTTAGGACTCTCTTGATTCTATCTTATTTTTTTGAAAGATGGAATAACTTGGTAATGGCTGTGAGTAACATTGTTTCTGGTTCTAATTCCTTAAAATTTAGTGATGTTGTTGGTGTTATTTTGAGCGAGGAAATTTGTAGGAGAAGCTCATGTGGATCTACATTAGGAAGTTTCTTGAATGTACACAGTATAGATAGAATGAATGAGAGAATATTTATTTTTGGAGATCATGGTAAATCAAGAGGAAAATTAAAGGGAAGAGGTGTCAATCTAGGGGACTAAGAGATTGTTGGTACTGTAAGAAATTAGAGCATAAGAAGAAAGATTGTTGGTCTCAGAAGAACAATAAAAGAGACAAATAAGAAGGAAATAAGGAGGCAAATGTGGTAAGTGATAAATACAAAAAGGATGGTTTTTTAATATCCTTAAAAAATGTTGATAATTCATGGGATTTCAATTTAGGAGCTTCATTTCATGCCAATCCACATAGAGGTTATTTCTTGATTATGTCTACGGGGATTTTGGGCTAGTTTATTGGGATATAATGAAGCCTGTTAGATTGTTGGAAATTGAAGAATTAATTTTAAGTTGTATAATGAGAATCGTTGGCTACTATAAAATGTAAGGTATGTTCCAAGGATGAGTAGGAATTTAATTTCAGCAAGACAACTTTGTGATAAGGGTTGCACAGTTACTTTTAATGATAAAATCTAGAAGGTTACAAAAGGTTCCCCAGTAGTATAAAAAGGTGTGAGGTGCCTTATATCTTTATACAAGTCATACTACCATTTCTTCTACTTTATTTGTTACAAAGAAAAATAAATATTCAAGAACAATTATTATAGTTGAGTAGGACGAATATCAAATAGTTCTTGTAGATCTTGAAACAACACTATGGCACAAAAAACTTGGGATCATGAGTGAAAATGTATGAAAATAATTTATTCAAAGAAAGTTTTACTTGGTCTAAAATATGTCAATATGGATTTATGTGAAGGTTCTATTTATGAAAAACAATTTAAGAGAGTTAGTTTTGTGAAGAGTGGGAAGGAAAAGAAAAATGAAAAGATTAGAGCTTGTGCATACAAATGTATTGGGACCAACTCAGGTATCTTCCCTTGGTGGCTCTCATTACTATGTTACATTCATTGATGATGCAACTAATAAAGTATGAATTTATTTCCTTAGACATAAATATGATGTATTTCTAACATTTAAGAAATGGAAATTCTTTGTTGAGAATGATATTGATAAAATATTAAAATGTCTCGGGTGTTATAATTATGGTGAGTATTGGAGCAAAGAGTTTTAAGATTAATATTCCTCTACTGGTATTTGTAGGCATAAAAACTATTCCATCAACTCCACAAAAAAGTATAGTGGCTAAATGCATGAAAATGACAATAATGGAGCATGCAATTGAATGTTGAGCTTCCCTTAAATACATGGGAAGAGGCTATTAATATTTTTTTTTTATTTAATCAATAGAGGTCCATCTACTCCTTTGGGCTTTGATATTCTAGAGGAAGCATGGTCTAGTAAGAAGGAAAGTTATTCTTTTCTCAAAAGTTTCACTTGTGAAGTATTTGCACATAGAAATTCTGGAAATAGAATCAAGTTGGAAGATAAATCTAAGAAATATGTATTTGTTGGATATGAATTGATGAATTTGACTATAGACTTTGGGATTCTGAAAATCATAAAATTGTAAGAAGCATGGATATCATATTCAATGAGACAGTGTTGTACAAAGATCTATTGCAATAGCATGAGAAGAAAGAAAATGATTATATAGTGCTCAATATTAATCAAAAGGATGTTCTAGTAGTTACTCACACTTCACAATAATAGAAACAATGAATACCACAAACCCCTGTGAATGTTAGATGATCAACAAGGTTAAGTAGGCCTCCATAAAGATTATCTCCCTAGTTGTACTTTATTAATACATGTTGATTAAACATAATGTTAAGATGAAGTTGAGCATGTGGATACAAAGTTTTAGTGGGAGTTTGTAATGATAGAAGAAATAGACTCCTTGCTAAAAAATTAGACTTGGGATTTATGTAAGTTGGTTGTAGGTAAAAGCGATTTACAAAATAAATGGATTTATAGGCTAAAAGAAGAGGATGGAGGTAAGAAAAGATTTAAAGTTCTAAAAGGTTAGTTGTAAAAGGATTTGCATAGAAAAAGGGCATTGATTTTGATAAAATCTGACGAGGATAAGAAAAATCAAGAAAAATGCAAGACTCCAAGTGGAAAGGTGAAAGTTCATCTCGAGGAAGAGATAGTTATAAGTGAGGTGGATATGGTAGAGGAGGATTCTAAGGAACTTGTTTCAATTGTGGTAGAGAAAGGAATAGATAATTTGTGTGCAAGAGTACAAGTAAGAAGGTTAGTAGCAACAAAAATGCTTTGGTACAAGAAGATTCACCAAATGAACATGAGAAGGAAGGAAATTTATGTTAAGAAGAGCATTGTGGAGTGAAAAGAATAAGAAAAACTTAGTAAGAAAGAGTTTGTTCAATACTAGATGTTTACTTGTAGACAAAGTCTGAAAAGTGATCATTGCTAGTGGAAGTTCATAGAATCTGGCATCTAAGGCAATGAATACCAAGTTGTAGTTGGAAAGATTGAAGCACCCAAAACCACATTAGGTTTCTTTGAGCAAGTACGACCATACACTCACTTTAAGCGAACAATGTTTTGTGAACCTAAAAATTGGAAAGTATTATGATAAGATATTGTGTGATATTATACCTATAGAATTTTTCATATTTTGTTGCATATACCTTGGAAATATGATCGACATGTTGTATATGATGGAATATTGCACAAACATACGATTTGGGATAATGGGATAAGACCAATCTTGTTACATTTGATTGAAGAATCTATTAGTGAGATATGTACATCTATGAAGGTTGTATGATGGAAGAGAAACAATTTATTAAGGATTTGAAGAAGACTGATACATTTTTTGTTGTAATTCCTATTACACTAAGTGAAAGAACACAAGATAATGTTCTTGAGGAGGTTGTGAAGTTTCACCAGGTACAAGGAGATCATTTTAGATAATGTATGTGATGGTTTATAACTAATGAGGAGTATTAGTCATTGCATGGATATGATTTGTGGAGCTATTTTGTTAAATAAAACACCATACTGATTGACACCAATTGATAATGAGGAGCTTAGTTGACAAGTTCAAGAATTATTGCAGAAAGGTTTGATTTGAGAAAGTTTGAGTTTGTGCATACTACCAATTGTCCTGGTACCTAAGAAGAATAGAGAATGGCAGATGTCTACTGATTCTAGAGCTATTAAAAAGACAATAGTTAAGTATCAGTTTCCTATGCTAAGGATGGATGATATACTAGATTGTTTAGCTAGAAAAATATATTTTACCAGGATTGATTTGAATTGTACAAGTGTAGGATTTGAGACTTTATTAACTCATCAACTTGATGATTCTCCTTGCTCAACTTCTATTGTGTGTTATCTCCTTGTGGGCTACTTGATTGAGTTCTTCCTTGTTCATTTGATCAAACTTCTTAGGTTTGTTGATCATTTTCTTCTTGATAATCATATGATATAACTTATGTACCTATAATTGCCTTTTTTTTTATTGGCATCCAAAGATTCTTCCTCCTTGAGTATAATATCACTAGACTTACCAATGAATTTCTTCATTATAGGATTAAAAAACTCATATGCCATGGATTCTTCATCATATCCAAGAAAAATGTCTTTCTCACTCTTACTATCAAATTTAATTTTAGCTTCCTTAGGAACACATGCATATACAATACATTCAAATACTATGATGAATAAGACAAGTCTCACAAATTCAAGTTGGGTAATTCTATTCCCACCTGGATCACAAATTTTAGTTTAAAGTACATTTCATTTACATGTATGAGAATTATACCATAATACCACTATAGGTACATAATTAAAACCAAGAAGAAAATGGTCAACAAACCTAAGATATTCAACTAAATGAACAAGGAAGAACTCCATCAAGTAGCCTACAAGGAGATAACACACAAATAGAAGTTGAGAAAAGAGATTCATCAAGTGGAAGCTTAGAGCCCCCTAGCTTTTCAATTCAATTGATCTCTCTTCCAATAATATCAATGACAATGTGCTAGATTTTTTCAAGAGCATGGCATTCTTGACTTATACCAACTTGTCAAACAATCAACTCACTTATGACTTCTCTAGTAGAGTCAATTTCTCTAGCTTGTTGTAGGCACTTGATCTACATTCCATTAATCTATGTGGAAGCATTCCTCCTTGTATTGGAAACTTGACTAACTTGAAGTGTTTGGATTTGTCAAAGAATGAGCTTATGGGGAAAATCCCCTTTGCGAAGTTAAAACTAATGAAACTAAGACAACTGAATGTGAGCTATAATGAGTTGTGGAGAGACTCCTCAAGGGAATCCATTGGACAAGTTTCCATAGTCTTTGTAGATTGCCTCTTGGGACTTGTTAGCCAATAAGTTTAGGATTGTTTCAGTTGTCTTGTTTATTTAGTTTCTATTTACTCTTCCCTGTTTTGTCTAGTTTTCTTTAGTGCATGCTCATTTTCTAACCTCATGTTATAAATATTTTGTAACAAGATCTAGTTATCAACTCTTATCTACAAAAAAAATAGTACATTTTGTATTTTATTTTCTTTATCTTGTTTAATTTCTATGGAGTTGTCTTTGTTTTGTTTAGTTTCTATTGGATGTGTACTCATTTTATAGTATGATGTTACTTAAATTATAATATATTGTACATGTATCTTTCAATATTCTTTCTTAGTAACTTTGGCACTATTGTAGAAGTTTATTCAATTCTATTTTAAGTCTATGATATATTTGTCATTATTTTTGTATGATTACACATTTATTTTTTTCTAATTGTTTATTAATATTAGACTTCATGGACAAACTTTTAAGTGCATTAAATTAATTATCTATATAAAGCAAGTTTACTTCAATCTTTATTCAAACCTAATTTAACTCAGCCCGCCTCCCTATCTTTTTTACTAAACATTTTGTGGTTTTTTTTCCAAACGTTGTTTCATGTTATGAAGAGAATCCCACACTATACGTATTTTGTCAATTTAAAGTAGTCATAAACTCTTTCCTAGCACATTGAGGAAAAAATAGTTCACAGAACTTCTCTGACCTTTTGTGAAAGATCACCTTTCTTTACTTCAGATTTGTTGCTAATAAATCTTGTAATGCTGCATCTATTATCATGACTTTTACACTAAATATGTATATGCCAAAAAAAATGTTGTATTGGAAGTAATGCCATGATAAAACTTTGTTGATATTATCTTGCATTCATTGGCAAAGGTCCAACGTTCTACTCGTGTTTGGATCTCTTGACCTTGGCCGCTCGCTAGCCTAGGATGAGCACAATATCTTAGATCGTTAGGAATTCTCTATGCTCTATGCTCTATTTTGCAACCAAGTACATAGTTTCTTCTCATTTATACACTTTGTGTTTTGTTTTAGGTTACTATTTAACAATCATTTATTGAGTTTGATGAATTATTTTGTTGTTGATCAATGAAAACATTATAGCTATTGTTTGATTGTTCTTATGTTTTCCTTTATTTTTGAAACACATCCATATACAATACAATCAAAGAGGAAACAAAAAGAGGAGATTTGAAAAAGGAGGAGGGTCAAAAGGAGACTTCCTAGGGGTTTAGTGAGTTCAAGCTTACTCGCCCCAAATTTTCTTTGCTAGACCAGCTTAAGGAGTTGCAAAAGTAGGTGTTTAGTTAGTGTTTTGCTGCTAGTTCCTGATGTTTTTGATGCTAGATGGTTGCTGGTTTGTGTGGTGTGGTGCTTGGTTGCTTTTGCTAGTTAGGTATGTCATGGTCCTTTTAGTTATTAAGTTTTTTCTTTTCATGCTTTTCACTGGTGGCAGTTTCGTCCATCTTAAAACTCTTTTAGTTGGCTGGGATTTTGTTATGACCTAGCCTGGTTCGGTTTATAACTTTTTCTTTTAAAACTGTAGCTATTGGTTCTGATTGATGAGTTTTTGGTTGGGTCATTGCTCGTGATCTTATAGCATGTTTGTTCTAGACTTGATGTTACTTTCTGTTAATGGATTTGGGCCCTTCATGCTTTAATTAATCATAACAACATGTAATGTTGAACAATTAGTTGTAAAATTAAATTTTAAATTGATGACTATTGAAATTTTACAATAGAATAAAGTAAACCTCAACAAAATAAATAATTTTTCTAAAGTAAATAAAAATTTGAATTGTCTTTTGGATGTTTCCGGATTAGTGGGGAGTTCACCTCTCATTGAAAGAGCATTTATTATTTTTCAATTTCTAGGGCGGTTACTTTGTAAGGAGAATCAAATTAAATGTTTTATGGTATTTGAATGCATGCTTTGGGCTTGAACGTTTACATCCTATTCTTGGAATATATGACAGATTTCTGGCAACTACTCTCATTATTTCTATGCATGTCTTGGTTCTCTTGGGAAGAAGAGGTTATTTAGTTTTCTTCATTTCTCTCTGAGGAGGAGGGGAATGGACAATACCTATGCAGGTCTTTGTTCACCAATGCCTTCCAGTTAGGAGAATGCTTCAACCTATTTCATTAGTTCGAGGGATCAATCAATCAAGGGGAATCTACAAAATTTGATCACTGGTTTTTTCACAGGCATTCTACCAAACCAGGTGCATTGTCTATTATTCCTCATTTTTTCATGGATCCATGTTACTAGGGCCTTTCAGTCAATATTTTGTTTCTTTTCTCTTCTGTTTCCACTCGCTGGGTATCTAGATGGTTTGAAGCCCTTTTTAAGGGGTGGATTATCTTAACATTTATAGTAGCAATTACGACATATAGCTGGATCATGATAAAAGATAGGAAGTTTTCACAATTTATTAAAAATGTCAAAATATCAGAGGTTTTAGCGATAGCAAAATACTAAATACTTGCAAACAATCAGAACAGAAGCATTTTTGATATGCACCATGATAGATTCATGTAGTGATAATTTCTAAATTCTAGATGCTTCTTTAGAAATGCGTTTTTATTTAAAAGTAATTTGTATCTACAATAAGTGCATGATTCTTCTCTTGGGTGCTCTCATGTATGTGCGTACTTAATTGCCAAGCGTTATGGATGTCTTCTTTATTCGATACATGATATGCAAAATCATTTCTTTGCAGTTTTGGTTGAGTTCTGATGCGTTCTGAGTTGCAGATTTCATGCTTATATTCATCTGTATCATATCCTCTTTCTCTATCTCTTCTCAATGCGCGATTAGCTGTCATCTGTATCGTTATTAATAGAGTAACGGTCCATATTCATGATATCTTTTTTGCATTGTTCTGCTAAGTATTAGCAGACTGCATTTGGTTACATTCTGTGGCTTTGTTACACTGTCTTATGGGTACCCACCCAATATCTTGCGACTCCCTTACACCATGTCTTCACTCCAATGTCAATACTAGACTTTGTTCCCTACGTCATATGATTCAATTTATTGTAAGAAGTCAATTTCTACTGACTTAATCAAATAACTTAGCCTTTAACAAATTTGAAATACTTCTCTTGAATCTATTCTTTCTTGTTGAAGATTCTAATCTTATTTGTTAATATCTTAATTTCTTAGGCTTGATATTAGAAAGGGAAAAGATTATTGTAGTAGTTTTCTCAATTCTTCAATTCAGTTTCTAAAAATTATGAATAATTTGGAGATTGTTATATTATATTATTGAAAAACTATATTTTCTTTTTGGCTGAAAACTATTTTATTAAGTTGGAAACTTATTATGTTTTTTTAAAAATGATTTTTGAATTTTTTTTTTGATTCAAGTTTACAATTTAACATTTCTAATATTTTTAGAAAATTATAAGTGAAATGCACAATTATATAAGAGATTTTGTTATTTTACTCTTTAGGAAATGATATGATTGGTTAAGTTTATTCATCATTTTTTTAGATAACTAGTAGTTTACAAATTTCATTTTGTGTTTTATAATTGATATAGAACTATTCATTTACTTCAAATTATTTTATCATAAATGATTATTTCCTTATTTTTCTTTAGAGTCATTTGTTTACATTATAAATTTTTAAAACTAAATGTAAGAATACAAATTGAAAATGGAATATGTTATATTATCTATTCCTTTCTATTTTGTTAATATCTAGTTAAGATCTCTATATGTATACATATGCATCAATGATGAATAGAGATATTTTATAATGACTATAGAGTTGATTCGGGTATTACATCTCTATTCATATGAATATGACATGATATTTATGATTTCTCTTTAAAGTCTTTCTTTATTCATCTATAATTTGAATTTGTTTATGTAACTTAAAACTTAATTTTTTGTAGATTAAAACATAACTTACTATAATTTAAGAGAAATAATAAAATGTAGTATACATTAGTACATATGGGAGTTGTGACTTAAATTTGATCATAGTTGTTAAATATGTCCATGCCAATATTGTTCAATTTTTGTAAAAATGTGTTTGGTTAAGAAGATTTTTGTTTTTTTGGTGGAATGTAATGTCATGAATGTTTGAGGATAAGAGCTTACTTGTTACTAGAGGCATGGGTGTGTGTTGTGTTCTCATCTTGATAAGTAGTTTATGTTGTTGAGGTTTTCATAGATTCTATTGAATTTTTCAATAATATTTAAATTTTTATTTTTTCACGTTGGGGCATTTTGACATTATTTTTGCCCTTTCTCTAGATTGCACTATTTTCCAAGTTATTGTTTTTGGTGTATCACAATTATTTGCGACATTATGGCCGAGACCTAACAATGTATTTGAGGTCAAAATAAGTTTGATTCATTTACTAAATTGTATATTGTTGTATTCTATCTACTTGATGGTTATGATTCTATGTTATTAATGAAATTCATCTAGAGAGTTCATATGTGTGAGATATACACTTTATAGATTATTATTACAAGTTCAAAACCTAGTGATACTCTTATTAGATTCATATCAAGGGATGTAAATATCATTTTGGTTTTGATAGCTGCCTTGTTTATAATGGGATTCATGGATCCTAGTGATGATCTTGAGTTAGACTTCAAAATATTCTTTTATGGTTTCATTGATTATTAGGATTTTAAGAGGATTCTTGTATGGTTAAAGGATTTTCTTTTCACTTTTGATTTTTAGTTTGGATCATAAGACTAGTTTTCTAGGACCATGGTTAGATGGGTGGCTCAAAAAAGAGTTTGGGGCTCTAGGTAGTTTCTAAGATAACCTATTGTAGGTAGATAATCTAGTGATACCTTGATACAGATTATGGATTGGGTTAAAATACTAAGTAAGATAATTATCACCTCTACTTGCCTATGCTATATCTTATGTGGACCATAGATGGGTAGATAAATCTAGCTATAAATGTAGTTCTCCATGTGGCATAGAGTTTACAAATTGGTTTGTGTATCCTCATGAAAGGAAGGTTGGTTTACGATTACATCTATTTCTTGACCACTACCATTACCTTCTACATTAAATAATTTATTGAAATCAAGAAGTTTGAGAATGGATTATTGAGATAGCCTACATTTTAAATGTTAACACCATTCAATTAAGTTATCATTCCACAAAAAAATACCTCTTTGATATCCTTTGATTGTATCAATGATGGGTAAATAAATATGACTAAAATTATGTATGATTTTTGTATAGAAGCTTTTGAGGCCATGGCTCCTCACTTAAATTATAATAATTTATGGGTGGGCCAACTAAATAGCCCCAAACTTTGATGAATACATGTTTATACTACCTTTTGATATGACAAAACAAAGATAAACCAACTCCTCCTTTATGAATTCACACTTTTGTGGGATAGTAATTAATTTTTATTCATGTAACCTTCTTATGAAACAATCAATATGCTTCAAGTACTCCTCTTTCGAGCTACTAATAATCAAAATTACATCTAGATAAACAATAAAAAGTACCCATAAAAGATCTAAATACATCATTCATCAATCTCATGCATTGAAGAGTTGAAAGGAAATTACCATCCACTCATAAAATCCTCCATTAGTCAAGTGTATCTTCCATTCATCCCCTTCTCAGATCCTAATTTGACATGTCCATTCTTCAAATCTATTTTTGAAAAAGAGAAGTCTCCTCCTAGACAATCCAATAGGTCCTCTATTCTTCGTATATGTTATAGGTCCTCTATTCTTCGTATATGAAACATATTTATGATGGTTATCCTATTTATGAGCTTGAAGTTAGTTCATTATCTTCATCCTCCATCCTTCTAATAGGATAACATTGTAGGGACTAAACAAGGGATTATGATTTCTCTGATATTGCCTATCCTCAAAAGTTCATAAACTTGTTTGGCCATGTCTTCATTTTGGTAAGGGGTCATCAATTATAGGAAGCTTTATTAAGCAATGTGGCATCGACAATAAAATCAATATGGAAATAAATGCCTTTCATTTTATGTAAGGAACTTGGAAATTCATGAATGGAAATGCTCTTATACTTCTGCAAGAAATATTACACTTACCTCGATGTTACGTCTTTTGTGATGGAGACAAAATTGACATGTAATTTGGTTAAGAATTGATAGAGATTTGTACACCCCTTCATCCTTTAGAAGATTTTAAAAATTATTTTGCGTTACTATCAAAGCATGAGGTCCCGTATGATTTTCCTTACCATCTTCTTGTAGAGAATAATGGTTGCAAGTCACTTCATTTTTCATAATTGATTAAGTATTCTTCTCCCAAAAATATTTTTATTTCCTATCAAATTTCCAATGTTTACGTAAAATTACGTGGAACACATCCATAACTTGATGATATCACAGTAGATCTTGTCCAAGGTAGGAACCAATAGTGAACTCTGACTAATATTTCTCATTTACCAACACATGTTGTCTCTTACCGTTCCTTTTCAAATTTAATTGTCCTTGATCTTAAATAGTGCCTTCACTTGTGGGGGTTCCTTGGTGACTAACACCTTAAGCAATGTTCTTCTAATCATCAAGATTTATATTACCTACAAAGCAACACTTATCATGTGTAATTTTACTTTTTCCCTATCCTTTAAAATAATATTCTTACTCTCTCCTTATTGTGAATGTAAATTTTTTCTAGGGTGTCCAAACCATTTGTAGATTTTATACTTGTTAGATAAGGTATTCGATCCCCTTCTTCGACCATTTGATCTTTCTCTTCTATAAGGTCTCTTGTCAAACCCTTCTCTTCATTCATATCTTGATCTTAGTTTCCAGTTAACTCCCCTTGTGATCTTTTTGACTAATTTCTACCACTAAAATTCCCTCCTTTGAAACTTCTTCCTTTGCCCCTTCCTTTCCACTCCTAATTAATCTTTAACTTATCTTGAGCCCTACACTTCACTTGAAAAAAATATTTTACTATTTGTTGGATCACATGATTAATTTCATCTTGAATGTAAAACTTCAAGTCATTTAGCTATATCTCCCTCACATTTTCCATATTGGTTTAGCTTAGACTATGCTTATGGAATTCCTCAATGTAGGTAGCCTTATCAATATTCCTTTGATAAAATTTGTGTATCTTCCTAATCACTTGGACCTCATAATCTTCATGTAATATTTGACTCTTCATTTTTCTTACCATGTTTTTCTATGAATTAATCTTGGACCTTTACATATATACCCTTTCTCCTTGGGTATAATTCTCCACCCTGTTAAGGAAAACTCCTTCAATTTTCTCTTTTCTAACTTCACCCTTTTTTCTTCTTTAGGCATTTCCTTGAAGTCAAAGTAATTTTTTTTATAATCAATCAAGTCTATTACCTCTTATACATCCTTTTTATCTCTATATTCTGGAATATCTATTTTGACATCACAAGTCTCCCCTTTTATTAAATTCAAAATATTGAAAAACCTCTTTTCCTCACAAGTGACCTCTTCTTCCCAATGTATATTTTAAGGGTTACCATATTCGCGCTACAATTATTATTTTGGATAAAAATCATCTCTATTTCTCTCCTTCCATATTTGTCTTCAATTGTTTCAATCTTATCCCTTCAGAATTTCAAGTCCCTAGTAACTACCATGGGCACATCTTTTTGGGGTAATTTGTCTCACACTTCAATTACACACATTCTCCTCAACTCACAAATCAAAACTTTGATATGCTACCATTATGACCCACATCATATAAGCAACATTATAATTGATCCAATAGATATTCAGAAGGATTTTTAGCCAAAGTCATCAAAGTGCACCAATAGATCACACAAACAAGGCTATCTAGAGAAAACTAAATATATGACCTCGATTCCATGAGAAATCTAATCTATAAGTTTTTTGAGAAGAAAATGAATTAAAATATCTTATTTCAAATTTTGGTATTAACTTAGGACAATCACCCAAAAACCTTGATTTAGGAGTTCTTCTCATTCTATTAGCCATATTCAAGTAGAGTTTGGCCAATCATATCAACCCCTTACCTTATCCATAGAAAAATGACACTTTAGAATACCCTTTCCAAATTCACATGGAATATCTTAATACTCCCCTATTTTGTTTTCTTGGAAACCAAGGATAAATCATCTCTACAACAAATTGTGAGGATGCAATTAGCCCTATTTTCGAAAACAAGTACTTGAAAAAATCAAAAATATGTTTTGAAGAAAAATTATAGAATATGGAATAAAATACACATACAAATATTTCATAGGTTTTAGGTGGCTAAATCTCTCAATTTTTCCTTACACTTCAAGTCTCCATTCATAGTCACACAAATTAGCTTGTTGTAATGAAAATGTCAGCTCTAGGGCTTCCATTGTATCACTACCATCTCCATCTATTTCTATGAAAAAAATGAATATTCAAAAGGACAATAAGAAATACCATCTCCCAAGATTTAGATTATTCCTATATTGGAATAGAGATTTATGGGCATTTTAATGTGCAAACCCTAGTTTTTGAGGGTTTTAGACCCACTCTATGAAGAGTAGTAATAAATCTTTAAATATTTGATGAAATATTTGCAAAATAGATGAAATATACACTATATTATCCCATTTTTATATCAAGGCATCTTAAATGGAATGAAATTATAGTACAAAGCTATAAAAGTCACTAAAACATGCAAAAAAAATTAAAAGTTAGGAAATAGAGAAATTATTCTCTTTTTCCAAGATGTAAATAGCCACCATGACATCAACCCAAAGAGGGATCATCAAAATCCTTCAAGTGATACCTAATGGTCCACAAATAATTTTTTGAAAGTGTTACAATTGGGATTTGAAAATTTGTAATTTTGCACTAGCAAGTTAAAAAACTTGTCAATGCAACTTTTGTAACAATAATACATTTTTTTCTTACTTAAAAAACTAAATAAAAACATAATGGCTACCTTTATTATATGTCAAAATGTAAAATAAGGGTCCAATTAAATATTCTTCACTCATTTTAGACAAAGTTTGAGTGGTTGTCCACCAACTTTGACCCAATAAGGACCTTATAGGTATGATAGTCTAGGTGCCCCTGCGCTAGTTATCTACTATCCTGGGGGAGCAAACCTTAGGGTTTCACATTTTCGGGTGGAATTTTTTTATCCATCAAGTATCACTTAGGATTGGATCAAAAGTTCGGATGCTCTTACATGTCCTTCTTTGTAGTTTCATGTTCATGTGGCGAAACAATTTTTATCATTCATTCTTAAATAGTTTCGTCTTGATGTAATGATGCAACATTGTGTGTATCATAATATTGATGTTTATTTCCTTGAGGAGAAGGATATAATATGTATATAAATGTGTTCCAACTAGCATACCTAAAATTTTAATTAATTTTTTTTTAAAGTTAAGCCAAGAGATATCTAAAGTTCATATACTTTTGTTTCCAAACAAGTCACCCAATGACTATACATCAGCCTTGGAATATTTGTCCACCTCTTCCTTCACCAAAATGACAACCAGTATGTCGAATGTTGGACCTGAAACCAAGCTCCCAAGCTTTTGATATCAATCACAACCTTCATAAAAATAATCACAGATCACATGCAATTGGATGCAAGCCTCTGATATGATCATAAGAGCTAAAATCAATTAACTTAGAACTTAATAAATAAATGGCAAGCCCCTGTTAGAAATTGGAAGCCTCTATCCAAAATCATAATTGTAGGCTACTTTAAGTAGCGGTTGGACTATTTTTCTATTTGTATTTTAGAAGGTAAAGAAGGCCCTCTAAAAACACACACAACAAAATAGTCCAACTACTACTTAAAGAGGTAATGACAACCTTTCAACATGCAACTCCATACCTGCCGGTAGAAAAATTGGGCTCTAAATGATTAGAAGCAAAATGGAAGTTGGTCCAATCAATGAAATTAAAGCCAAAAAAATCTATGGTAATGGAAGCCACTCTTCTATTAAGCAAGACTTTGTGTAGAAATTTTCATGAGAGAGTGCACACTTGAACAATTCTTGAGTACCATTTTCCTCCCATTCTGTACAACATAATTTTTTTCTTCCATTCTCAACTGGTGAGTGTTTTCAAAGCACTAATATACCCTCTTCCACGATGCTTAGTTGCTTTGCACAAAATATATTATAATTTCTATTTAGAAATGGACAAATAAAATAATGAGTATAATAGTTGCAGAGGATGTATACAAAGGAAATACCAAACATTCTCTACAATTTAACCAAAAGATTCAAAGAGTGGGTATTAAAACGATTTAAAGAGTGAGTATGTAACTTCTTTGCATGAGTGCAACTATACATTGAATCACTTCTCAATTACATTTTTTCTCTGATGCCATGAATCAACCATTACATTTGTTCTTTCCTACATGTTATTAATAACAAAATAAAATTGTATATTTGGTTTGATACTCAACTAATTTGCAAGAATATTAAAATCAATGAATATAAGAAAGTTAAATGAATGTCAATTTTAAAAAAAATAATTCTTATAAGTTTACATTGATGAATGCTTCCACTGTAGAAAGCCTCTCGGCTTAATAATTACTTGTAATTTTTATTTTTAAACATTTTTGCAAGATTACTTAAAATGTATTGAAAGTTGAGGATAAAAATACTTGAACATGTTTTGATCATGTGACTATATGTACATAAGCACTTTCTTTTTTATATTGTAAAAACTACTATAGTTTCAAAGTCACCTAATTGTATTAGTCATGTATTCTTAAATTTCTAGTAGCAATATTTGACAATCTAAGGTCGTCTTGCTATCTTATTAGTTCATTTTTCATTCATGTTTGTATCTAATATATTATATTATTGACTAGTTAATATTCAATACAGTTTTAATTGTAAGGTTGCATTCATGTTTTAAAAAATGTTAATATGTGTCTTTCTATTAGTTTTTTGTTTTGTCCTCTTGGGTTCCCTAGTCATGGTGTTATACATAAGCCACTTAGTTTCTCAACCAATGCCATAATTTTTTTGAACTTTCCAAAAAAAATTCTTGTAAAATCATTTATGAATGATAGAAAATAAATTCTCCTCACTCATGATGGTGTTTGCATTGGGTGACACAAATCTATATTTATAGTTTCTAAAGTTTCTTATTAAATAAATGACATCCCTTATTAATAAATTTCTCTAAGATGCTTAGCCAAAATGCAAATTAAAAGAAGTAAATGGTACTTCAGTAGGAGGTAAACCTCTTACAATTTTCTTTCTTTGCAACAAACATAATCCTTTGAAAATTTAGATGACAATGCCTCAAGTGCCATACTCATGCTTGATCTTGTTTTGTAGCCATGAAAGTTGCTTCAAATTCTTGGATCATTGCTCTTATCCAAGGTGGAAATGTTCTATTACTTTTAATTTCAACTCTTGCATTCATCATGATACTCTAGGAGGAATGTCTAACATATTGTACATTATTTAAAAACAACAGTTCTATAATGCTTTCGTTTAAGTTGTCCGATACTTGTAAAATTATGTTTCAAACTATATACAAAATAATATTTGGTATAGAATTCTTATTGAGCCTTGTCACTACATTGATTGTGCCCCTTCCTTTGATTTCTATATGTCATCGATGTTCAGTTATATTCTAATTCAAAGAATGCATCCAAGTTGTTAAATATGTGCCCATTTTCTGTCAACCACTATTTGGAAATCAAACATCACTTGAACTTTCTTAACAAACATGAAATATACTAATGAATAAATTCATTAAACAACTTTTAGGAAAAAAAAAATTTGGTTGTCTACATTATCTTTTATGCTTTCTACATTTATTTGTAAAATGACCATAGTTATTACAATAATAAATCTGAAAATTTGACGCATTATACTTTTGTGATTGTTGCTGATTATTATTATGTCCCTTGAAACTGTAATTTGATTTCTCCTTCTTCCCCAGTTTGGATTACTTCTCACTTCTCTTTTTAAATTATTTATTCCTCTTCCTCTTTCTCTAATCATAGATTTCCTCTTCTTCTACCTCTACCAAATATCAAAAAGTATTCTCTAATGATGCATTGTAATTCCTATTCATCTTGTCTTCAACTTTTTTGAAAAAACCAACAAACTTATCCATAGAATACAAATGTAGTCATACCATTCTATTCCTGAATTACCATATTATTACCTCTTCTACAATCTTTTGATAAGTTAGTTCATCATCACATTACCTTATATATTTAACAAAATCATTAGTTCATCACCACATTACCTTATTTGATTAACTAAATCATTAGTTCATTATCACATTACCTTATTTGATTAACAAAACCGTTGACATAATATGTAAAATTAATCTACTTAATCTAATTCATTCATTTGTAAATTCTCTTCTAAATGTTTCTAATTTGGCAAGTTTTACCTTTGTTGTCCTTCGATATGCTATATCCTATGCGTGCTTAGCTGCATTGCAGTGGCTCACTTGATTCTTCACAGAAATGAATCATCCAGTCCTTGTCCAAGTCCAATTTTCAACAAATCAACAAAGTCTTTACAGTCTCTTTCCTATATTCTTTGAGTTCATTATTTTCATCACAGTAGCTAAATAGACTCATCTTAGACTCTGTATAACCTATTTCAGCTGTATCTGATAAAATACATCTGAAATTATTGAAAAAACATGTTTTCTTTGTAAATGTACCAGTTCATATTCACCGCAGGTTCAGTGGATTTTTTCAAATCATTTGGATTCAGGAGTTTGTATATGTAAGATTCAATGTTTTTTATGCAATTTGTTGAATTACAGTACATCCTCCTTACACAGGCACTACTCGAGCTCTCAAACGTTGTGGTTGAAAGAGATATGGGATCGTGTTCGGCAACACTTAGCTTTGTGACATTTTTGGTGTCCATGCCCCTTTTGGGCGGAGGAATATGGCTCGCAACAAAGGAGGACAGTGATTGTGTGAGGTTTCTTGAATGGCCTCTCATTGTCATGGGAGCTTTTCTCATGCTCCTCTCTCTCATTGGCTGCTGCAGATTCCGGCTTAACTTGGCCGTATTTTTCTTCTTCTGCTTCACTCTCATTCTCTTCACTGCCTTTGCCATGGTCGTCACAAACAAGGGCGCCGGACACTTGATTTCTGGTAGAGGGTATAAAGAATACAACCTCAGAGATTACTCAAACTGGCTGCAGAAGCGAGTGGAGAAGAACAGCAACTGGAATAGAATCAAAATCTGCATACAGGATTCAAATGTATGCAACAAACTTGGGGTTGATTCGGGTAACCAAGTTGAAAAGGAGTTTTACAAAAAAGATTTATCCCCAATTCAGGTAATTCACTTGAACTTCAAGTTTAAAATCCTCCTTTCTATCATAAGTAACGTAACTGTGGTGAATTTGAATTTTGCATTTCTGATTTTGTGATTAGTAGGGTTCTCTTATGTTCTTTGATGTTTAAATGTAAGTTTTGAATTTTTTATTTTTTTTCAGTCCGGCTGCTGCAAGCCTCCGACCTCGTGCAATTTTGGCTATGTGAACGCCACTTATTGGACAGGTTCCACTGCAGACAAGTTTACGAACATGGATTGTAACAGATGGAGTAATGAGGAGGATCAATTGTGTTATAACTGCGAGTCGTGCAAGGCAGGTGTTGTTGCAAATTTGAAGCACGACTGGCATAAGATTGCCGTGATCAATATTGTGATGCTCATCGCTCTAGTTGTGGTTTATTCTATAGTGTTTGTTCCATTTGCAATCTTTCTGGTGTTAGACGGATGGAAAAAGTGAACACATGTATGGAATAGAAGCTTAATTCATACTAATTTCTTCTGCAAGCCATTTGGGATTGAAAATATCACATAAAATAGAAACTGGCATTTGTATCCATGGTGATTATTTTGGGAAAAGGAAAACTTATATCCTCCGATTTCTTTTTTGTGAAGTGTAATATGAGTATATTTTTTAATTGCGCATAGAAATTATTTTATTTGTAATTTTAGTTTTGGAAGAATGATAATTTTATTGACATGAAGATATCTTATAAATGAAAACACAATGAAAAATTTTCATTTCTCTTTATAATAAATATCATGTAATTTTATAAATAATAATAACAAAGAAAAATATAAATAAAAATATTTTATATTCCTATTTTTCTCTATAAAATTGTTGCTAAGGATAAATAATTTAATATTGAATAAATTCTACTAAAGTCTCTTTTGACTATCTCATATTTGTATTGCATGTTTGCCAACCATAAAATTAGTACAACCATAGATTTGATTTGACACGGATATGAAAACATAGAATTCCAAGTTTGATGGGCATAGTGTCTTGTTGTATGGGCATTGAGCCATGTCTAAATAACTTCCTGGGCAGCCATTGCCTTTATAGTGTACCCCCAATTTCAAATTATCTATATAGAGTACATTTATCTACATTGAATAGGGAAAGATATTATTTTGACCAGATTGGATGTGTTCTCTTTGTACTGCTTAGATATCTTAGTCATATCTTATATTAGTTTTCAAAATTATTTTAGTTTTCAAGAATTCATATTAATAAGAATGATCTACACATAATTATGCTGAGTATTTTTATATGACAATCAATACTTTTAGTAATATTCAATTATCTTAAATTACTTTTCTACTTCAGTAGTAATTAAAGTCAACTTTATTTTAAGTAAAATATGTAGTGTAACAAGAGGTATGTTGAGCATAGTCTATCATAATAATAATAAAAAACTTTAAAGAAAAAAATGTAATACCCCTTCTTTATTATCATTATAGACTTCATTGTTAAAGTTCTATCTAACTCTTTTGTGGACATGTTTTCCTTAACAGATATTTGAAATGCAATACTTTGTATATAGGGCAATTGATTATACCATATAGCAATGGTTACCTTTGTGCAATGATAATACTTTCATGTGTCTATTTGATGATTATGTGATTACCTTCGTAAATTACTCTTAGCTAGTAAATACAATTATTTTCTTGATGATAGCATATGTTATATCTGTAAATGATCATTATTCTATCTTTATGATGACAAGTTATTATAGTGAAATACGAGGCTATTTGTATTAATAATTTATAAATATGGTACTTACCTCATAGTTTCATGTGTTTAGTGTGCATGTTTGTTTTATATTTCTTTCTAACATGTTTTATGTGATTAGGGAAGGGAGTAGTAGTCACGTGCTAGTTGAGATCTACACAATGTACCACTCCCTACCATTGTTTGTTTAGCTTAGATATATATGCACATTTACATGCTCATCTTTTATGTAGGTTGTAGGTATCAGACATCAATTTTCCTGGATTACCAAGATGGGCATGCCCTGTCACAATAACTCAATGGTAAGAATGAGGAGATAATATTCAGACCTACAATCCTAGCCAAAACCTAATTACTTGTCCTCAGAAGGAGGATATTTATTTGACTGACAACCCTTTTTAAACCTATTAATTTTTCTTTGTATATTGTTTTATTTTGACTTTGGTCTATTTTATTTATGTGGGTTTAACTATGTGATTTGCTTGGTAAATGATTTGTTGCAATATTCACCACCATTATTAGATATGAGACATTTTCACATTTTACTAGTCTCATTTTCAACCTGGATAGTTTATAGAAAAGATGAATTTATTTAGTTAACATGTGTGTGTAGTGTTAACAAGATGCTAAAACTATTTCTCATATTTTATTCTCATGCCATTTGCTTGTGAGATTAGGAAATGCATGTTCTCTCTATTAAATATTAAATGGTGTTGGAATAATAATCCTAAAGATGTGGTAGAATTGTGGAGTTCCCCTACTAATCATTCATTTACTAAATAAATCTAGTGACTTTCTCTTCTTTATAAAAGTTGGTCTATCTAGAAAGATATAAATAATAGGATTTTAGAAGATAAAATAAATGATGTTATTTTTGTCTTCTTATCCCTCAATCATAATATCAAGGAAAATATGAGGACAATGCACCAAATGACCCAAATACCCCCTCTAGATTCCTTAGACTTAAACATTACAAGATGATGGATTCTTGTTAAATTCCCTCAAAAGTTCAAAAAATATATTGCTTGAATAAGAAAAAATATTAAGTGTCTCTCTAGACTTGGGATGGATTAAATTAAAATTTGATAGATGTTCTATTGGTAACTCAATCCGAGTGGGTGCGTGTGGGATTATAAGGAATTCTAAGGGGGAGTTGTTGGTTTCTTATGCAATTAATTTGGGGTCATAAATAGCCTATGTGGATGAGATATTGGAACTTTACCATGGTGTGAAGCTACTGACATGTAAATATTTCAAAAAAGTCATTATTAAAGGAGACATGCTAAATTCTATAAACCTTTTGAATAATAATTACTAATGGCAGATGGAATGGGAGGGATCTTGGTAACAAGACAAGTTAGTTACTTGCTATGATGGATGAAGTGAGTTTCCTTTACACATACAAAAAAAAATTCAATAAGCTTCAATATGTTTTCTAAAATAGTTAACTACATTGACTATATCAAAGTTTTGGAAGATATATCAGCTATAACTACATAAAGTCATGTGGAAATCATGAAGGATTGTTCCAACTCTGCTAATAATGGCAATGCATTTATTGAATATCAAGACAATCACTTCCCTTTGTCTTTCTTTATTTTTTGAGATTTTTCATATTTGCTCTTTTTGGTTTTAAGTTTATGTTTATACTAGGTCTTTCTCTATCTACATTTATTTAGCAAAGGGTTCTTGATTTTAGTAAGTATGAGTTTGTAGCAAACATTTGGGGAGATTTAACACTTTGGGAGAAAATATAGGTGGGGTTCTTTACTAGGTTAAGCTTGATAATTATGTTGATTGCAAAAGTGACCATAAGGTTAAGGAAATTATTGAGTAAAGGAAGATGCCTACCTTTGTGAAGGTCATTAAAAGTTATAACACTAACCTTTCTTATAGGATTGCAGTTTCTTGGCATGGTGAAAAAGTCTCTATGGGTTGTGTGTTATTTATGATTACTTTAGAGGCTATTGCAGTGGTGATGGGTTCAGTGCTTGAAAGGTGTGAGAATCCTTGATAACACCAAGATGTCTTTCAAAGAGGCCTTCAAGAAGATTCTAGATCAAAGGTGTTAAATTCTAAGGCAAGAATCTAGGTTCAACAAGGAGCATTTGTCGGGTGTTTGGAAAACTATAATGATGATCCTTATTAAGTTGTTTTACTTGTAAAGGGAGGTATAAATCATTTCACTCACATTTGTTTCCTATGTTCACCACTTTAGGAGGAATGATACTTTTTTCTTTTATTTTTGGCTTTTCTCTTCCCTCTCTTTCATTGGAGAAAGGCAAGTTGAGGGTCGACCTCATCTCCACCAAGTCTAAACTATTAAAGATGTATGAGTTTCATAGGGATATCATACCTCAAAATGACCCTAATCTAATTATGAAGCTTAATAACCTTGTGTTTTCCCTCATCTTGTCCTTAGTGAAGCATTAAGAATCCCCTTAAATGACATCTATAGCTTCCTCTATTTTTGGTACTAGGGTGCTTCCTATCCACAAAGAAAAACACAAAAAGAGGAAGAATCAGATCTGGTGGAGAAGAAGGTTGAGGTATTTAATGACTTGGCTGTAGCAATTTCTTAGAAATTTAGTGAACCTTGACTCCTAATTTATCTACCATTTGCTCTATTCCTAACTCCCCTCATACATCTCTTTTCCCACCCTCTCCTAAGATTAACATCAATTATCCTAGGGGTATGCATGTTTCTCACTCTAGCTCACTTAGTCTTCTTCCAAAAGGGAGTATGGTGGTGTTTGTTTAGAGGGAGTGACTTTACACTTAGATGAGCTAGCTATTTCCTATAATAGGCTAAAGATACTACTACATGAATCTTATTCTAGCTACATATAGGATGCAAGAAAATCAATAAGCTACAATCCCTATCTAAAGGTGAGAGAAAGGAAAAGAATTAGACCAAGGGTATGTGAGACGAGGCTTGGTGGGATGTTAGTAGAGACTTAGGGTATATGATGCACATATAGTTGTCATTAGAAGAGCAAGTCTTAAAAATGTGTACTTTAGTGCCTTTTGAGGAAGAGAAGAACAATACTATAATGATGTTAGGGTCCATTAAGGATTTCTAGAGGAAGTTGGGAGAACAACTCAATGAGTTAGTTTCTTAGCAATTTGCTACCTAGAAGAGGATGGATTTTGTTGGTGCAATTAAAGTGTTTCTTGAGAAATTAAGGTCAAAAGAAAAAGTTTCAAGGATGTGGAGTAAAGATGAGCATATGTAGTTGGTTAATAAATAGGTCACTATGTCAGGTGATATTTATTCTTACTATCCTCTAAACAAACCTCCTTGAAAAGGCTCAAGGAGTTACAGATGTAGTTGGTTGTGTGAGGGTTTCTACTACTAGTCTTTATTCATTTTGGTTTCTAGGTGTTTGTGGTGTTGTAGTGCAGTTGGTTTTTCTAGTGAGGTTTTTGTTGCTTTGTCTTCTAGAGCTCATTGGAAAATATTTTTTGATTCATGGTTCAGTATTACTAGTTACTACTGGGAGATTTCTAGTCGAGTCTTCAAGTCTAATTTTTTAAATTTTTTTATTTTCAAGTTTTAGTTCATTTAGCTTCTAGTTCTACTTATGTAAGGTTTCATAGCTTGTGAACCTATTTCATCTATCTTATAGACTTGGTGTTACTTTTTGTTAAGTGTGTGGTCCTTCTCACACTTTACCTAATAAAACTATGTCCCTTCTCCCTTGAAGCAATCTATGAACTTCTACACTTTTCTTCACACACAATTTGATGTTCTAAGCTCTTTATTTTGTGCAGCTATAAGGAATTTTTAATCAAAAATCTAAAAACAAGAAATCACCATATTATTTCTCACAAATTAGATTTTTCTCTTGTGTTAAAATAAATAAATATAGAAACACAATAGTAATCACAAGAAACAGAGACATAGATAGCTGCTACAACATAGATAAAGAGAACAAATATTTTATTGATTGATATGAACATATTACATTGCCTTCACATTGCCTCTAATATATATATATAGGACCTTATACTTTCTACAAAGAAAGAGAAAGATTTGAAGGAACCTTCCAACTTAACAAAGTAATCATATGTGGAAGTTTAAGAGGAGAGGTGGGGAAACAATCTATTAACTGCTACAAACATTTTAAGAAATGAGTGTCAAAAACAATTCACAAACTGTGAGAAAATTATGCAAGTCATTTACAACTTACTGCATATTGAACACATCCACTACATGGGATTGGTGTCAAAACACAAATGGGAATATCCTATAAAAGCATAGCTGAAAAATATTAGTACCTACTTGAAAATGAGAGAGTGAAATTGTTGCCAAGAAAAGGGATATTTTCCAGTCAAAGTGGAGGAAAGCATATTAAGGACAGAGAAGGATTAGCCAGAGATTATAAAAATATAGAATAAAATATATATTTTTAGGTAGCTTTGAGATTTGAACTACCATAGATAAGCTGAAAGTAATTACAGATGATTAAAAAATGGAGGTTTTAGATGGTGATTTTTAAAGGATACCATTTGATTAGGTAATTGTTAAGATAGTAAAGGAGAGTGTAACTATTAAGTCAAGAGGATAATATGGTCATATTGTAAGGTCACTGAGGTTCATGATTGTAATAAAGAGAAAATTCTAGTATTATTATAGTTTAGGATGTTGAACAATATTAGCAGTATTTGATGGTCATATAGTTTATGTCTTCTTTTAGAAGAATATTTGATGTTTTGAATCAAATAGTTTATCGATATTTGATTATCGTTCTATGTGATTAAAGAAAAATATATTTGATACTTCCTATCAATAAAATATCTATGATTCTTATAGGGAGGACTCTTGAATTAAAAATCTACAAATACTGCTCTCAAATATGTTATTTCATCTGTGTTATGTATCTATCGTTAATAACACAACCATTAAAATATTTAACCACCTGTTTAGACCTTCATCTTTGGTTATTTATTAGTGCAATTGATAAATCATTTGATCATGTCAGCCTCAAAATGTTCATGACAATGTAAACTATTTTCTACCTCTCCATAGATAATAGACTCCAAATTCACATTTAATTCAAGAGAATATTGAAAAATAATTTTAAAATAAATAAACAAATGAAAAATATATTAATAATATTAATAATATAATATACCAAAAGATTTATTTAAACTCTAAAATATTAGAATCCAAGTTCCTATTTAATTCAAAAATATTGAAATAAAAATTAAGATAAGCTATTGTTAAAATTATAAAAAATAATTAAATATAAAAAACTAAATATTCATGATATTGCATATAGATATACTTTATTTAGTTATAAGATACATACACAACTATAGGCAAAAGCCTACAACACAACATAACTTGCCAATCTTTCATGTGGAAGGTCTTATGTTTGAATCTACATTGTTTTCCAATCCAAGTATATATATATATATATATGTATGTATGTATGTATGTACACACACACACACACATGTGTGTGTGTGTGTGTGTGTGTGTGTGTGTGTGTGTGTGTAATGTGTAATGCAAAAAAATTGGCATTAACTTACAACTATAGAATAATACAACCATGATATTTAGTATTGATAGAAATTTTAATTATGTGTCTTAAATTAGGAGCAATTAATATGCTATCATAGCTATGAATACAAAGTAAGAAGTTGGAAATTTTCTTTTAGAAACTGAAATAAGAAGTTATTACCTACCACAATATTTTTTAAAAATAAAGACTGGAAGCCAAGGTAAGGTAAACTTTCAAATGTATAAAAAGTAATCTAAATAGAAATAAAAATTAGATAAACATCTTAAAATATTTTGTATTGTAATTTTAAATTTCAAGCTAAGAAAAAGTAGAATTGAGTTCAAAAATAAGAATGATTTCTAAATAAAAATTTTATTTTAAGATTTTATGTATATTAAAAAAGAATTTATTTAAGTTTTTTTTCTTTAGAATTTATATATTAAAGAATACATATTAATGTCAATAAATTTTTTATTCTAATTTCATTTTTTAAAACGCTTTTGTGCCAATGAACAAGATTAATAACAAATATATAAAACATAATCTAAATAGATTTTTTTTTAGATAAACATCTTGAATTATTTTGTATTCTAATTTTAAATAATTTTGTTAACAAAAGACTTTAAAAACTATAAGAAACAAAATGTTTTTCTTTAGATTTTATATATATTTAAAAAATTATTTAATTTTTTTCTTTAGATTATATATATTAAAGAATACATATTAATATTAATAAAGATTTAATTTTTGAAATGTTTTTGTGCCAATGAACAAGATTAATAACAAACATATAAAAAGTAATCTAAATAGAAATAAAAATTAGATAAACATCTTGAAATATTTTGTATTCTAATTTTAAATTTTAATTTAAGAAAAATAGAATTGAATTAAAAAATAAGAATGATTTCTAAATTTTTTTTTATTGTTTAAAACTCTTTTGTGCCAACCAGGCCTGAAATTTAATGGTCGCCCTTGCGTGTCATATGATTTTTTTATGATGGCTAAATTTTTTTCATGCCTTTCATTTTACATTTTGGTAAAAAATTGATTGTCAAATTTTTTGTTTAAAATAATTTAACACATTATTTTAAATTTAAATATACTACAAATTAAAAAATAATAATACAGATTTAGTAATATATGCAAAATTCTATATGAATAACTTATAATTATAAATTAGTAGTATACACAAAAATCTTAAAGAAGCAAGTTTTTAAGTTACTTTAAAGATTTGTAAAATTTATGTTTCTAAAATTCATTATTTTTTATTTCAACGAGATTCTAAATTAATATAAATATGCATTCGCCAAAATGGAAATGTAACTAAAGAGAAGAAAAAAATTAGAAATATCTATAATATAAAATTATATATATATATATATATATATATATATATATATATATATATAAAATTGATATATATATATCATATCTAGTACAAAATTTCATTTATGTATAATATTAAATATAATACTAACTTAACTATAACAATACTGATGGTTTAGTAATAAATTTACTTGTCATATTAACGGTTCTATCATAAACTAGTCCATCGAACCATACGGTCTTACAATTTTTTAACCTGTCATATATAGTTCAAATGTCCAAAAACGATAGTATGACCATCAAATTCAAGGCCTGGTGCCAACGAACAAGATTAATAACAAAAAAAAAAAAAAAAAATCTAAATAGAAACTAAAATTAGATAAACATCTTCAAATATTTTGTATTCTCATTTTAAATTTCAATTTAAAAAAAATAGAATTGAGTTAAAAAGAAGAAGAATGATTTCTATTTTTTAAACTTTCTTAAGAAAGATAAATCATAATGATAGAAACATGATTAATAAAAAATATATATAAAATAATTTAAATAGAAATAAAAATTAGATAAACATCTTGAAGTATTTTGTATTGTAATTTTAAATTTCAAGTTAATAAAAAGTAGAATTGAGTTTAAAAATAAGAATGATTTCTAAATAAAATTTTATTTTCAGATTTTATGTATATTAAAAAGAATTTATTTAAGTTTTTTTTATAGAATTTATATATTAAAGAATACATATTAATGTTAATAAAGATTTTATTTTTTAAAACATTTTTGTGCCAGCTAAAAAGATTAATAACAAATATTTAAAAAGTAATCTAAATAGAAACAAAAAATAGATAAACATCTTGAAATATTTTGTATTCTAATTTTAAATTTCAATTTAAGAAAAATAGATTTGAATTGAAAAAAAAGAATGATTTCTAAAAGATTTTTTATTTTAAGAAAGATAAAATCATAATGATAAGAAGCAAGATTAATAACAAATATATAAAAAGTAATTTAAATAGAAATAAAAATTAGATAAACATCTTGAAATATTTTGTGTTGTAATTTTAAATTTCAATTTAAGAAAATTAGAATTGAGTTTAAAAATAAGAATGATTTCTAAAAGATTTTTTATTTTAAGAAAGATAAAATCATAATTTGAAGAAAGTCAAAAATCACCCACCAATACCGTACAAACTAAAAGTAATCAGACATATTTTAAAACAATGAGAACAAGGAAATAAAATTAAGATGCTATTTGACCTTTTGTACAAGTTTGACATTTCTATTTAATAAAGTAGAATTAAAATAAACAGTTGGTAATGTGCATTAGACAATTCTTGAATCCTTGTAAAACTAATCTACCCATAAAATGTAAAATGATCTTGTTATAGGCAAGCTAAAATAGGTGCTGTGAAAAATCTACACTCACTATAAGACTGATGGGGGGAACGGTTTTCCACTTACCATGCAAAAATTAATAGGGGACAACATTCAAGCCCAAAAGATAAAAAAACAATTCATAAATGATTGAAAAAACCATATTAATAAGATGTTGGGTGAGAAAATGGTAAAAGTAATCTAAATAGAAATAAAAATTACATAAACATTTTGAAATATTTTGTATTGTAATTTTCAATTTAAGTTAAGAAAAAGTAGAGGTGAGTTAAAAAATAAGAACGATTTAAATTTTTTTTTATTTTTAAAGATTTTATGTATATTAAAAAAGAATTTATTTAAGTTTTTTTCTTTAGAATTTATATATTAAAGAATACATATCAATGTTAATAAATTTTTTATTCTAATTTCATTTTTTAAAACACTTTTGTGCCAATGAACAAGATTAATAACAAATATATAAAACATAATCTAAATAGAAACAAAAATTAGATAAACATCTTGAAATATTTTGTATTCTAATTTTAAATAATTCTATTAACAAAAGAATTTAAAAATTGTTTGAAACTGTGAAAAATCTACACCCACTGCAAGACTCATGGGTGGAATGGTTTTCCACTTACCATGCAAAAATTAATAGGGGACAACCTTCAAGCCCAAAAGATAAAAAAACAACTCAAAAATGATTAAAAAAACCATGTCAATAAGATGTTGGGTGGGAAAATGGTGTTGTTCTCAAGAACAAAGTTGAACGCTATGGATGATCATTTATAGAACTTGAAAACTTTACCACAATTGAATGTTTAAAATAAAAACTTAAAAATACTCCAACGAACAACACTTCTAGTAATCTAACAATAATTATGTGCTCGGCATGATTTTTGCATGAGTTACTAAACATTTGAACTGGCAGTTAAAATATATTGATTTGTTCATAACTATTCTAAACAAGTGATCTACCAAGAAAGACTAAACGTAACACCAAATTAGACACTTTGAACGACAAGTGCATGTTGATCGCTTGGGGGTGAAACTAAGACTTTGCATCAAGTAAGTAAAGCTTGTGCCAAAACATTCACCCAAAGTGTTTGTTTCTACATTTAAAAGGTTTTCTAATTCCCAACAATGATTTAGGTTTTCTTGATAAATACAGAGACTTGGTGGACACCTTCTAGTGCATTGCATATAATATTTTCCTTGCAAATTATTGAATTACAATACATTCTTCTTACACAGGTACTGCTTAAATTCTGTGTTTTCATGGATGAAAAGGATATCATAATCTCTCGTATACCATTTACTCTTGTGGCACTTGCATTGTCAATCTCCATCTTGGTCACAGCATTGCAGCTCGCAGAAAGGGAGTGCGAAGTGTTTCTTCAATGGCCTCTCATTGCCATCGGAGTTTTACTCCTCCTCCTCACCCTCAGTGGTTTGTCATGCTCATCCAGAGTATACTTGGCCCTCTCCATCTCCCTGTGCTTCACCATCATTGCCTTGACTGTCTTTTCCTTGGTCATTACCCACAAGGGCGGCGCTGGACGGTTCATTCCCGGTAGAGCCTACAAAGAATACAGGTTGGGTGACTACTCAGACTGGCTGCAGAAGGCAGTGGAGAAGATCAGCAACTGGAACCAAGTTAAAAGATGCTTGATCCAATATATGCAACAAACTTGGGGTTGATTCCGGTGACCGAGTTGACAAAGAGTTCTTCAAATGGAATTTATCTCCAATACAGGTAATCCACTTCAATAACACAAATCTCATTTGTATCATAAAAATAAGGGCCCGTTTGATTGCGAGGATAGGAATATCATAAAAATAAGGGTCTGTTTGGTTGCAGGAATAGGAATAGCTATTTTGGAATAGAAAATGGGAGTACATATTCCTATTTTCTGCAAGAATTTGATGGAGAATTGGCAGACCCAAAAATTTATGTTTTCTAAAATAAATAAAATTAGAATAGTAATATGTATTCCAATTCTACCTATTTAGGTGGAATTGCAAAACCTCATTTTAAGACCAAAATTGGAATAAGTATTCCTATTTTATTTCGTATTCCAATTCTGATTTGGTGCATCTAAACGAAAAATTCAAAATTTTAAGAATTTACATATGCCTACTCTGCTTGTATTCCTGTTGATTATGATGAATTTGGTTTGTGTCTCTCATTATACATGTGCGCTTGGATTACTCTTTTGCAGTCTGGTTGTTGCAAGCCTCCAACCTCGTGCAATTTTGGATATGTGAACGCAACTTATTCGACTCCCACAGAAGGAAACTTTCCAGACAAGGATTGCAGCAGGTGGAGTAACAAGGTGGATCAACTGTGTTATGACTGTGATTCGTGCAAGGCAGGTGCGCTGGCGAGGTTGAAGCACGACCGGCGTTGGTCAGCCTTCTGGTTGTGCTTTATCCTATCGTTTTCTCTGTTGCGGTATTTGTGGTGTGTGAGAACTCTCAACGTCACCGGTGTAACATGTATGGAACATAATCTAATTCATATTAATTTCATGTACCAACGATTGGAGATTAGCGATATCATGAAACAGGAAATTGGGACTATATGTAAACTATGCTTTTATTTGTTCACAAAAGATACAATGTGTTATTTAATTTTATATTACATTGTAGCTTTGGTTTTAGAAGAGGAGTGATTTTATCGACATGAACTCACCAGACACAGTATGAATATTTAGAAGTATCAAACCATTTAGGGTCCGTTTGGTTGATGGAATAGGAATAGAAAAATTAGAATAGGATTTTTATTTTCTGTTTGGTTCGTCACTTGGAATAGGGAATAGAAATACATATTCCCATTTTGCCTCTAAAATGAACTTATACCCATTCCAAAAAATAACTTTGATTGGAATAGCCATTGCTATTCCCAATATTACATGCCTATTCTCCATTGCTATGCCCGTGGCCAAACAGGACCTTATCGTCCATTTAAAAAATAATCATTTGTGAATTGAATTGAAAGGATGAATTTCTTAAGAGTTGTAAACCATTCTTAGTAAAGCGTCTTCAAGCCGAATGGCAAACAATTCCATCTTCAATATTGGTTTTAAAATTAGATTCATGCATCCAATGATTTGATTTCTTATTACTTTGTTAACTATTTAAAGACCATCGCATCCAAACCATTTTCTTCCACCCTTCAGTAGTTGATTGTCATAGGTGGAAGTTAAAATACAGGTCCATTTCTAATTTCATGAAATAAGGAGAATCAATTAAATCAAACTTCCTGTCAATTCCTATGCAAAGCTGTCGATTAAGCCTGGAATTTGATGGTCGCCCTTGCCTGTCATATGAATTTTTAATGATGGCTAAATGAAAATTCTGCCTTTCATTTTACGTTTTATGAACAAAAATGATTGTCAATTATTTAGTTCTAAAATAATATAACTGATCGTTTAAAATGTGAATATTTTATAAATTAGAACATAATAAATATTAATTATTAAAATATACAAAAAGCTTGAATAACTTATAATTATAAATTGCTAATATACACAAAAATGTCAAATAAATGAATCAAGTTTCTAAGTTCCTTAAATAGTTTTAAATTAATATAATTATGATAAATAATATCAAAACACATACCTAATATTGTAAATTACTAAAAATAAATTTTTAAAACTCTTTATATTCTATTAAACCAAGATTTCAAATTAATATATACAATCATCAAAATAGAAACATATCTAAAAATAGAAACATATATAATATAAAATAATTTATATTTATCATACACATATATTATAAAGATTGTAAAATCACATTCATCTATATCATAATACTAAGTTTCCTATTATAAATATTGATGGTTTAGTAATAAATTTACTTGTCATATTGATGGTTATCTAAATTTCCTATCACTTGATATGGTCTAACAATTTTTTCACTTGTCATATACGAGTTCAAATGTGTAAAAATGACCAATACGACCATCAAATTTTAGACTTGCTATCGATACTCATTTCCCAACATTCATTCCATAATGCATCGGACCATACATCCCATCCATCACCTGTCAAATAAAACTACTCTCAGTTGGCTCTGAGTTAAGTCAAAAAATCTTGGACAAAATCTCGTCAAGATTGAATTGTACGAGATCTATTATAAAATTTATTGTTTGAGCAAAACTTTCAAGCCGTGGATCTCCCTGCAATGCTTGTTCAGTAAGAACTATTATATATTATATTTGCATTTAGATTTTTTTGTTCATGTTAGATTCTTGGTTTTAAAAGTTTTGGTTTATGATTTTCAAAAAAAAATCTTAATCATAAAGAATATTTATTGTGATAGAATAAATTTTATTAAAAAAATTATAGTATGACATTTTTTAAGTTTTTGGAGATTGAAATATTATTTTCTTGATACAATATGAACAATTGTGGAGTCCATAGTATCTTGTTTGATTCATTCGGATTGATCATTTGGACTTACATTCACATTGAATAAAAACTGAAGAATCTTTTTAGTCAAGACTATTTTTTAGATTAATAAATAACAATTAAGATTAGAATGTCACATAGTATCTTAAAAATAACAAAAACACTATAGAATCAAGAATCTTATCAACATTAAAATAACATCATATCCCTTATCAACATCAAAATATTAAATACTAATACCAAGTTCAAGTGACTTAATATTTGTGTGTTAATAATATTAAAAAACATAGGATTTTACACAATGTTAGAATATTGTCAACAATTACACTTAAGAGATAATAATATAGAATATTGAGAAAGAAAATTATCACCTTGAAATTAGATTACATAAAAATTAAACAAAATTAAAATTAAGGTTTCACCTAAAATTCATAGTCCAAATATTTTTAAACATTTCCCTTCAAGATTTTTTTTTCTTTCCATCTTTCACTTTCATATGGCTCTGTATTTTATGGTTATTATAAGACATGCCAAAAATATTTAAAAAATTTTGAATCATAATTTATTTTGTAAGACACTACTAATGTCCAATCATACAACTGACATTTGCATTTATTTTAGTCAATTTCCCAAAATTAGAATGTCCTAAAACAATTCTCCTTCCTCATTGATTACTATTGTTAGCTAATTAAAGTCCACCTTCAATTATCTTTATCAAATCATAGGCAATAAAAATTTATCGAACAATATATCATACATCTACTTGTAATACAATTTTTTTAATAAAAAAAATACCTTTATATATCTCATTTTTATATTATTTGGATATTTAATGATATGTATATAATTTTATACTATTAAACTATTTTTATTTACTTTATTTATATGATTTTTACAACATGACATGGAATTAGATTGTAATTTTTTTTGAAGTCAAAAGTAAGTGTGAACACTAAGGTAAAGAGAAATATACTAAATAGCAATGAAAAAACTAATATTTTATTTACTAAATTTTTAATAGAATAGTCAGTAATTATTTTAATATTACTCAGAATGTGTAAAAAGAATAAATAGGAATCACTCATCGAACTAGGTGTACAAGATATTCCAAACCAAGGAAACTATTTCTGAAGTGATAATCTTGAATGGATACCTATTAAAAAGGTGGTGAAATGGACTTATGTGCTGCAATCCCTCTTGAAAGCCTCCCTCACTTTGTCAAAGTGGAAGGTTTGTTGGATAGCACAGAGACACACTTTGTATGTAAGAAGCATAAAGAGCCCATCTCAAAAAATCCTACAAGCCACACTAGAAAGACATACTCAAAGTTTGGCTATATTTAATAGATTAATTAAATGTCATATTTATTGATACAATTTTATGAAGTCAATTAATTGTGTTTCCATGTATACACATATATTGGTGTGCTAATGGTCTTGAGGACAATAGAGGAAAACTTGAAAACACTGAAGGGAAATGAAAATTTACACAAAAGAGTGGTTGTCAAGCTCATTTTCTAGTTAGGGTTATGTAAAGTAGACCCAATGTTGCTATAATTACATATAACAAGTTTACCCATTATGACACTAATGGTGAATTTTGTTATGGAAAGGTTGACCTTGCTGGTGATCCAAGGAGCAATTTTGCACCAAGATTATCAAATGAATGCAAATCTTACATTGAATCTCTATTACCAATGAGTGTCGTAATTGACACAATATGTGAGAAACACTACTTAGATCGTAGTCTAACTAAGTTGATGAATCAAAGAGATACATTTCTATTGAGAAAAGATGTATTGAATGCATTGAAGAGAGTGCAATCCCTTCGATCTTAGAAAGATGAAGATGATGCTAAAAGTGTAAGCTTATGAAGTGCAGAGGATACATATAATTTTTTCTACTATAAGAGGCCAAACAACATGGAGATGTTCTATGTGTTATAGGCATCCAAACACCATGGATGTGAGAAATGGTGGTGAAACATTCACATAAGGTCTCACTAATTGCAATTCTCTACATGTAAATATGGCGTAAGTAAAACATTGACGTGCTTATCTATGGATTATAATTTTATTGTTGATAGTTCTATTTTATAAACTTTATAAATATAATTTATTTATTGATATAATTTAATCATGTGCAGTTTGAATATACAGTGCTTGTATTTGATGAGCAAGAGGTTGGTGTTCCTGTTGCATGGGCAATATCCTCAAGAAATAAAGTTGAGGATATAAATTAATGGCTAAGTGAGATTCATAAGAGAGGAAAATAGTCCAAAGAAGACATGCATGTTAATGAATTTATGATAGATGATGCTAGTGCTGAGATTGAGGCAATCAGGTTTTTATTTCTTGATATTTAGTTTACAAAATTATACTTTTCATTCAGTTTGGACACTAAAATTTTATTTTCTTCAAATAATATTTATGAGCTACTATAATTGAACTTGTAGGCCATCCTTCAATTGTTGAATACTTTTAGGTATTTGGCATGTGCATAGGGCATGGTTGAAGAATGTGTTTAAGTAAGTGTTCTTTTAAATTAGAATGCATCAATGTTTCATGTTTGAACATCATATCTTGATAGTTTACTTTATAGTTTAGACATGTGAGAAATAAAAACGATAAAAAATGTTCAATAGATTGGGTGAGATAATGTATGCAATGAGTGATGATGAAGATATTACTACTCACCTAATAAAGAATTTCATGGAGGAATTAAAAGAAGAGAAGACTTTTATTGATTATTTTCAGAAAACTTGGTGTCATCATGAGAGTCGTATTGGGTAATATAATGTGATTATTTATTAATTTATATAAATGTATACAATGTTATCTATTTTTGGTTGACATCATTATATTTGTTTATGTAGATATGTGGGCCAACAATTTTTGAAACTTTTCTCATTCAAATCAAGAGACCAATGCTTCAATAGATTCATACCATTGTCACATCAAGAGTCACTATTTATGTGGTTGTTCTAGGAATTGCACAAGGAGAATGGATTGGCTCATCCATGTAATTCTTCATAGAGTAGAGCCATTCTATAAAAATAAAAGATTTCTATAGTTATTTGCGTTTCTAACAAACTTCAAAAAATAATGATACTATAAAATTGCACTAGAAAGATAAAAAACAATACTAGATATTGATTTCTATGCTTATGATCACCTCCATAATGTGTCTAACATAAGAAGCCAAAAAATTCCACCAAAATGGTATGTTGTCAGAAAATGTGGACTTGATTTGCATGTGTGTGATTGTTAGTGGGCAAAAAAAGGAAACACATGTAAACATGTATTGAAGATTCTAGATCTTCTAAAGAGAAACAAAACAAATGAGAAGGATCAAGTTGTAAGTATGTTTGATTTCATAAATATGTTTAGTTGTGAATTTTTAATTATTATTATTAGTTTCAAATGTAACTAGTTTAATGCCATTAAGTTATAGAAGGTGTTGGTCTATTGCCTAATGGTGCCCATGATGATAGGGGGGTCTTAATAATGAAAACATCACTTTACAGTTAGACATTGCATCATTTAATGGTTCTCATTTTCATTATTTTTTATTTCAAATTTATATAGATAGTTGTGTTCAATTTGAAGATCATGATGCTTGTGAACTTATCATCGGTGAAGACCAAAAAATAGGTAAATTTATATATCATAATTTGATGATAAATTGTTTATTCTTGTAGGTATTTTCTAACTTACTTATATTTGTTTCTAATATAGATAACATATATGATGTTTCAAATGAAGACTTTGAAAATTTCACTAATTATCTAAGTTCATTGCTCCATAATTTACCAACTAGAGTGAATGAGAAAAAAACATCTTAGTGAATGTATTAAGAGATTTAGAAAAGATGTCAAAACACCTGTCACTTCCTTTTCCAAATTTCAAGCAATACCTAGGTCAGGTAACATTCCTATGAGATGAATGTCACCATGGTTTAGTCTAAGAAAAATGTAGAAATGTCATTCTACTCAACGAAGGCATAATATCATTTCTCTAAACTTAAGTGGAAGAGTTAAGTAGGAAAGTTTTCAATTCCCCTCTAGAGGATCTAGAAAGAAAATAAAAAAGAAGGGAATTTATCACTCGAGTATAGCAATACAAAAAGAAACACTTATTATCATGAAATAGAAAGGTGATTATTTGTTCAAAAACACTTTATTAATTTAAGGAACTATGAATTTTTATCATGTCACATATTAGTCATATGTTGGTATAGGTTTGTATGCTCAAGATAGTACTCCACGACACTAGTGACCTTTTTCTATTGATCTAAACCAAACAATAATAGGTGAAATACACCTCACAGATGGTATATGTTAACTATTAATTTTTAATATATATATATACATATATATATATATAACTTTATTGTGTATCTAACAAAATTTCTATGCTAATTCAAACAAATTAGATACAATTTGTGGTGATCAAGCATCGATGGTGAATGTTACCCCTGACCAAACATTTCAATAATCCATTTCAGGTAATTGACATTTTAAATATTTATATACTAGTTACATTATATATTTTTACACTTTAAAATGTTTCTTAAGTTGATCAAAATTGAATGTGCACTTGTTTCAGTTTTAAATTTTCAAAAACAAAATGGACACGTGTTACCCTTTTGTATGGATCTCAATGAAACACCAAAAACAATGGATGGGGTACAAATTGGATATGGTATGAAAATGATCAAATGATTTTATTTGAAAAAATTAATTTGTATTTGGTTCATTAAGTTTATATTTTAATTTGCATGTTTTTCCAGATTTAAATGATATAGTATAAGAGCATATGTTTCCCTATTCTATTTATATCACCTACCCAAATTTAATGTTTCTGGTTGTTGTTCCTGTAGGTACTCAGATTTGTAGTTAGGCATTTGGTTCAAGAGGCAACTGCATCAAATATTTCAACACAAGGCAGGTGTTGTGGCAAACTTCAAGCATGAATAGTGTAGAATTGCTATGATCAATATTGGAATGCCTGTTGCTATAATTATGTTGCTGATTGGGGGGCTGATTGTATTGCGATTGTGGTTTCTTTTCTGAGGTGGTGACTTGATGTGTGTTGCGTATTGAGAGACAAGTATAACCATATGCATTCTTTGAGAAAAGTACATCCATATGTGTGACCTCCAAGTTTTGCTAAAGGCAAGTGAATATTTTTACTATAAATGATCTTTTTAATGTTTTTTTCTATGAAATAGCTATACAAAGGCTCCCATTCATTCTATATTCATTATATTTATCAATCATCCTTATTTCTTTTTTTTAGTTTAGTGTTCAACATCACACACTAAGCAAAAAATTAAAGTTGGAAAAATAGGTCTTGATAATAAATCAAATGTACAAATAACCTTCCACCAAACATATAACATCAAATAGATAGGACATCATGATTTTATCTTTATCTCATTACATTTTTTTTAAGTTGATAGGAGGATATGAACTTATCTTAGTGTGCCTTTGATTTTTAGGAGTGGATCAAACTATATTATCATTGCATATTTATAAGAATATATTTTAATGCTAGGTTTTATGGATGGTCATATGTATTTAGGAAAAATAAAATTGCTACTAAATAAATTAAATTAAATTGTTGAAGCTTGTGCATTTCTTATTTGTTTAATGTTAGAAAAAAGTTGGGGTACACAAAGGCATACATCAAGGGAGATTAATCTCTAATTGTGAATGAATGCATAAACAAGAGATCTTCGAATTGGTAGATTGCATATATATTGAAACAATTTTATGCTACTCCTTGAAAGATTACTTTATTTCTCTCTTGTAAAGAAACTAATCAATATACATCCTAGCAAATATGGGTTGTGACAAAATTTAATTTGGGCTCCTTATTTACAATGCATATAATTTAGTGAGTTTAGAACTCTAGCAGAGAATGTTTTATATAGAAAATTCTCAAGTTCTTTGATATTATTAATTATTCCAACTAAAATACAATAACACCATCAAATAATAGTATACTAAATTAAAATACTTGAAAATTAGAAATCAAGAAGAATATTTTCCATTCTTCTATTTACATGAAACTGTACAGGTACATATATAGTTGTATGCCATATGCATAAAGCTATAGGAAAGGAAACAACTATAGGAAAGGAAATAATCAATTTAGGAAAGAATCAATCCAATATTAGAAACAATCCAATATTGCAATACTCCCCCTCAAGTTGGTGCATAGATATCCCTCATGCCCAACCTGCCCAAAAAATTTGAGAACACTTGACTTGAGACTGCTTTGATAAGAATATTGTCCAGCTGATATTCTGATTGAATCTTAGGTAGCTCCACAATCTTCTCATCCAACTTCTCCTTAATAAAGAATCTGTCTAGCTCCACATGCTTTGTACAATCATGTTGAACTAGATTATGAGCAATATCACATGCTTCTTTATTGTCACAATATAGTTGAATTGGCCACCTAGGCAGACAACCCAAATATCTCAGGAGAAGTCTTAGCCACAATGCTTCACATACTCCAAGTGCCATACCTCTAAATTCTGCCTCCACATTAGATCATGCAACAACATTCTATTTTTTGCTTCTCCATGTAATGAGATTACCTCCTACAAAGGTGAAATAACCTTAAGTAGAACACCTGTCATCTACTACTCTAGCCTAGTTAGCATTAGTATATGCATCCACACTTTAATAATCCTCATTTTTAGTGAATAAAATTCCTTTTTCAGGAGTAGACTTCAGATACCTCAAAATGTGCATAACTACATTCATATGTTGCTCTCTAGGATTATGCATAAACTGGCTAACAATACTTAATGCATAGGCAAGGTCTAGCCTTGTGTGTGCTAAGTACATCAATCTTGCTACAAGCCTCTGGTATCTTTCTTTATCAACTGGTACCTAATTAGACTCAATACATAACTTCAATCCTTCTTCCATTGGTGTATCAACGGGTTGACATGTTGTACCAGTTTCTCGTAACAAGTCTAAGGCATACTTTGTTTGAGACAAAAAGATCCCTTTATCATATCGAGACACTTCAATCCCAAGGAAATATTTCAAGGAACCGAGGTCTTTCATTTTGAATTCTCTGAACAAGTAATCCTATAGAGCCATCCTTTCTTTAGGATCATTTCTTGAAACTGTCATGTCATTCACATACACAATAAGTGTAGTGATCTTACCTTGCTAATTCTTTATGAATAAAGTATGGTTTGAATTGCTTTGACGATAACCAAAGGCTTTCATTGACTTTGTGAATCTTTCAAACCATGCCATCAGAGATTGTTTCAACCTGTATAGTGACTTCTTTAATCTGCACACCTTTAGACTATGTATTTTTGGTATCACACAGTTGGGTGGGAGTTCCATGTAGACTTCTTTAGACAACTCTCCATGGAGAAAAGCATTCTTCACATCAGACTATTGTAGTGGCCAACCCAAGTTCATAGCTAGAGACAACAAGACTCGTACTTAATTGATTTTAGCTATAGGTGCAAATGTCTATGTATAATTTATCCCATATTTTTTGGTGTACCCTTTTGCCACCAATCTCACCTTAAAGTGTTCAATTGTACCATCAAATTTGTACTTAATAGTATAAACCCACTAACATCCAACTGGTTTCTTTCCTAGTGGACGGTAAACAAGTTCCTAGGTATTATTTTCTTGTAATGATTTCATCTCCTCATTCATAGCGACTTTCCACCTTGGATCAACTAAGGCTTCCTGCACATTGTTAGGAATAGATACAATAGATAATTGATTTACAAATGACTGATTTGATTATGATAAACAATGGTTAGACACATAATGACTTATAAGATATTTAACTTTACTAGAAAGTTCGGATTCATATGTGGATTTAGGGATACCTCTGGTGAGACATTGAGGTAGTTTTTTTCTAGATGGTTCAAGAACATCCTTGGTAAGCGATTGGTGTGGTGTGAGGGACTCAGACGGAGGTGGACCCATAGCTTCAATTTCTTGGTGTTCATCACTACTTTGATCCAAAGTTTCACCTACTTCTTGATTAAGAGTTTCAGAGAGTTCCCCTTCTTTAGAGATGTCTAAGCTACCCACATCTTCAGGGATGTGAACATCCACATCTTCAGAGATGTCCAAGCTACCTACATCTTTAGAGATGTGAACATCCACATCTTTAGAGATGTGATCATCATAGTCTAGAGTCTGAATTTCTTTCTGGTATTCCCCTAAAGTTTAGGCTCAAAGTAAAAATACATCGAGTCTTCATGAAAAACTACATCCAATGTAATAAACATTCGTTGGGTTGGAGGATGATAGCATCGGTACCCCTTTTGATAAGCATCATATCCTAGAAAGACACATCACAATGCTCGAGGAGATAACTTGTTGTGCTACTGGCTATGGAGGTGTACAAAAGCTACATAACCAAAGACATGAGGAGGTAAATTTGGGATATCTGGAGCAATAATCACCTCAGCGAGAGCTTGGGATGGTGTCTAGAAATCAATAGTGTTGGATGGTATCCAATTGATCAAATATGTTGCAGGGGTAATTGCTTCACCCAAGTAGGATAATGACATATGACCTTCTATCAGAGAAGCACAGACAACCTCCAACAAGTGACAATTTTTTCTCTCAGCTACCCCATTCTGCTAAGGTGTATTGGAACAAGTAGTTTGATGAATAGTTCTATGTGCTTCCAGATACTACTGAAGTTAAGAACTCAAATATTCGCCTCCATTGTCACTATGAAGAACTTGAAATTGTGCATTATACTGAGTACAAATCATGTTACAAATTTTTTGAAATAACAATTTCACATCACTTTTAGACTTCATTAAGCATACCCAAGTCATCCTAGTACAATCATCAACAAAAGTAACAAACCAACATGATCCACCTAAGGTAGTGACTTTGAACGGACCTCAAACATCAGAATGTATGATCATAAAGGGAATTGGACTTTTATTCAAAGTTAATGGAAAATAAGCATGATGGCTTTTTGCAAGTTCACAAACTTCACAGTGGAAGCTAGAAACATCAAATTTTGAAAATAAATTAGGAAATAATTTCTTTAGGCAACCAAAGGAAGCATGTCCTAGACGTCGATGCCATAACTAGATTTCAAATTTCTTCTTGTCCCCCTTAGAGCCAACCATTGCTAGAGCTTGATGCAACTTGTCCAAATTATTTGACACCAAGTCCAAGTAATAAAACTTCCCTCATCTAACACCACAACCAATCATTTGCCTCATTGGATGTCCTTAAACTCATAGAAATCAGGCCAAAAAATTACAACACAAAGTAAAGTAGTGGTGATTTGGGAAACTGACAACAAATTGTAATCCAAAGATTGAACCACTAAAACAGAATCTAGATTAAAAGTATCAGTGAGAGGTAAGGATCCTTCTCCTATAACTGGGGCCAAAGAGCCATTGGCAATGGAAACAATTTTTTGTGAGGATAGTTTAAGGGATGAGACTTGTCTAGAATCAAACATCATATGATCTGTAGCACCAGAATCAATTATCCATGCACTATTAGAAACAAGTGTAGACATATTTAAAGACTTACCACCATTACTTGCCACTATTGCTAATGCCAAGATATATCTAGCAACATTATCCTCTATCTTTGTTTCAACAAACATTGCATCATAGGTCTTTTTGGAATTCTTCTTCCGTGAATCACAACTATGATCCATCCATTCTAGATACCCAACAAGTTCAAAGAAGTGACTTTTGGTATGACTAGTTTGATTGCAATGGGTGCATTTGTAGGTGGATTTATGAGCACCATTAGTGATCTTAGGCAAGTTTTAATGAAGCCCATTCTAATTAGATCGATTTCGAGTCACCATGGCTGAAGCTTCAGTCTTTTTTGGTTCTCCAATCATTTTTGTATGTCAAACAGATTCACAGCGGACCAATGCATAACATGCTTCTAATTTGGGAATAGGATCCTTTCTCAAAATTTCACCATGAACTTGTTTGAAGTCACCATCTAATCCAGCAAGAAAAATATGTACCCTTTGTCACTGAACTGATTTTTGGTAAGATTCATCATCGTTCGCACTTTCCATGATCACTTTATCATGATGATCTAACTCACCAAAAATCTCGATTAATTCTCCATAATACATAGAGAGTGTTCTACCATTCTATTTGGCAAAGAAAGCCCTCTAATTCAAGACAAACACCTGCAACTCATCTGGTCCATCATAAAAAGCCTTAGAAAGAGCTTTCCAAATATCTCAAGCGGTGGGTAAGCTAATGTATCGCTTCATAATTTCTGGGGACATAGATATCAACAACCATCTTTTGACTTTTTGATTGTCTGCATACCATTTCTCATATCCATCATCCTTCTCGGTAGGTGGCTATGAGTTACCACGAATGAAAGAGAGTTTCTCCTTCTCAGCAATATGCATCTCCATGATTTGAGACTACAAATCATAGTATGTTTCATTGAGTGTAGTCCCTGCCTTGAACGATGAACCTTCAAATTGAGTAATAATGGGAGCATATTTGCTCTCAAATACTTCCGAATCTAAATCAGCCATGGTTCAGTGAAAGGATACAAATGATTCAAGCTTCGAAGCTCTGATACCTACTTAAAAATCAGAAATCAAGAAGAATATTTTCCATTCTTCTATTCACATAAAACTGTACATCTACATATATAGTTGTGTGCCATATGCATAAAGCTACAGGAATGGAAAGAGCTATAAGAAAGAAAAGAATCAATTTAAGATAGAATCAGTTTAGAAAATAATCAATCTAATATTAGAAACAATCCAATATTACAACAAAAATAAAAAGTTAAAAAAGCACACTTACATTAAGTTAGAATCATTACTGGATCACAATTTAGTGGAGATGTGGCATTACAAGACACATCATTTTCAACAAGCCCAAGTTCCTACTAGCTCTTGATTGGTGCAATTGGTTAATAGCTTGAGAAAATGAAATCCATCGTTAAAAAAATGCAGGGGATTTGCAATAGAATCGAAGTATTCTTGAAAGAAATGCCCTAATATGTAGTGTTTTTTGTCTGCAATTTAATGATCATTGCTCCCCCTTTTTGAATTATGGGTAATCAGTTATTTCACTGGACTAGGGTAAAAAGGTAATATCCATGGAAGCATCAGCATATTTCAAGCAAGAATGGGGTAAGGTACTCCAATAAGTTTCTTTTTAAGCTTTTTTTTTCCCACTATGTACTAGCTGAATGTTACTAGGATATATTGTAATAGATTGTAATACAGGAAGTAAATGGAGTACGTTAAGAATAGAGGTTTTCTTTAGTTAATTTTCTTCAAGAATTTTCAAATCAGTTTTCGGGTTTAGAAATATTTTAGTCATTTAATGCTTTTGTAAAAAAACAAACTTTATAAAAGAAAAATCATAATTTTATAGAAGAGGGATCCATGTGTAAAGGCCGTTTCTTCAAAAGATTTCTTCGAACAAATCTACATACTAAAAATTGCTATAACAATCTTCAAAAATTTCAAAAATCTGCATAAACACGTTAGCTCCGATACCACTTTTGACGGCAGAGATGGTGTAAAACAGAGATAAATATTAAATTAAAAAAATAAACCCAGTGAATGTTCTGCTAGAGCAGAAAACAAAACAAAGAATTTCATTGCCTCCCTCTATATACAGAAGTTGTTCGAATATCAGACTCGGAGATAAAAGATTAAAATAAAAGATAAATTGATAGTCATATCAAATCTTTTGTGCATAACCAAAAGTCAAACATAGAATGGGGAAGTTGTTTTTACAGTCCTTGGAATAGACATGAAGTTTCACGTGACTGATTCCAATCTAAACTGCCAGGAATTTGATGGTCGTATTGGCCATTTTTCCACTTTTGAGCTGACACACTAAAAATTTGTGGGATCATATTGATTGACATGTTAATTTTTTATAAAACAGTCAGTATAAATATATGATACTTAAATTTATAAATAAACGACAAAGTTTATAATCGATAATCTTTTTATAATTATTAGTATGCCGAATATAAACTTTCAAACATTCTTAGGTTGATTTTTTATTACTTTCTAGAATTTTAGATTAGTTTTTAGAACGTATGAATTTAGAAACTTTAAATATGAATTTTTTTAAAATATTACTAATTTATATTGATTTTTGACAATCAATATATATCTCAAAATGTAATGAAAGGCATTAATATGACCAAACTTTATAAAAAAGCAAGATGATAGATAGGGGTGATTGTCAAATTCCAAGCATGTAAACTACCCAACAATATTGGTTGAAGGCTATTATTACACAAAATAGATCAATTAAAATAGAAGCATAATTAAATAATACTGTAATGACATGAAGCCTTATTAAACAGATTTTAAAAAAAAAATAAAGTGAGTTGGTTAACATTCAAGGCCATTGTTGTAATCCATTGAGCACACGTGTGCCTTCATATAAAAGTAGTAAATGCATGAGGTTTCTTGTAGGTAGCTTGGACAGTTGTTCATCCTCATGTGATTAATTGGCAAATAATTGTTAAGAGTTACGAAAAATAATTATTTGTTAATTAATTGACTCCTAGAAGCCACTAGTAACCTATTGGTTAGGTTGTTTTAATCGAGAAGCAACTAGAAACTTCTTGGTTAGGAAGCAACTAGAAACTTCTTGGTTGAGTTGTCTTGATCAAGAAGCAACTAGAAACCTCTTGGTTAAGTAGTATAAAAGGGGGTCAAGGGAGGCATTTGGAGAACAAAACAATACAAAGAGCAACAACAAGTTGTAGAAGCATTTGCAGTGTTAGCAAATGAGCTTGCAGTGATAGCAAATAGTCATGCAATGTTCACAAGGGCACAATGATAGCATTGGAGATAGCAGTAGGAATTATCAATAGGAGAATTTAGGAGGTTGTCTGGATTCTGCTAGTGAGAGGCAAGGAATTTTGTATCTCTTGATTTGCTAAAGTTAATATATTTTCCATCTGTAAAACTAGTTTTCCCTTAGGGGTTTTTCCAAGAACTATTTGTCCAAAAATATTATGTTCTTTGTGTTTTGAATTTCTTTCCATATTTTATTGGTGAAGTTGCAATTGTGTTATTTTTTGATATTAGCTGTGTATTTATTCTCAACAGTTTAATAATCATTTGCGATAGGAGATTAATAATCAATGACTGCAATAGTTTTAATTTTCACATGGTATCAAAGTAGTGTTGAGGGTAGAAGACTTTTTCATGAGGAAAGAAATTGTGATCTCTTCAAATTTATTATTGCTTTAATCCCTTGAGATGGCTTCAGCTAGTTCGAAAGATCAGGATAGATTGGATGGTGCTTCGAATTTTGGTGTCTGGAAGGCCAGAATTTCTTTATTGTTGGAAGAGAATGGTATCAAAGATTATGCTACCATTAGTATAGCTATACCTATAGATGCTATACAACTTGCAACATATAAGAAGGATGATGCCAAGGTGAGGAGGATTATCCTTGATGGTGTCAAAGATCATATTGTTCCACATATCACAGAGTTAGATACAATGAAGAACATGTGGGATGCCATTCTGAATCTATACCAGAATGCTACCACCAGTAGGAAAATAATTCTCAGAGAGAAGCTAAAGAATACCTAGATGAACCAAGGAGAAGACGTTACAACTTATCTCACTAGGCTTAGACTTGTCAAGGACGAGTTAGTAGCTATTGGAGATAGTCCCAGTGATGATGAGCTAGTGAGAATAGCCCTAAATGGGTTTACTAAACAATGGAGTGTCTTTGTTCAAGTTGTCAATGGATGGGATACCTTACTGAATTGGGATCAACTATGGACTGATTTCACTCAGGAGGAGTTTAGACTAAGTCTTGTTAATGGGGCCAACAAGAGTTAGAAAAGTGAGGTGGAACAGGAAAATATTTCCCTAGCAAGGAAAGGGAAAGTAAAGAAGGAATCTAGCTCACAAAGTAAGAAGAAGAAGAATGACCTTTCTAAGGTCAAGTGCTTTGGATGTTACAAGTATGGTCACTATGTCAGTGATTTCCCAAAAAGGAAGAAGGTAAAGAAGCATGCGATAGCTTCAACAAGTGCAGAAGAACTCTCCAGTAGAATAGAAGATGAGTTTGCACTTATAGCTTGTATTGTGAGCTCAACATCATAGACTATATGGTATATAGATAGTGGGACATCATTTCATATGACAGGAGTTAGAGAGTACTTCTCTAGTTATAAGGAGTAGAACACCAATAGCCAGATTTCTATGGGAAACTTGTCCAAGCTCAACTCAGTTGGGAAAGGGACTATTCCATTTCAAAGGGAGAATGGAAAGATAATTCTAGTTCATGATGTATTGCATGTGCTAGGCTTAGATATGAATTTGATTTCTGTATATGTTCATTAAGATAGGGGGTATAATGTACTCTTTAGAAGGACACATGTGTTGATTAAGCACAACGATTGGAAATCACCCATAACTATTGGAGTTAGGAGTGGTCACCTTTATAGGTTGTAGTTTGATACTTCTAAGGTACTCATGAGCATCACTAATCCTAGAGATCTTAGAGAGCTATGGCATAGAAGGATGGACCATATTCATCATGGAGCACTCAAATTTCTTTGTGAGATGATGAAAGGTGTTCTAGAGGTGAGAACATTGCATGATGATATATGTAAAGGATGTGTGTTGGGGAAGTTTGTGAAAGCATCTTTTCCAAGGAGTGACACTAGATTTGAAGGTGTTCTTGATCTAGTACATTCAGATGTATGTGGACCGATGTCAACAAATTCTATCAAAGGATAAGATTACTATGTTACTTTTATCGATGATATCTCTAGGAAGACCTGGATATACTTCTTGAAGACCAAGGATGAGGTATTCAGTTGGTTCCAAGATTTGAAGGCTCTAGCGGAGAATTTGACAGGAAAGAAGATCAAGGTTCTTCGGTTAGACAATGGAGGTGAGTACAAAGGAAATAACTTCTAGGAGTTTTTTACCAGGGAAGGAATCAAGAGCGAGTGGATTGTTCCTTACAATCCACAACAGAATGGAGTTGCTGAGAGGAAGAACCATTCTATATCAGAGGCAACAAGATCTATGCTACATGACAAGGATATGCCCTATTACTTATGGGCAGAAGCGTGTAGTACAATAGTCTACATTCATAACATGGTTCCACATAAGGTACTAGGGAGGATGACACAAGAGGAAGCTTTCACAAGAAAGAAGCTTGATGTTAGCCATTTCAAAATATTGGGAGTTTGGCATATTGTCATATTCCAGGTGATACACATACAAAGTTAGATCAAACTGTAGAGAGGGGGTACTTTGTTGGGTACAGTGAAACCTCAAAGGCATATAGAATTTTTATCCTTGGGACTAGAAGAATTATTTTTAGGCATGATTTAAAGTTCATGTAGGACAAGGCATTTAGAAGGTCTAGAGATTTTCTAGTAGATGATTAGAGTGAGCAACCAACATAAGCTCCAAAGCCTAGTCAAGGGTAGCAGAGCACAAGTACAACTACTAGTACAAGTGTAGGCTTAGATGGTGAAGTTTCACAGAGCATGGAGCAATAGGTGCAACAGGAAATTCATCTAGAAGACTTAGAGGTTGATATCACATCCTCTACAATTGGTAGCAGGAATTGTGAGGTTCAAGAGATATAAAGGGATACTCAGGAGTTTGTGGGAGCTCCTATTAAGAGTAGTAGACAATGGAGACAACCAATTAAGTTCAATTATTATGTGGCAATAGTTAGTCAGTTGGTAGATAGTGAGCCTTCTAGCTATTAGGAGGCTATAGAGCATCAGGTATGGCAGGATGTTATGGTTGAGGAGTATTCCTCAATAATGCAGAATGATGTGTGGGAGGTACTTCCTAGACCAATAGATAGAACAATAGTTGGATCATGCTAGATCTATAAGACAAAGCATGATGTAGATGGTAGCATCAAGAAATACAAGGCAAGGTTCATAGCCAAGGGTTTCTCTCAGAAGGAGGGAATAAACTACAATGAGACATTTGCTCCAGTGGCCAGATATACTTCTATACGAGATGTGATCTCATTTGTAGCATAGATGGGATGGCAGATCCATCAAATGGATGTCAAGATAGGGTAAGTGCACCAAGTTGTGGTGCCAAAAAGATGACACCTATTTTTTTCTAGTTTTAAAAAGCGCATACGTGCTTTGAAAACCTAAAAAAATTTATAAATGGGTTGCAAACCCGCAACCCATCTCATTTACATTTCATTTTGCAAAATTTAGAGCTCACAAGGCGTACACGAGTTGAAGAATTGAAGATTTTCACCACCTGCCTCCTCAAAATGTCTCCCTATTGCTGAAGTTTGAGATCGAGATCATGTTGTATGTTTTCTACTCTTGTTTTATATGTTTTTGCATTGTTTTGTAGGTTTTTTTTCAAATTTTCTTTAAATTTGTTTATTTATTTAGATTGCAATTGGTTTCTTATCAAGAAATGTGGATAATGAACCACCAAATCCCCAACAAGATCAAAACCAAAACCCTCCACAAAATCCAAACGAAAACCCTCCATAAGATGAAAATCAAAACCCTCCATAAGAGCAAGAAATTCCACAACCTGCACCAATTGGAAGACCTCCTCCTGGAACACAACACAACATAATAAATGAAATAGAAAGAGGTAAAAATGAATTAGAAGCACTCATTGGTAAGTTGAAAGCTTATGGACAAACCAATCTAATGAGAGCACAACTAGCATCCTCCCTTGAGTCTATTATGACCCATGTAGCTTCTGTTAGTGGTCAATTGGATATTTGGCGTATTAATAGGGATGAACAAAAAAGGTATTATGCAAAAAATTTTATCATATCAAGATGTAAAAAAAAAAAAAATACCAAAAGGTATAATTTATGCATTGTTTAGAAAGCCTGGTGAATAAAATACTATTAAAGAGACAACTAAATGGTTCCCCATCGATTGGTGAATACACGGTGGTATTAGAAATAATTTTTGGGATAATTTGTGGATGGTTTTTGATGCCCCTCCCTGCAATAATCATGAGGTCCCAATGTATTTCTTAAGGAAATTGTATTGTGAATTTGTCCTTGGGGAGATCCCCAATTATTTTTATATATTAGAATCTCAGGGTAGAGGTGGGGGGTCATCATTTGAGAGGCCGAGGGCATGTCGTGACCCTAATATAGTTAGGGAACCTGTCGTCAAGCCACAAGGTGATCATGTGATTATTCCTTCAATTGTGAAGGAACATGTAGAGACCAACACTCTAAGGACTATTAATACTTTGATGCAGACCCTCATTCATTGCATGAGTCCATTAGTTGATGAGGAGCCTTCTGTGCATCATGGTCACATGTGCACATCATGCAGTTCCTTAAGCACATCTGGCAGTCATGGTGGAGATAGTATAGATGATGGGCTAGTCATTGATTAGTTCCTGAATGAGACATGTGACATTGACACACAGGTAAATTACAATTATAATAAGCTAATTTGATCATATTTCACATGTATAGTGAATGACTAATTAATTTGCATGTATTGACATTGTTCAAAATTCAGGGTCAGAGTGTTGGCGACCCTAGTAGAGATCCCCTAACTCCATTTTTCGTCCTGTCAACAAGTCCAAAGGTATGTATCAATTTAATCAATGAAATTAATACATATATTTATTAAGTAATCATATGAAGGATTGAAAAAAATTTATGCATGTGCATCAGTTCTCTATTGGACCATCGACATTCACTAGGGACTCCAAGCCTAAGTGTGATACGAGCTTCGTAGAGGTACATTTGTTTCATGTTTCATGTTATATGTAACTTCTATTGTATGACATGCAACTCTTGACATCTGAGACTCCTCCTCATCTTTGATAGTCCATCAATCATGGAGTTGCTGCAACGATGGCTAGTTCAGAGCCATTGACTGAGGTATGAAATAATTTTTCTTAGTTTTATTTGTTGTTTATAATAGTTAGTATTGAAATTTCTAACGTTATTTATAAGTGATTATATTGATTGAATTTTTGTAGGGCCTTGTTACACCCGATCGTCTACGAGCCTTTGACATGGACATGCAAAATGACTATTTGATGGTGGTAAGAAAATAATTAATTTTGTGTGTGCATATATTTTATTTAAATGTATAATAATTATTGATTCATATCTTTTTTTGTATCAGATCAAGTTAGAGAAGAGCCTAAACAAGAGGATGAGCAAGCATGTGAGGAAGACCCCATCATCTCCTTCCACATGATGATTGAAGACCTCTAAGGATTTGTTTCCTTCCCCTCATGGGAAGGAGAAGATATAGTTGATAGACACACATGTATAGGCATCAGTGAACATATATGTTGGATTTTATGTCAGTGGACATATTCGATATACATTTGATGTATATATGTTATTTTATATTTGATGTATGACATATATTTGATGCATGACATTATTAGACTTATGCCATTATTGGTTAATATATGATATTTTTTTCATGTACGAAATTATTGGTTATCATAATATATTATGTGTTTGGTAATGTATGACATTATTAGTTATCATTTTATATTATATGTTTGTTCATGTATGACATTATTGGTTATAATATATTATATGTTCAATCATGTATGACATTATTGGTTATCATAATATATTATATGTTCTTTCATGTATGACATTATTGGTTATCATAATATATTATATGTTCTTTCATATATGACCTTATTGGTTATCATATTATATTATGAGGTTGCATGGGTACTTACACCCACACTCTTGGTACTCATACCCACATACCCAAGTACTGGGTACACATATCCCAAGTACTATGTACAAGGTGGAGAGGATCATAGCTAAGGACCTTGATTGAGATTTCTGATTTTTTTTTCAATTTTTTGTTTGTGTATCATCTTGTTGTTTATCAAGCTTAATTCAATACCTAATCAGTTCAAAACTTTGATAGAATATTGATTAACAATGGACTTTATCACTATTCAAGCATAAGTTTATCATTTCCAATATGTCATCGTCATATGATTTATGGTCTTGTTCATGTTTAAAATTTTCCTTCTCTGTTATTTGTTTATCAAGCTTAATTCAATACCTAATCAGTTTGAAACTTTGATACAATATTGATCAATAATAAACTTTATCACTGTTAAAGCTAGAAATTTATCATTTGCAATATGTCATTGTCATATGATTTATGATCTTCTTGTTCATGTTTAAAGTTTTCCTTCTATGTTATGCATCTAAACATTTATCATAAATTATTATTACAAACATATAACAAATCTAAAATTGAAAACAATACATTACATTTGCAAACTTTATCACTATTCTTGATTTGAAAAATCATTTTCATGACTCATGAATTCAAGTTTTCTATAGATATAAAAGTATAATTAAAAATAAAGTTTGACATACCTAAGAACCCTTGTCCCCTATTATAAAAAATGGCTTATCCATATTAACAAATTTTGACAATGAATTATAATATTCTTGTCCATGTGAAGGTTTTCAATATTCTTTCTGAAGATGGCTTATGATTGTCAACCTTCTCTATAGCCATGTCTATGCCTATTATCAACAAATTCTCCTCCCAAATCTGTATTAATGACTGAACCATTTTCACCACTGGTCCAACTTGAGGCAAAGGAAAATACATTAGTTGATGCTAGTTCAAAATTTTTGGTACACTCATATCTCGCTCAAGATCACAAGTGTTATGTCACTTATACAATGGATAACTTCTATGGCTTGGAGAACCTTCCATGAAATTCAACACATGTTCTTTTTACTTTGCCCGCAGGTTCTCCTAGGGTCAAATGATGTTCAACGCAAGTGCATAGGTGTTTTAACCAACACTTGGTGGATGAGGGTTAAATTATAATTTGTCTATGCAAGGGTCGATCTAATCCCATTAATGGAGAGTGTAAACTACCAGTATTTGAAAGAAAAGTCATCATAATAAGATTGATCTAATGATCTTTTTCTGCACTCGGGTCACTAGCTTTGTTTTTAAACTCATGGTCGTACTAGTGTAGAGCAAGGAGGGACAATTCTGTGGTGAGATTTTTGAATTCTCCCTAGCAAAGTTTGCCTCTTCACAGTAGAAGATGAGTATCAATCTTCTTTCTTTTATTGAAACCTCAGACTCCTCCTTGCCAAGGCCTCAAGTTAAGTCCAACTTCTTAACTCAAGATGCGCCAACCGAATTGTGAATATGAATTTACAATTATTCACACTTATGTTTCTACTTGTTAGTGTTTCAAACAAGGAGATGATGGTGTTGAATATCACCTTTTAATGTTAAATTATAAATTGTGATTTTCATTTGGGTGTTAAAAACTACCAAACCAATTTGTACCTCTTAGAGGGGATTGAGGATCTTGATTAGTCATTGTAGGATGGCTTTGCTTTCTATTATATCTTCCCATACTTGGTGGGGCAACTAACCTGCATCTTTCATGTGAATGGCTTGGTGGAGATTGGGATGTTAATCACCCTAGAGTGAATCCATCCATGAGATAATGTACCCGAGTCTCTTTATTCATTCTATTGAATCTCCACCAATATTCAAACAAACAAGTTATGATGAAGAAAGAGTGTATCTATATTTCTATATCTGGCCATGGGAATAAAAAATGGGGAATAATCAATACATCCCAAAATAATGAGTGTATGTCTATTTTTGCAACCTGACATCATCATTCCTCACATTTTTAGATTCATCTACTTTGTATTAAAAAATGCACTTCTTATTGAGTGAATGTATAAATTCTTTTGGTGCCTCTCATGATATTAATGGTAGCGAATGCACTTTATTCTCTTCTTTCAAACTATGATAGTTCTGCATATTCTTTAAGTCCATTTTCCCAGCATACCTCATGAATTTGGTCTTCACAATTGGTACCATGAATCTTAAGAAAAGATCTCGAGTTTCTACTTTTAGTCTCTATAAGTTATCAATGTCTGATCATCTCATGATAGAAAATTGTAATTGTTATTGCTTTGTATATAAAAATTCAATGTCTTTCTTCTTCTTAACACTTAGCCTCAATCTCCCTCAAGAAATCAAACATGAGATTGAGAAAAAATGTGTATTTGATCTTTTGAACATTGACTCTTGAGCCTTTTGAATTTTGACTGAAACTAGAGGCTGAACTTCAATCTTGACAACCACTGAATTCTAGTGCTAAATCAAACACGGACTCTGAACTTTTCTTGAGCTAAACCTGCAAGATGCCTCTTTGAGCCACTTTGAATTCCTTTGAACCTTAGTTCAAAGCGGTTCAAAACCATAAATTTTAAAATTGTGTCTATATTGGATACTAACATCATAATATATATTTTGTTTTTATTGTTTACGTTTTAAGTATCCAAAGCAAATAGAACAAATAGTTTGACCCCATGACGAAAGGTGATAGATTTGGTAGTTGGTAACTTTGTACTGGCCAACACTAAAAGTTTTAGCATCACTCGAGATGGCATCACAAAATCAAAATTGAGTAAGATCACCAAAAAGAAAGAGAGGTTATTGTAGGTCTCTACAACACAGTCCTATAGCACCTATAATCACATTCATACCTCACACAAGCTCCAAGATATGCCCCGTCAAAGATTGCTACCCTCTGGCATTTAGTGACCCTTAGGGATGTTTTAGTTCAGCATGCCCGAGAACATTGAAGTGCTCGATGGAACTAGATGAGCTTGGGGCTAGGGTTTCGCTGGCCACACAGAGCTAACAGAATAGATAGTTTGATCCCATGATGAACGGTGAGGGAGATTTGCCAGTTGGTGACTTTGTACTAGCCAATACTACGAGTTTCAACATCACCCAAGATGGCGTCGCAAAATCAAAACAAAGTAAGATCTCCAAAAAGAGAGAGAGAGGTTATTTTAGATCTCTACAACACAGTCCTATAGGACCTAGAATCACATTCATAGCTTGCACAAGCTCTGAGATATGCCTCGTCAAAGATTACTGCCCAATGACATTTAGTGACCCTTAGGAACATTTTAGTTTGACATGCTCGAGAATGTTTGAGAATTCAATGTGAATGGATAAGCTTGGAGCAAGAGTTTACCCAACCACATGGAGCTAAGAGAACAAACAGTTCAATCCCAAGATGAGCGGTGAGGGAGATTTGGCAGTTGGAAACTTTGTACTAGCCAACACTACGAGTTTTAGCATCATGTGAGATGGTATTGCAAAATCAAAATGGGGCAATATTTCCAAAAAGTGAGAGAGATTATTGTAGGTCTCTACAACACGGTCCTATAGGACCTAGAATCACATCCATACCTCATACGAGCTCCGAGATATGACCTGTCAAAGATCACTGCCCTATGGCATTTAGTGACCCTTAGGGACATTTTGATTCGGTGTGCCCGAGAATTTTCAAGCACTCAATGGGATGGGATGAGCTTGGGGCTAACGTTTACCCACCCATCCAGAGCTAACAGAATAAACAGTTTGATCTCATGACAAATGGTGAGGGAGATTTGGCAGTTGTCAACTTTGAATTGGCCAACACTACGAGTTTTAACATCACCTGAGATGGCATGACAAAATCAAAATAGAGTAAGATCTCCAAAAAGTGAGAGAGGTTATTATAGGTCTCGACAACATAGTCCTATAGGACCTAGAATCACATCCATACCCTGCTAAAGCTCTGAGATATGCCCCGTCAAAGATCGCCGCCCTTTTAGTTACCCTTAAGGACGTTTCAGTTCAGCGTGCCTAAGAATGTTTGAGCACTTAATGGGACTAGATGAGTTTGGGCTAAGGTTTATTTGGTCACCCAAATCTAATGAAATAGATAGTTCGATCCCATGACGAACGGTGAGGGAGATTTGGCAGTTGGCAACTTTGTACTAGCCAACACTACAAGTTTCAGCATCACTTGAGATGACATCACAAAATTAAAATGGAGTAAGATCTCCAAAGAGAGAGAGAGTTTATTGTAGGTATTTGAAACACGATCCTATAAGACCTTGAATCACATCCATACCTCGCATGAGTTCCGAGATATGCCCCATTAAAGATCATTACCCTATGGCATTTAGTGACCCTTAGGGACATTTCAGTTCGGCATGCCCGAGAACGCTTGAGTGCTTAATGAGACTAGACAAGCTTGGCACTAGGGTTTACCCAGCCATCTAGAGCTAATAGAATAGACAGTTTGATCCCATGATGAACAGTGAGGGAGATTTAGCAGTTGGCAACTTTGTACTGGCCAACACTATGAGTTTCAGCATCAGCCGAGATGGCATCGCAAAATCAAAATGACATAAGATCTCCAAAAACTAAGATAGATTATTGTAGGTCTCCACAACATGGTCCTATAGGACCTAAAATTGCATCCATACCTTGCATGAGCTCTGAGATATGCCCCGTCAAAGATCATTGCCCTATGACATTTAGTGACCCTTAGGGCCGTTTCAGTTCAGCATGCCTAAGAATGTTCGAGTGCTCAATAGGACTGGATGATCTTGGGGCTAGGGTTTACCCTACCACCCAGAGCTAATGAAATAGATAATTCAATCCCATGACAAATAGTGAGGGAGATTTGGAAGTTGGCAACTTTGTACTAGCCAACACTACGAGTTTTGACATCACCTAAGATGGTGTCAAAAAATCAAAATGGAGTAGGATCTCTAAAAAGTGAGAGAGTTTATTGTAGGTCTCAGCAACATAGTCCTATAAGATCTAGAATCACATCCATACCTCACACGAGCTCTGAGATATGGCCCATCAAAGATTTTCGCCCTAGGGCATTTAGTGACCCTTAGGGATGTTTCGGTTTGACATGCACGAGAATGTTTGAGTGCTCAATGAGATTGGACAAGCTTGGGGCTAGGGTCTACTTGACCACCTGGAGCCAACAGAATAGATAGTTCGATCCCATGATGAACGATGAGGGAGATTTGGTAGTTGTCAACTTTGTATTGGCCAATACTATGAGTTTCAACATCACCCGAGATGGTGTTGCAAAATCAAAATGAAGTAAGATCTCCAAAAAGAGAGAGAGGTTATTGTAGGTCTCTACAACATGGTCCTATAGGACCTAGAATCACATCCATACTTTGCATGAGCTTTGAGATATGACCCATCAAAGATTGCTACCCTATGGCATTTAGTGATCCTCAGGGATGTTTTGATTCGGCATGCCCGAGAACTTTTGAGCACTCAACAAGACTGGGAAAGCTTAGGGCTAGGGTTTACCTGGCCACCGAAAGCTAACAGAATAAACAGTTCAGTCCCACGACGAATGGTGAGGGAGATTTGGTAGTTGACAACTTTGTACTGGCCAACACTATGATTTTCAGCATCACCTGAGATGACATCGCAAAATCAAAATAGAGTAATATCTCTAAAAAGCGAGAGATTTTATTGTACGTCTCTATAACATGGTCCTATAGGACCTAGAATCACATCCATACCTCGCATGAGCTCTGAGATATGACCTATCAAATATCGTTGCCCTATGGCATTTAGTGACCCTTAGGGATGTTTTGGTTCAATGTGCCTGAGAACGTTCGAGTGCTCAATAGGACTAGACAAGCTTAGGGCTAGGGTTTACCCAGCCACTTAGAGCCAATGAAATAGATAGTTTGATCTCACGAAAAATGGTGAGGTAGATTTGGCAGTTGGCAACTTTGTACTAGCCAACACTATGAGTTTTAGCATCACCGGAGATGGCATCACAAAATCAAAATAGAGTAAGATTTCAAAAAAGTGAAAGAGGTTGTTGTAGGTCTCTATAACATGGTCCTATAGGACCTAGAATCACATCCATACCTTGCATGAGCTTCGAGATATGCCCCATGAAAGATTGCTGCCCTATGGCATTTAGTGACCCTTAGGGACATTTAAGTTCAGCATGCCCGAGAATGTTCGAACACTCAAAGGGACTAGACGAGCTTGAGGCTAGGGTTTACCTAGCCTCCTAGAGCTAATGAAATAGATAGTTTGATCCCACAATTAGTGAGGGAGATATGAGCAAGATATGTATGCTTAGGCCACTTTTTGCAAGTTATGAACAAAAGTTGCTAATTAGGCCAAATTGAGTCTTTTTGAGTTTTGGGTCAAGATAGCCTAGGATTAGGTGTTTTTAGTTGTTTTTTAATAGTTTAGAACCTTTTCCAAGTCCTAGAAGTGAAATCTAGTGAACTTTACATTAGTTGCACTTTTTGTGCAAAATTGCAAAAGTTGCTTTAAAATGCAAATTTGACTAGAAAACTTCTAACCTTCAAAAAATGTTTCCCATGCTCATATACCCAAGCATGGATAGTTACAACTTCCCAAACTTCCATTTGCAACTTTTTTGAAAAACTTGCAAAAGTTGCTCAAGCAACTTTTTGAGCAACATTGCAACTTTGCATTTACAGGACTTGGGAAGCCAAGATACTCAAGTTGTGCATGATCCCTCAAATTTCTCATCAAAATATATTAATGATCTTAGCAGAACAACAAAAAGCTAGTTGCCACCTTTAAATGGAGACTTCAGTTTCAATGGAGATTGTCAGTTCCCAAACATGTCCCACTCCAGTAGATGACTAGTTTATAAAGCAACCAGTAGGAAATGGGGTCGTGGAAATGATCTCAATTCTTGGAAAGGTTTGGAAACACTAAAATAACTTATTTTCAAATGCTTAGCCCTTCACCAATTCCCAAACTCCTTCCATTCACAAATCAACACGCTACAAGAGGTTAAATCCTTCATGGTACTTGACTTAGGGTTTGATTGAAAAACTCACAAAACACATCCTCTAGTCTTGAAACCATAGAATCTTAAAAAATACCCTACTAACTACCATTTCCCAAGTGGGCATGAAATTTCAACGAAGGAAATTGTAGTTAGAGGCCCATTTTTGTTGTGTGCACGAAAATGCTATCCTAAAAACCTAGTTTCACTAAAAATGCAATAACTTGAGTTAGAAAACACATAGAATAGTGAGACCAGAAGAAAAAGAAAGATGATTTAAAGCTCTATCTCAAAAATCATCACATCTACTTTGAAAGTCTATACATTTCATGCAGCATGCAAACAATAGTAAAAATGACTTGAAAACTAAATTTCTTTTTTTGCAACCCCTTTCAATCCAAATATTAATGCCGTCCAGACCTCAAAAATGAGGTATATATATCTCTTATGTATATTTTAATGTTTAATAGTTATAACCCTTTTTCCACTAAGTTGCAAATTTGAGAAACTTTTACAACTTTCAACAATGCAACTTTGCACATAAAGTGCAATTTTTACATTTTTTACTTGATTCCACTTCTAGGACTTGGAAAAGGTTCCAACATACCTAAAACCAACTAAAAACAACTTATTCCTAGGATTTGTTGACCAAAAAAATTTAAAATCCCAAATTTTCCTAATGAGCAACTTTTGCTTATAAATTGCACAAAGTGCCTTAATCGTACAAAATGGTGTCTTTCTTTGATAACCATGGACTTCTCATCCAAGGGTTGTTTGTTCTAGCCTAATTAGGTAAAAAAACATGAAAACTAAAATATAAAGCAAAGTGCCTTGGTTCTTTGCACCAGGAACATACCCCCAAACATGAATGAAAAGAGAACAATGACCATGGACACAGTGAGAATCATGAAATGCAGCAATAAAACTCTTCGTCTTTGCAAGTTTGCAATAAATGGCATCCAATACCCATACTACCACACCTAGGTCCAATTTGAAGTTTTCATTTATTTAGATGAAGTCTTGTAGATAGTCATTTTCAAATTGTTTTTGATGCAAAGCTTATAGCCTTCTTTCACCAATACCTATACTACCCTTCCCTAACCTAGAGACTTATCCCTTAAGTTGCTCATTGTCCTATGGTAAGGAATGCCTTGAATTTTAGGCCAATTAGTGACTCTTTCAAATACATTGTGACTTCCTACACCCTAGCTATCACACCTAGGTCTAATGACCCTTATTGATGCAGAGCACACAACCTACTTTTGCCACTTGGTTCTTAAACCTCTAAGGATACTCAAACCCACTTCAGGATGATGTCTTGGTTACCAACCTTTGCCAAATGATAAAACTTGATTATCCAAGTGGACTGCACTCTCCTAAGGTCCTTCCCGTTTCCTAGGGCTCTTGGCAAACTTGGATCAAAATATGGCTTTAGAAGCACTTGCCCTCAACTAGGCCAATTAAGGAAAAACAAGTAAAAAGGTTTCAAGACTTCAAACTAGACTTGATTCAGCATTTATATGACTAAACCACTAGGATTCATGCACTTTCAGGGCCCTAACACCTTCAAAGGATCAATATCCCTAACTTAGGCCTAGAAATCCTAGTAGGTCAAAATATAGTTTTCCTTGGAAAACTTCCAAACTTTCCAAAGGACAAGGCCAACTTATCACCCTTTCAAATACATTTTACCTAGTTCTTGAAGAATCCAAAGGGTCAAGGGCTGACTCCATTCCAGCATACCCAAACTCCACTTTAGTTTGCAAACCTAATAGGTCTAATTAGGTTGGGTTTCCAAAGAAAGTGCTTGAAGATGGGTTCATAGAATCAACTCAACCCCATGGAACTCTTCCTCTCCATCCTAAAACTCCATTTCACCCTTCACCTAGGTTCAAACAATTAGTTTGGAAGCCTAAATGCCACTTCTTCTTCAATTCCTGGCTGAACACATAAGGATGTTTAGCCTAGGGCCAGCTAGTAAAAATATCAAATCAATTCCTCTAGGTCTGAAACTCTACCATATCAAATTAAACTCCCCAAAATTGCATCCCTCAAAGAGGCATTAAATTCCAATTGTGGGTTTGCAAGTTAGAGTCACATGTTTGCCAAAACCCTTGAATTCATGCCCAAATAAGCAACCTTCACAAAAACTACAATAACTTAAGAAAATGAAAAGATATAACCTTAAAACCAAATGAAAATGATACATATTTCATTAGGCTATCCAACCATGATATATTTATCTCCTTCACCAATCCATACACATCTGTACTACTAAAAAAAATAGAGAAAAGGACAGAAAATCAGAGTTTTATTCATGTAGATCTTCACCAGTCCATACAACTATGTTGTTCTCTCCATGTACAAAATTTTTAAACATGTATTCCTTTCCTTCGACGGTCATAACCATCATTCAAATGGTTATGCCAACATTCAACTTCCTTTTAATTATTTAGCAAGAAAAGTTGTCATTTTGCATTTTTTTTGCATGACAACATTGACATTTTTTCTTTAATAACCTCCAAGACACCTAAATATTTTCCCAAAGACCCCAAGTCATTTACATATATCTAAAGAACTACAAAATCCTTATTGCATAAAAAATAACTCAAATTCTTCAAATTTGACCTTTGGTTCAATTTGATATCCTGGCCTATAATGACACCAAGGATCCAAATGACCACTCTTTCTCTCTCTCCCTCTCTCCCTATTCAATCTAATGAACCAATTGGATTTTCTCTACATTTTAATGTCTCAAGTATTGATGTGTGTTTTGACTCACAAACTTTCCAAAGAGTCTTATTATGTGGTTTCCACTAAATTTTATCAAGTGGACATTTGATGCAACAACAAGGTTCAAATAATGAAGAATCTTCCTCTCTGTTTGCCAATTCTCAAATAACCACAAGTTATGGTTCTTCATAGAATATCATCTAAGCCATGTACTGGTTACAACCACTACATCGATATTGTACTCTAAACCTTCACCATCTATAACTGAGTGATCCAAATTTTGTTTGGCTTGGATACAATGACACAAATAATAATTTGTCCCTTCTTCATTGTCTTCAGGTGCAAAAACAACAAAAACATGGCATTTAGTGATAAATGTACAAAATGTGATCATTAATTCAGAAAATACTTAGGTAAAAGTTATAAAGTTACATATTGAAATTACAAAGATATATAAATATATATATTACCAGGTTGCACTAGATTAGACAAGCAGTCAAAGTCAATAGACAAATCCATCTCTACCATTTCTAGTGCTTTTGGGGGTTGATAGGTGTTAATTGGGTCCAAAACCCTATATCCCATTTGTCTACCCATTCAGTCGACTCACAGTCATCCCAATTTTTCTCTACACATGATGGACAATAGCATGCTATTTTTTGCGTGTGGATACTCCATGAACCTGCATCAGAGCTTCTAAAAGAGTGCAACTCACTTGATCCTGTTAGTGTGCAAACATCCTCATATGGTGCAATATTAGTATTATCTATCAACCAAAAAAATATACGAACCGTAGAATCACCTTCCTTACCTAGACCCATTGTAGCATTACACCACTGGATGATGGATTTTGCATCTGTAAATATTGCTCTATCTTTGTACTTTAGTTCTTCACAAGCTAAGACTCTTTTGATGCATGCAACTACACCATCATGCTCTCCCTTTCCATGACCAACCTCTATGAAATTTCACATATATTGAATTCTACACAACCTATGCATCTTGCTCAACCAATAGAACATCCATGCATTCTTGAATTGAGATGCACAATTGTCTAACCAAATAATGTGCAGATGATATGATATGCCCCTATTAGCTAAATCTCCATAAAATAGTTGAAAACAACCATGTAAAAACTCTATAGAATGTGATCGATCATTTTTGATGTAAAAATGGTACTCCCTCAAAATCTTCTTGTTATCCTCTGTACTTGTAGGTGAATGCATGAATGCTACGTGAACATAAATGGAAACCTATTGAGAAGTATAATACTTTACTTGCACCTCATTTGGTGGTTATAGTGTGTAGTTCTCTTTGAAGTCTATAACTAAAACAATGGTATCCAGTGGAAACATATCCTTGCACAACTTGAATTGCAAATCCAACCATCAAGCTCTATGTGTATGCCTTGCATACTCGTAAATAATCTTTTCATGAAAGATCTTCATGAACTTGTACACTGGAATCTTTTCAATGACTAAATCACATCTTTTACCCTATTTCCCATCTTTTAGAGAACATGGCACTATCTTATATTTTTTGCAATCAACTATTTCATTTCTAATTGCATGTGTACTATCCATATGTTCACAAGTTTATAAAAGTTGTAAAGAACCACAAAATAAGCATGTACCATCCAAGCATGATGTCTTGTAAAATTGTTGGCCATACCCTATTTCACATAAAATGTTGGATATGAATTCTCTTGAAGATCTTGGTGGCTCATTCATGTCACAATCTTGCAAAACAAACTTAGAATATAAAAACACATATATATGCTTAAAAACATCAAAATGGTTAAAAAATTCAATATGTATACTACAACAACAAGTTGTGCGTGTGTGATTTATCTTCACATAAAAAGGTTTATCCATCTCAATTTTTTTTTGACTTATTTGAATTTTAGTATACATACCAATAAATTTTGCAAAAAATTGTGTTTGAGTTGAGTCCAAAAAATATTTCGCATGTGGGTTGCGATTTTGGCTACCAATCCTCCTTTTGATTAGGGGAAACATGTGTGTTATTTTTCCAAAAATCTTCAATCAATGATTTCAAAGATTCACTAATTTATTTATCTTTTCATGGCGGTCTACCACTAAATGTCCATAACTCATTTTTTGTTAGATCTTCCAATCTATCATGCCTTAGCATGGCTCTCCTAAGATTACCTCTACCAAATTTCAATGTTTTTCTTGTCTTTCTCATGAGTCAAGCTTTCTTCATTTGGGTACTTACTATAGTTGATATAAGTACTCGTCTTGTGATATTACTATCTTTGGTGCTTGATTTAGAACCCACTTTGTCATAAGCACTCATTAGATTCTTTACAATGCTTTTTTCATTTGAATCGTTCATCATTCTAAGCTCAAGAATCTTCATGATAGGCCTAAATTTAAAATTTCTCATCATTTCAACAAATAATTGGCATTAACCTATAATATTTAATTCTTTAAATAATAATCTCCATATACAATTAACTGTTCTTTGACAAGTACACTTGCTAATCTTGTCAAGAATTGATTTCAAAATGTTAGTATCAATATCAATCAAATATTTTGATCTTCTACAATGAATTCTAGGTGTTATAATCTCTTCTATTCCCTCAACATTTTGAACATCAACATAAGGTTGAGTGTTTTGCATACCTTGAACCAAAGATGATGTGCCTTGGCAATAAGATGCAAAAGATGAAATATCACCTACTTGATATGTTGATGTTGTGCCTTCAACATGACATGATGGAGTCTATACATCATCAGATCTAAAAATTAGTGTCTCTTCAACATGAGACGATGATATGACTCCAACATTGGAAGATGGTGTAGCTTCACAATTCAATTGTTTTCTTGAGCATAACAGTCTCATTCATTCTCTTTGTCTTTCCAATTTTTCCTCTTTGTTTCTTTGTATCAGTGGTTCTTGTTCCTCTTCGAAAGCTAATTCTTCATTATTTCTTTGCAATTTTCTTTTTTCACGTAGTAGTTTTATTTTATCTCTTTTAATTGCCAAATCTCTCTCCCTCTCTTCATTTGTTTGAATTTTTGGTTTCTTCCTTGACATGATGATGATTTCTATATGTCAAATTATTCAAACATCTGAATTACTTACAATTTGTAAATCAAAAATCATTCAAATACATATAAAAATTACAATTATTTCAATGAATACACAATATATATTAAACAACTTGCCAAATTACTTACCATGTCCAGATAACATTTCATTCAAACATACAAATTTCAATGAATTCACTATATATTAAACAACATGTCAAATTATAATCAAATTTGTCTCTATATAACAACAAATAATATTTAAAAAGGACTTCACTAACCTTTTCTATAGAAAGAATATTCAAAAAGTCTTCAAATAGTGTATCTAATGATTGAATTTGGTGTTTTCTAGCTTCAAATACAATGAAAGAATCTTCAAAAAGCTTTCAAATAGTGTTTGCTAACTTCCAACAAGTTGAAACCCATGTATTCTGTCGAAACAATAGAATACACAATAAACAAAAAGTAGAGTATGCATCAGTAGGGACCCAAACTTGCTTTATGATCTTTTTTGGTGTTTTCATATAGTGCATACACACTATAGCACATACGTACTATAAAGCATGTATCCACTATAGTGCATACACACTATGTGAAAAATAATCTCTCCCTATCCCACCATCCCCCATCCCCTACTCTCTCTTCTCTCCCATCCCCTACTCTCCTTCCTTTCCCATCCCCTACTCTCTCTCACCCATCCCCTACTCTCTCTCTCTCTCTCTCTCCTGTCCCATCCCCTACTATCTCTCTCTCTCCTGCTCCTGCTCCTCCCACCGCCTACTCTCTCTCACACTCTCTCTCCCCCTCTCTCATCCCCTAATCTCTCTCTCTCACTCACACACACTCATCCTCCTCCTCCTCTCTCTCTCTCACTCCCTCTCCCACCACCTACTCTCTCTCTCATCCATCCCCTACTCTCACTCTCTCTCCCACCCTATTCTCTCTCTTTGCCACCCCCTACTCTCTCTCACACTCTCACACTCTCACACTCTCTAATCACTTACTCTCTCCCTCTCTCCCTCTCTCTCTCTCTCTCTCTCTCTCTCTCTCTCTCTCCCATTTTCCACTCTCTCTCTCGGGCTACACTCTCTCCCCTCTCCCATTCCCTACTCTCTCTTTCACACACACACACACACACACACACACACACACACCCATCCCCTACTCTCTCTCTCTCACTCTCACTCTCCTAATCCCTCTCCCACTGCCTACTCTCTCTCACTCTCTCTTGCATCCCTTACTCTCACTCTCTCTCCCATCATGTACTCTCTCTCTGCCACCCCCTACTCTATCTCACACTTTCACACTCTCTTCCATCCCCTACTCTGTCTCTTACACACATTCCCATCCCCCCTCTCTCTGCCATCCCCTACTCTCTCTCTCCCCCCTCTCCCATCCCCTACTCTCTAGATCTCTCACACACACTCCCATCCCCCCTCTCTCTCCCTCTCCCACTCCCTCTCCCACTCCCTCTCCCACTGCCTATTGTCTCTCTCTCTCTCTCTCTCTCACTCTCTCCCTCTCTACTCTTTCTCTCCCATCTCCTACTCTCGCTACCACCCATACTTTCTCTCACACTCTCACACTCTCTTCCGTCCCAACTCTCTCTTACGCACACTCTCATCCCCACTCTCTCTCCCTCTCCCTCTACTCTCCCACTGCCTACTCTCTCTCCCCCATCCTCCACTCTCTCTCTCTCTCTCTCTCTCTCTCTCTCTCTCTCTCTCTCTCTCTCTCTCCCCTCTCCCATCCCCTACTCTCTCTATTTCACACACACACTCTCCCCCTCTCTCGTCTCCTCTTCCATCCCCTACTCTCTCTCTCTCACTTAGTCTCCCTCACCCACTCCCTCTCCCATTGCCTACTCTCTCCCACTCTCTCTCTCTCTCTCACTCTCACTCTCTCCCTCTCTATTCTCTCTCTGCCACCCCCTACTCTCTCTCACACTCTCACACTCTCTCCCATTCCCTACTCTCTCTCTTACACACAATCCCATCCCCCCTCTCTCCCTCTCTCACCACCTACTCTCTCTCTCTCCCATCCCCTACTCTCTCTCTCACTTGTACACTCTCATCCTCCTCTCTCTCCCTCTCCCTCTCCCACTCCCTCTCCCACCACCTACTCTCTCTCCCATCCCCTACTCTCACTCTATCTCTCCCATCCCCTACTCTCTCTACCACCCCCTACTCTCTCACATTCCCTCCCATCCCCTACTCTCTCTCCCTTACAAACACTCCCATCCCCCCTCTCCCCCTCTCCCTCTCCCACTCCCTCTCCCACCACCTACTCTCTCTCTCCCTCTCTACTCTCTATCTCTCACATCCCTTACTCTCACTCTCTCTTTTCCATCCCCTACTCTCTACCACCCCTACTCTCTCACACACTCTCTCTCTCATGCCCTACTCTCTCTCTCTTACACACACTCCCGTCCCCTCTCTCTCCCTCTCCCACTCCCTCTCCCACTGCCTACTCTCTCTCTTAGGCTATTCTCTCTCTCTCCACTCTCCCATCCCCTTCTCTCTCTTTCACACACACACACACACACTCCCATCCCCCTCTCTCTCCTCTCCCATCCCCTACTTTCTCTCTCTCACACAAACTCCCATCCCCCTCTCTCTCACTATCCCTCTCCTACTCCCTCTCCCATCACCTACTCTCTCTCTCTCCCCCCATCCCCTACTCTCAATCTCTATCTCCCATACCATTCTCTCTTTGCCACCCCTACTCTCTCTCTCACACACTTCCTCTCTCTCTCCCCTCTCCCATCCCATACTTTCTCTCTCTACCACCCCTACTCTCTATCACACTCTCACACTCTCTCTCATTCCCTACTCTCACACACACACACTCGCATCCTCCGCCTCCTCCTCTCTCTGTCTCTCTTTGTCTCTCTCTGTGTGTCTGTCTCTCTCTCTCTCTCTCTCTCTCTCCCACTCCCACTCCCTCTCCCTCTCTCTCTCACTCTCACTCACTCTCTCTCCCTCCCTCTCCCATCCCCTATTCTCAATCTCTCTCTTTCTCCCTCATTCCCTACTCTCAATCTCTCTCTCCCATCCCATACTCTCTTTTTTCCACCCATACTCTCTGTCTCACATTTCCTCTCTCTCCCATCTCCTACTCTCAATCTTTCTCTCCCATCTTTTACTCTCTCTCTACCACCATACTCTCTCTACCAACCCTACTGTCTCTCTCTCTCACACTTCCTATCTCTCCCCTCTCCCATCCCCTACTCTCAATCTCTCTCTCCCATCCCGTACTCTCTCTCTACCACCCCTACTCTCTCTCTCTCACACTTCCTCTCTCTCCCCTCTCCCATCCCCTACTCTCTCTCTCTCTCTCTCTCTCTCTCTCTCACACACACACACACACACACACACACACCCATCCCCCTCTCCTCTCTCTCTATCTCTCGCTCTTGCTCTACCTCTCTCCTTCCCTCTTTGTGCACTATTTAGGTCTTAATAGTATGTGTGCACTAAAGTGCATACACACTAAATCATACACATGCTATTAAGACTCAAATTTTAAAAAGCTTTGAATAGTGCACATGCACTATGGCATCCACATCCTATAGTGTACACACACTATTTAAAGCTTTGCATTCTACCAAGCCTAAGGCTTGTTTTTGCCTTGGGGATCCAATCCAAAGGTTTGGAGCCTATAAACTAGTCTGGGACATGTTTTGCTACAAACATACAAAAAATGATTGATTTTTGTTGTGTGCTCTCCTTCAAGTTTCCTCATGGTTGAGCATCAAAAAAATTAGGTTACATGACATTGTAGGTCTCTTCATTAGCTATATAACCATATAATTTATTTTTTAATTTAACTATTTCAAGCCTTTCAACTAGAATTTCTTTTGAATGTATGTCCATTTTTTGTCAAAGACCAACATGTACTAAGTGGACTGTAGATTTTTTCTTGTTCATCAAATTTTGCAACAACTTAGTTTTTTAGAAACTAGATTCCATTCTACACACTTTGAAAAAAAGAACTTTTGATTTTAGATTAGTTTTCAATCATTTCTAGGGGGAGCACACATATATTTCATGTTTTTGGGATGTGTCTAATTAAAAAATTCATTAAAAAAAATACACATTATAAAATTACCCAAAAAATTTGGGATAAACTGCATAATGTTAGGTAACTTTTGACCAGAGCGATTAAAGAATTTTGAAAAAAAAGTTAAAATTTTAGGGGGGCCACACTTTGTATTGTGTTATGTTTTTTTGGAATAAACAGTACCACTTTCTGTGGCCCTCTTTTTTGAGGACCTAAAACTAAACCATTTTGAAAAAATAAAAATTAGTAGTTTAGAAACTAGATTCAAAGGACTACTACTTTTGTTTTTGTCATATCTTAAAATCTTGAGTGTAACTATCTTCAAATTATTGTTGAAGTTTAGAAATTGCTGATTTTAGAAAAAAGGTGTCCACTTATACTCCCCTTTTGGCACCACAACTTGGTGTACTTACCTGACAATGTTCCTTAATGATGAATCAAAGGAGAAGGTATACATAGAGAAATCAAAAGGCTTTGTAGCACACAAAAAAGAGACCCATGAGTGTAGATTGATTAGATATATTTGAGGTGAAGGTATCAGGATGATGGGCTACACTGATGCAGATTGGGCAAGAAGTACAATAGACAAAAAAAGCACTTTGGAGTGTTGTTTTTGTTTGGGATCAGGAGTTGTATCTTGGTTCAGTAGGAAACAGAAATCCATGGTGACATGTGAAGCTATACTAGCTTTTGAAGTTGTCACTAGCCTTGTTTGGTCAGAAGGTTGAGACTACTGTGATACACTGTGACAATTAGAGTTGCATCAAGTTGTTTGAGAATCCAGTGTTTCATGATAGGTCTAAACATATAGACATCAGATATCACTTCATCAGAGATTGTGTACAATGGGGGTTTGTTCAGCTACAATACATACTCTTAGAGGAGCAGGTAGCAGACATTTTGAAAAAGGCATTAGGGAAGGAAAAATTCATCTTCTTCAGAGATAAGTTGGTTGTTATGCATAATAACTTCCTCACTAAGAGAGAGTGTTAGTTTTAGGTAGCTTGGACAACTATTCATCCTCATGTGATTAATTGGCAAATAATTGTTAAGAGTTACGAAAAATAATTATTTGTTAATGAATTGACTCCTAGAAGCCACTAGTAACCTATTGGTTAGGTTGTTTTAATCGAGAAAAAACTAGAAATTTCTTGGTTGAGTTACCTTGATCAAGAAGCAAATAGAAACCTCTTGGTTAAGTAGTATAAAAGGGGGTCAACGGAGGCATTTGGAGAACAAAACATTACAGAGAACAACAAGTTGTAGAAGCATTTGCAGTGTTAGCAAATGAGTTTGCAGTGATAGAAAACAATCTTGCAGTGTTAGCAAGGGCACAATGATAGTGTTGGGGATAGTAGTGGGAAATATCAGCAATAGAATTTAGCAGGTTGTTTGAATTCAGCTAGTGAGAGATAAGGAATTTTGTATCTCTTGATTTGCTGAAGTTCATATATTTTCCATCTACAGAACTGGTTTTTCCTTAAGGGTTTTTCCAAGGACGATTTGTCCAAAAAATTATGTTCTTTGTGTTCTAAATTTCTTTCTATATTTTATTGGTGAAGTTACAGTTGTGTTATTTTTTGATATTAGCTGTGAATTTATTCTTAGTAGTTTAATAATTATTTGTGATAGGAGATTAATAATTAGTGACTGCAATAGTGTTAATTTTCACATTTCTAGCAATATATTTGGCATCAAATGTTTTCCAAGACTTAAAAACTTATTTTGTCTCTATTTTATATTCTTATAACCTATTGATTTACAGGCCATTCTTCTTAGACAGTCACTATTTGAAATCTTTTTCTTCATGGTTCAAAGACATTGAGAATGCCTCATCCTGATTAATTCTATTTTGTCTCTCCTAACTATAGATAATATTTGCCACAAGTTTCTTCAATGGTCTCTCATTAGAAGTGGTGTCAAGGAAATAAAATCCCCAAATAATAGGGTAAGAATAGAGGTTGCAGCTATGTTTTGTCCAACAAATGGAGTGCATAGCAGAACAAAAAAATTGGCGACAATGACAACATTCAAAGGCATGCAAGATTATCTTCTTTGCTTTCTAGTTAACTTCAGAAAATAAAGTTTTCCAATTAAAATTTGAAGACTACAAATTAAGGAAAAAAACTAATAATTACTACTCTTTTTCATAAACTAAATTTTCTCCAATATACGGCTACATACAAACTATCTAGAGTTTCACAAAGCTCACACAAAATAGTTAAAGCAATCACTGCACACCCAAGCAAACACACAACTGCTACTGCAATAGAAATCTCTGCAACACACAGACAATAATATCTAAAACTTTTTTTTTTCTTGCTGCTAAGAAATTGACTAAATGAAGAGTAAAAATATTCCCTCCTTTTCTATTGTTGTCACATAATTTGAAATTTTAAACTCACCTATTGAAAATAAATGCCTAACTTTTGGGACTGCACATTAAAAATATTCTCACCTCTATGTAGCAATAACTAATTACTATAAACAATTGGGAACAACTAGTAGAAGTTTACATTGGAGGCTAAGGACAATATAATTTATTTTTAAACTTCTTACATTCCCTATTGTCATGAGCCAATAAACAAATATCAATATTGATCCAAATCAACTATGGTTAGATTTCTCTTCAGGTACACAAAACTTGTTATGCACAATGACTTGGTGAATATTTCTAGTAGCTATTACTCAAACTTACAATAGACCATATTAAATTCACAATGTTCAACCAACTCTCTAATGAAATGATATCTTATTTCAATGTGCTTATTTCTTCCTTGAAGTAGTGGATTCCTTATCAAAGCAATTAAGGAAATATTTTCGTGCAATAAATTGTGATTGTATCCTCTTGTTCTTCCTTTAAATTTGTCAAGATTCCTCTTAGCAAAATAGCTTGACATATTGATGTATTTTTTGCTATATATTCAGCCTTGATTGTTGATTGAAAAACAATTGGTTACTTTTTAGATGCCCATGAAATTGTACTTGAACCCATATAAAATACATAATAAAAAGTGATCTTCTTATCATCCAAACTTCTATCCCAATTGCTATCTATGTAACCAATCAATCCAAAATCATTTCCAATAGTATGCTTTGGTACCATTCACATACATTAGGATCCTCTTTCGTTCTAGCTAATGGGAGTTTTTTGGAGTTTCCTTAAGAGATTCAAGGAAATTGATCCTTTCAATCCCAATTGTAAAAGACTATATCTAGAAATATTAGTGCTAGGCATGTGATGAAAGAGTATTAATACAAAGCTAGGACCTAGTTAATCTAACAAAGGAGAAGATGTAAAGTCCTTGATAACCCTAGTTATAATGAGATCTAGTGTGTGTGTGTGTGTGTGTGTGTGTGTGTTCTGAAGTAACAAAGGAGATTAGAAGAATTGTCTTTGGATCTAATTTTATGATTTTTATGTTATTTTAAATTAACAAATAACATTAGATTTGGGCCTAAAATGACCAAATCTACAAAATTCAAAAATCATTAGGTGATCTAGTAGGGGTGACTTTCATGCAAGTGTGACTTTCCTCAAAAGTAGTAGAGTAGAGTGTCATAAACTAATTATGTTTGATGCTACTTTTGATTTCACAATTCTATAGAATAACGAAAAGGGTAGCTGAATCTACAACCTATTTAGTGTTCCATGATCTAAAACCTACAATTTAAAATGTTTTTTTTTGTTCATGCAGGGTATGCCTTAGTCAAACCTCAATTTGTGAATTAACATTGAATTAAAATAATTGAATTGCTAAAATATAAAGTAAGCATATGAATTCACATAACAAAAGTAGGATCTCTCAAATTAAATGCAGTGAGGTCTCTTGAACAATGGAATTGAATCAAGAATATAAATGAATGAATGTAGAAAATGCAATAAAATATCATGAATGGATTGAGGGAGACCTTGAAGATAAAATCCATCAATTTCTTGAATCCTTGAATCTTTGATCTTCAATGGAGGAATTTTCTTGAAAGATGCGTGAAGACTTGAATGGTTGAGAACTTGAAAACTTGAATTCTAGTTCATGTGAATTCTTGTAGATTATGGATTGTAGATATGATATGAAAAATTGAGGAAATATATGGGTATATAAAGGGGTTGGAATTAATTTTCTCTTGTAGGTTGACCTACCTCAAATTATGCACCATAGGTAAACCTAGACTCTAGATCAGAGAAGGGGACCCAAGATATGACTCAAGTAGGGATGCACAATGTCACTAATAGGAAAAGGATGTACTACCTCCATACAAATTGGGGCCTAAAACCCTAGGAACTTCTTTGGGGTCCCAAAATAGGTCCTAGATCCTAGAAATTAGGTATAGTTTGATAGATATGACCAGTAAAGTATAAAATAATAGATTTTAAGTGATTGGATGAGATAAAGGAAGGAACTAGGTAACTAGATCTTATCAATATATTATTATCATGAAAACATGAGCCTCAAAGAGAATTAATTAGTTTTTATCCCAATTCCAGCTAGGAGAAATTAGAAGAAATGGGACAAAAGGTGAAGAGGTGCAAGAAGATAATAATCATGCATTAAATATATTTAGAACCATAATTAAATTGGAGTTTTAAAAATTTAAGGTTGTGCATTTATCCCCCACTTTAGAAAGAGTGTGGACTCACTCCAAAATTTTGGTAAAGTAGAACACAAGGCATATGATAATCATATCATAACCAAGGAGATAAAGAATCTGTCAATCCCTAAAGGGATAGAGTTTCTTATTCTGAGACCATAACAAGAGAGAAATCATTGATTGAAAGAAGAAGAGAGAAAATTTGGGTGGGATTAATTGTCCAATGAGAAATATATATCCCATTATGAATTACTAAAAAAATACTCATTAATTATGTATGCGACTTAGCATATTGTGCTTGAACGTGGTACCTATATATGAGATTTAGAAAATTCTTATGCATTACCCATATACAAGGTTTAGCATATATGTCTAGATGCATTACACATGTAAGGGATTTAGCAAGTTTTTATGTGTTACCAACATATGATATTTAGTACATGTATGTGCAAGAGAGACATAATGTCAATGATGCTCACATTCTATATTGAAGGTGTGCATGCAGAATCTACTCTTTAGTATTATACATAATCCATAAAGAGATTCACAAGATGTGCAAAAGGAGGGGTGAAGTAGTAATGCATAGATTTGAAGATAACCTAGGAAGCATATCAAGCATCTAAAGATAAAGTACCCTAAGCCATACTTAGAATCTATATTTACTAATACCTAATTTTAAAGTATAATGAGTAGAGCATATACCCCCATGTTAAAGTCATTTATAATCATTTAACAATAGAAATAGCTTTAAAAAAGTATACATACATCCACAAAAAAATGTTTCCACTATGAAATACTCCCAATAGAAGATTAATCAAGGGCAATGAGTACATAACATATATAGAGAGCAAAAAGGTATTTACTAACTTTGGGGTTAGTATGATCATATGATAACATGTAAGTATTATATCAAGTATGAAATATCAACATTCCCTAAAGGATGTAGAACTGCACCATAATGTATGAAAGACACATAATAATTACAAAGAAGAGTCTTTTTGGACTACCATTATGGAGAACAACATGTATATATATAAAAAAATTCTCTCATTATAAATATTTTATAGATGACATGTATAGCTACTGCATAAAAATGAAATATTGGTTTTGTACATATATTTTCTCTGTTATAAGTACTCAAATTTGAACTTATTAGAAATCAACAATTTTTTTTCTCCTGTCAAAACTTTCGTATCAAATTTACAAGTTTCTGAGGAAAAATATTATATATTCTTGAAGAATACTCTCTTCTTTAGTTCTAAATATGAATTTTGAATTTTTTAGATATGATTTTCTATTTTTTAATTTTCTTTAAGTAGGATCTTCTCAGTTGTTAAAGTATCTAGCTATAGTATTTAAAATTATAACATATTATAATTAAGAAAAATACTATGAAACTTATATGATGATGATATTGAATCCTAGATCTATAAAAAAGTATTTCTAGTTTTTTGAATAAAGTTGAGTTTCAATAGAGAAATTGGATTTAGCCAAAGTAGGTTTTTAAGTCCTAAAACATGACACAGGTCTATACTTTTACCCATTTATGGGAATAAATTTGAGTGAGCTTAGACATAACAACTCCCTAATAAAGGTGAAAGTAGATTCTAGACCCACTCCTTTGATGAATCAACAATTTGTGGATTACACTATTCTATTTGGGGAAGCTGTAAGCTTGGAGGCTGGAAGTGGGAAGTTTGTCCTCATTGCATATGCTATTCTTTCTATTTAGCACATAAACTTGTGTAGAAGTAAATTTTTCTTCTTTAGTACTAATAAATAAATAAATGCTCAAATATCTTCTAGTCTCAATTGTGAAATTGCTTCCATTCTTGACACATACTTGGGTCTCCAATTTTCCCTAGTTAAGCCTCCTTCTTCATTATGGAATAGTTTAGTTGAAGATTCCATTTAAAAATGGCTGGTTGGAAAGGAAAACTTCTCAATTTGGGAGGAAAATTCAATCTTTTGAAAGCATGCTTAGAGAATGTCCCTGTATACTTTTTGTAAGAATTTGGCTTAGGCCAGAATTCACCCAAGAACTAAAGAACTCAACACAAGCACACAGTAGACCAAAATAGATAGAGTATGATCAGAATGATGATATTGATTCAATAACTGGATACAAGAGTACACTAGGAGTGCCTAAATATAAAGGCCTTAGGAGAGCTTCTAGAATGCATAGAAGTTAGCATCATGATATGTCATACAACCAGGCACATGTCCACCAAATATGGGTTATCCTCCATTAAGCACGGGATTAAGTGCGATGATGTGGGGATAAGCCTACAATGGTGTAGCATGCAAATCAGTGGAGTAGACAACATGTGCTAAATGAGGAGTGCCGATAACTATTTTGTCATCATGACAACTCAGTGAATGATGCATACTCCTATGTTGTAGACACCATGTGCATAATTAGAGTTGTGTAACTCAATGAGAGTTCACAAACTCCTAAGTGTCTCACCTAAAATAATAATAAAATAATGCAAAATAATTAAATAATGCATTAACCTAAGTAAAACTTAAGTAAGTGTAATAAGTAAATACTTATTTACACCAACACTTTTTTTCTATGATTGTTACACCATATAAGGTGGAGAAAACATTAGAAAAAATAATGAATTCCTTCGTTTGGACAATAACCAAGGAAAACAAAAATATGTCACTATTTTGATAGGATAAATTTTTCAAACTTGAATTTAAGGGAGTGCTTGGCATCCAATGAATCAAGGATAAAAATAAATCCCTTATTAGTAAAGTATGATAGATAATTCTTGAAGGGGAAAAATACTAGAATAAAATTGTAAAAGAAAATTATATGTCTCATGGGCCTTCAAACTCCTTCCTTTATAAGAACAATATTAATGGCTATTCCCCTCTATGAAAAAGCATAATTATAGCTAATGGTATTCTAAGGAGAAGTGTACGCATAAGTTTTGGTAATTGTGGTAAGGTAATCTTTTGGCTGAATTATGGAAAAAGGAGATCCACTTTAAGGATGTCTTCCCAAACTCCTTCCTCTAGGATTGGCTTATTAGTTTTTTAGGGGAGAAAGTGGTGAATGACCTAGAGTGGGTAGATGAAAAATTAGTGTGGATAGTATTATTTCTCTTTGAGAGAGAAATAGAAGTATGAAAATAATTCCTAACATAAAGAACGAGAAGGTTAGTACTCTAGTGAACCTACTTCCTAAACCTATATATTGTTCCACTAGAACGCAGAGGATAAAAGGGTCTGAAGACATAATAATAATGACACTTTCTCGTTGAATCGACCTTCATTTCCCAAGTGGTTAATGAAGTTTTATATCCTCTATTGATCCTAGTTTGGATCCCTAATCTAACACCTATCATTGATTGTTTCTAGTGGGTAGTGAAACACAATAAAGTTCTAATTTTGGATAATATTTAAAAGAGAGAGTTCACATAGAAAATTTTCTTGTATTGTCCCTTTTCTATGGAACTATGGATTTTGTTGCTAAGAAATTTACAAACTTCTTGGTTATGTCGAGTTCCCCTGTTAAGATGATCTTTGGTTGGAATAATTCCCTTCCGAATCATCATGTTTTTAATAATCACTTGCACAAAATTCTTTCTAAAATGGCCTAGACTTAGTGGAAGGACAAGAATGATACTTTTTTAAGAGAATAAAGTAAAATGGTCTTGTCTCTCTTCCATAGTTTGAAAGGTTTATTGTTGAAAATGTGAACTAGACATCTTTCCTTAAGAGAATTTTTTTTCCTATGCTCATTAACATGACAACTAAGAAGAGCTAGGATATTAAATAGAGTCTAATTAATTTGAATTATGGTGGTAACATTTGAAAAAGAAAAGAAAAGAAATTGCACCCTCTAGATACCAATTGGCTAAAGCTAATCTTCAGCTACTCGAGGATGATCTTAAGGATATGAATACAAACCTCCCTCCACTTTGTATTTTGTAAAGAGTGAAGTTCATTTCTATTTATTCTTTCTAGATGGTAAAATGGACATTCAATTCCATCAAAACCATGAACATTAAGTACAGACCCTTACAAGAAAAGGTGGAATAAATCTTCCATAAAATGTAGGATGATATTGAAAAAGATATTAAAAAAATTAGCAACGCTGATAGTGCCATTCAAAATATGGTTGAAAGAGTTGAGAAAATGAAAAGATGATTAGTTATATCACTAAGAGTTGCTAGGGGATTATGAAGGCCACTATTGAATTCTTGAACAATTTAGTAGGAAGTATGGACCAAAATGCCGATAAGCTACTAGTTCTTACTTTAGAGGATCCCAAGTATGTGTAGGATTTGAGCAAAAGTGCATAACAAATCCACGAAGCCCAAGAAAACCTACATGTAGAAAACTTGTCACGGAGAAGAAAAATACAAGAAGAGGCAAGGGTTTGATCTGAAAAGCTCAGACAAGGAAAAATATTATTCAAAAAAATTAATAAATTACAAAGAGATCAATCCTTATAAAGGACATCGAAACCCAAAAAGGGTAACCTAAAGCCTAAAAAAGCTAGGGTTGCACATTATAATTAATAAAATATTAATTATATGCACCTAAGAGATAGCTTAAGAAAACTAGAGTAATAGGAAACTTATTTAATTAAATCAAAGTGGTTTAATTAATAAGTGAAAACAACTAATTACTTTAACACCCCCCCTTAAGCGAAGTCAGTAAGTAAGCTAACCTAGCATAGCTATGAAAGTAGAAAAATGGATCCTAGCAACAAGGCCTGATCAAGTACCCAATACCAGGAAATCTCTATAAACTGGAGAAATAGAGAAAACCACGTGGAAAAAACCCTACTCCAAAAAGAGATAGCAAAGAATGTTCCAGAAGATAGGAACAAAGAGAGATCATGGTTTGAAGCATGAAAAGCCACAAAACCCTCATGTCAATAGGTGTTGATCTAAAGAACCTCCATAGAAATAGAAGGCACGAACTGAGCATGTCTATATGGTAGATGATCCATCTCACCGAAATGCATAGGTAGCCAGCCACTACAATTGCCTAATATGTAGGATCAGGTACTGAATACATAGCTCAGACTAACGAACCATCAAACTAGGGAGGAATTAGAACCAACAATCTAACCCCCCTCCCCCTTAAAGTAGACGGAGTGAGGTGACAGGCAACTAAAAAAGTGGACCAAAAAATCTCCTACAACACAGGAACCAAACACATCGAGAGTGAGGTACAAATACCTATAAAGGCATGTGTCATTGACACATCATGGGGCTAATGTCATGGAAGGGACACTCACTTGACAAAGGAAGAGGGCCTAAATGGCAATCAACTATCCCCCCCCATGGCACTTTATAAAATAATGCGAGTACAACAAATCACAATGATGAAAAGGATCCCAAAATGCAAGATTGGCACTTTATTTAAGTGTGTTTGCATAAAGATGGTTACAAGGAATATCAACAATGATAAAAAAAAGCATAAGACTGATACAACAGAAGGTACAACCCAAAACAAAGCAACAAAATCCATCTCCAGACTTGAAACAACCAAGATATTCACTAGAATGCAAAAATGCATACAATTGAATAAAAAGTTCCTATAGTAAAATCTGGAACAACAACTAGCATCACTAAAAAGAGCACAGAAACAACTTTCTAAAAATATAAAGAAGTCTAGAATCAAAGATTAGATGCTCATGATATGCCTCCTAGAGTGCAAAATAGAACATCTGGCTTTGACTACCAAAATAGGCAACCAAATTGCATCAAAACCCAAAAAAACCTATACTAGCATCTCTATCTTGGAACCAGTTTTCTAGTGCATTTTTTATACTGAAAAAATATGTTTGTATGCTCAAGTTACGAAAAAAACCTCTTGGGCCTTCGTAATGCATGAAAAATTATTATTTTTAATTTAAAAAATAAAAAACTCCACAAAATGCACCACCGTGATGAGTGGCAGCTGAGTGGCATAGTGGCATAGTTTCTGGTGGCTATGGTGATGGGCGAGAGGTGACACCTGTGGCAGAGGCCACTAAGCAGCAATAGTCATTGAGAGCCACAGCGATTAGCGGACCGCTGGTGGTTACCACTAACTGCTAGCGGTTGTGGTGACTGTAGATGGTTTTTAAAACCACTACGAAAAAAATATTGATTTTTATATTTTTTGGTATTTTTTCCAATTTTACACCTCGATTTGTGTGCTAGGGGCCATATGACCCTGTTGGGCAAATTTTTTTGGCCTCCCAGATCAACATTGTCCAAATCAAACAAATTTTATATCAAAATGGGGGTTTTGACACCTTTTGAATTCATCTGTGATGTCCCTTTGGCCTCAAACTGCACCAAAAATTAGTGACCCCTTATTTTCTGCCAAACCCTTGTTCTTCCTTTTTTTTGAAAAATTGAACAGGCTACAATAGATCTGGCTCTGATACCATGTAGGATTTGAGAAAAAGTGCATAACAAAACCACGAAGCCCAAGAAAACCTGCATGCAAAAAACCTGTCATGGAGAAGAAAAAGACAAGAAGAGGCAAGGGTTTGATCTAAAAAGCTCAAACGAAGAAAAGTATTATTCAATGAATTTTATAAATTACAAAGAGATCAATTCTTCTAAAGGATATTGAAACCCAAAAAGGGTAACATAAAGCCTAAAAAAGCTAGGGTTGCACATTATAATTAATAAAATATTAATTATATGCACCTACGAGATAGCTTAAGCAAACTAGAGTAATAGGCAACTTATTTAATTAAATCAAAGTGATTTAATTAATAAGTGAAAACAACTAATTACTCTAATAGTATGTAGAGTACATCTCAAAAAAAGTTAAATAGAAGAGATTTTAAATCTCACATTGAAAAAATCAAGGAGTTAAAGGAGGAGCTAATCTTGGATCTAGTGTGAGGTCTATTATCTTGGTTGGATCTATTTTTTGGTTTCCTTTAGTTTTTTGTGTTTCATTTTGGGCTTTTTATTGGTAATTCTTTGTTTGTGATGTAATAGGTATGTTGATTCTTCACATCATTGTGGGTAGAAGTAAGAAGTTGGGTCTCAATTTTGCAGAATTTTGTAGATTAAGATCATGCTCTTTTAGAAACGGGTACCCATTTTTAAAAAATAGGCACCCGTATTAGGCTTGGGTGCCTGATTGGAAATTCAAAAAATGGGCACATGTTTTTAAAAAAAATCTGGTGCCCATTTTTTATTTTCAAAAAATGGGTACCCATTTTTGAAAAAAATATTTTATTTTATTTTTAAACAGGCACCCATTTTTAAAAAGTAAAAAAAGGTACCCATTCTAAAAAAATCAAGTACCCATTTTTTACATTTTAAAAATGGGTGCCCATTTTTATAAAATTCAAAATTTTATTTTTTTTGGGATTTTAAATGCATTTTCAATGCCGATTTTATTTTTTCAAAAAGGGCACCCACTTTTTGAATTTCAAATAACAGGTGCCTATTTCTTACAACATGGAGTGGGATTTTTTTTCTCCTGGGTTAGATTTTGGTTTGGGATAGGCTTGGTGAGACCAAGCCTATGCCTTGACCTCTCAAGATTTGGCTAAGGCTTTGAACTGATAAATTCATGCCTTGCCATAAGTTTTAGAGGGTCTTCCTGATGAAATTTTTTTACGAAATAAAAACCCATTAGAGTTCTCACTGTCTTAATTTTAAAAATATAAATCTTATAGTTTTATGATTATATTTACTATTTTTGCATTATTTTCTAATCAAAGGTGGTACCTAAATGTAAAATAGTGAGGTTCACTAAAACTTCAATAACTTTTTTATTTAATAATTTTTCTTAAATTAATTTATATGTCATCAATCTACATACAATTATTTTGAAATTAAAAAAAATAGATTTTGAAAAAAGTGAAATTTTGATCAAATTATGGCATCTAGATGTACACGAGAGATTTTCAAATTTAGCTTTATAGCCAATAAAAAATAATACTTTTTTTTTTATAGGTAACATTATGATTTTGTAATATTAAAAGAGTAGGAACAACAATATTGCCATACACAACTTGACCATTGTCCTTACAAACATTTATCTACCCATCCCCAAGACCATACATATTGTTTATACAAAAAAATAGAGCATTAGCACCCTACCACAAACACAAAAAACATCCAAACCCACATATCCACCCAAAAAGAAAAAGAAAAGGTGCCTTGAGAGCTAACACTGGGTACCACCACCACCATCCTATAGCTAGTCCATGAACCAACAAGCTTCCTCCTCCCATGTGAAAGTTGGAGTGGCTTGATCATCCAATATAGAAAAAGGCCTTAACTTCCCTCATAGTACTTGGCCATGCTTACTATTGTTTTATCCTGCTTCTTCCATCAATGACACATCCATCCACATGCCCTTTACCATAGAATCACCCCCTTTCTTTGGATTCATCCTCCCAACCTAATTTCACAAAGGCTTCCCTGGCACTAGGATGCTCTTCCATAGCATTGCCTTCTTGAAACCATGCTTGTCCTTAGCTGACACCCAAATCCTTTCTTTTAGGAAGTCCACTATCTTCCTCCAACCTTGCTCTACCTTGGGTACGTGCACCCTTTTTGGACTTGTTGAAGACCAAATTACCAAGGGCTAAATAGAGGAATCCTCACCATTAATTAATCTCCTGGATCTTCTCCCATCTCTATGCCCACACCCAAAACAACTTGTTCCACTATCTCTTCCAACCCCAATACCCACTATGGGTCCACACATGCTGCCACAACTTGACATACTTCCTCCTTCAAATTTCTCACCATTAGTTCCAATGCCACAAATGGTGAGGCCACATCTAGATTCTAACACTACTTCTAGTAATCTTCTAGGTACTCCATACTATACATCTATTGAATGCCCTCCAAGAAATCTAGGTCGTTGAACATGAAAATGTTCTTCAACCACTGAACTATAATCTTGCCATCATAAGTTTGTGTCTGGATCTCTAATTCCAACACAAAATTTACCTCCTTCTTCATCTCGCTTGTTGAATACTCTGTAATTGGTCATGTCTTTCCTCCTTAAATTACTTTTCTTCAAAAACTCTAGAAGCAAGCATAGATCAGGGTGCCTAAAAATGATAACACCAGCTGAAACACACTAGAGATTGTGATCTTTGCTTACTATGGAATGAATTCCATTAGGGCATGGAATCATAATAAAATTTTCAATTCCCATATTATTAGCAAGGATGCATGATTTTTATATTTATATTTGGCCACTAAATAATTCCTCTCTTTAATCTAAAATGAGAAGTCTAAGTTCTTCATATATCTCATTTTGTGTCCCCAAACATGCATGTGCACCCATGTTGGCCAGCTTATCTGCCACCTTATTAGCTTCTGAGTAAGTATGGGAAACCTTATAGTCTTCAAATTCTTTTAACATTCCTTTTATTTGCTAAATATATTTTTTGAGTTGTCACGCTTCCAGCTTCCCCTTCTTTATTCCATTAATGATGATCTCTAAGTCTCCTTCAAGATGGACTCTTTGAATGCCCAACTTAACTCCTAAAACTAGAGCCTCTTTTCCCACATAGTATTCTACCACATTATTCATGCCATTAATCAATCTTTAGACACCGAAGGAAAGAGTGTTTCCCTTATGATACCTTGCTACACAACCACACCTTGAGACTCCTAGATTACCTCTGGCAGCCACGTCAAAATTTATTTTAACCCACCCTTCCTCTAGTTGTGTCCAACATATCTTTTCCCTATTCGGATTAGGATTAGCCCTACCGAGCCCATTAATGGGCCCTTAATAATAATAAAATTATTTAGTAAAAAATCAAGGAAAAATATTATCATCGATACTTGGTGTTTTAGGTAACTTCCTTTAAAAGGATTTAGAAAAAATCATTTATTTTTGTCAAATAATGGTGTCTGTCCACGAGTGTGGTATGGTCCTAAAACAAATATTTTGAAAAAGTGGTTTTTAAAGATCCATACCAAAAACAAAATCTATCATATGGGTACACAAATAAATTACATATACAAAAACTAGATTTCGAATGCTACAATTTTTTATATCTAAAGTTTTTTTATATTCAATCTTTAAATGCCTCAAATTTTGATATCAATTGACAAGAAATTTCAAAAATAGGAAAAAAACTTCCACTTTTTCCCCAAAAGTGAGACCCAACTCTCTCATACTTACCCTTGTATATTTTTAGGATTTCATTGTTAAATCATTTGTGAAAAATTTTAGGGTTTCAATTCCCTTGTAAAAAAATTGTCTCAAGCCTTAATAAAAAACAATTGGCTAAAGTGTAATGTTGATAATAGTTTACTCAGGTTTTTCAAGCTAGGGGATTTTTATAAATGGAAATATCTAGGTTCTAATTTTTACAAATACCATTCTAAGTGTTAAATAAGATGGAAAATTAGTTTGGCCTCTAAATTTCAATCATCCTAAGGCCTCTTTTTATAATAATTATCACTCTTTAAGAGATCTAAATTTTTGTAGATTTATTGATTGTAGTAAAGATTAGAAATACAAGCTAGTAGTATGAGTGCAGTTATGCATTTGATTTGGTGTGATCATCTCGTGTCATTTTTTGTCTAAACTATCTTTCAATATGTAGTATGAGTATGATCAACTAATACACACATGTCTTTAATTTGTTAATTTTTGAATAAGAGCTAGAGTGATGTCAACAAGGTGGAATGTCTTGTCAAAATTTTCATAACCATTGTTAACCTGATAATTATTTGTTAGATAACTAAGAGTGGGAGTGAATCATTTATAACTAGCTATCCTACTTTTCTTAAGCACTTTTGTACAATCTTAAATAGTTTAAACTTTCATTTAACTAGTTCGGTGACAAGATCTAATATTCAACCTAATCATCCAATAAAATTTTAACTTACTATATCAAGTATCAACAGAGTAAAGTTTTAGTATGTATCGAGCTGAAGTGTTAAACTATAAACATGAAATAATGTGCAACAAAATAAGTATCCACATAATTTTGAAACAATTATTTAACATGGAAACCATTTTAAGGAAAAAAATCACTTGGACCAACAACCGTAATATTTCATTCTTTTGAAGTGAACTCTATTAGGATCTAATCTTTTTAAAGATTACAAATAGATTATTAATGTGACCTTGTTAGAAATTTTTTACTCAAGATCATCTAGACCTTATCACTCTTGAATGTACAAGGAATGGGTTGTTCTAAAACATTTATGGGTAAAAGCACAAACTTGTGTCACCCTTTTGTAAAGGAAAAGGCTAAGAAAAGTATAACTGTTCACCATCAATGACATAAAATTGGTATTATTATTTTGGATTTGGTATCAATGACATAAATGTGTAGAAATGGATGAAGTTTATGATTATAATTTCTAATAATTATTTGGAATAAGAATTGATATATTTTCCTAATTTTTATAGATGAATTTTTAGGTCCTAAGAAATGCTAAAAATTAGGGGCCTAGTTCGCACCACAAAACTATATGGAAATAAACTTATTTCCCTTTTATCTCAAATTATATTATAGATAATATATATATCTAGAACAATCAAAAATGAAAATTGGCTTTAGACTTATATTTTTTCTTTTATAAGCACTGAAATCTGAACTCACCTGAAATCGATAATTTTCATCTCCTACCACATTTTTCAAAACAAATCTATTCTAACCAGAAGAAAGATTATACATTCTAGAAGAGGACTCTCTCCTTTCGAATGTCATATATAATTTTTAGATTTTTTTGATATGATCTAATATTTTTTTCTCTCTCAAAATCAACATCTTTTTGAGTGTTAAAATACATGGTTGTAGATTTTTTTAATTACAATACACTATATCAAATTAAAACACTATAAAATCTATATGATAATATTATTGACTCCGAGATCTATAAAATGGTGATCAAATATTATTAAAAAAATATCATAAAAATAGTAAGAGTTATTGAAACACCACTTTTCTGGAATAATTTTATTTCTTTAGTAATTGGAAACAAACTAGTATAAAACATGCATTTAATAGACATTTCCAATTGGAAAAGTGTAAGACCATATATAACTTAGCTAGAATGAATTGATCTATATCATATGTTTAAAAAAAATTAGATTTTTAGATAGAAATACTCAAATTTAGTCATTCTGATAAGTCATCTTGAAAGGTGACACAACTTTGTACTTTTACGCTTACAAAACATCTAACAAAATGTCACCATATAATGGATTTACAAATAAGACTATTATGTCCACTCAGTTAAGAGAATTTCTTCTATAATTTTTAAAGATGAACAATGAAAATATCTATTAGGTTTAGCACTAGACCTTTTCTTGTTTAAATCTGTTTTGTTCAATATCTTTTCTTTGTTTATCCTCTTTCTTCCTTCTAAAACCTTTTGCTGATAAAATAACTTATACATCTACATAGAACTTCTCTTTTCTTGATCTTCATAATGCATTTATGATCAATTATCCTCTAAATATCAACATTCTTCTTCAAATTGATAAACATTTATAAAAAATTAGTTAACCCATTAAATAGAAATCGTACCACTTCACTAGATTCTTCCATTTTTTAAAACTTAATCATAATTCACTAGTACAAAAATAGCTTTATGTGACTCAAAAAACCACTAAAATTTGTATATATGTGACTAAAATTATCACGTCACTAATAGTAGTTAATATCTAGAGATTTATAATGCTACTAAGTTTACTACTAAATGATTTTAGTCACTTATTTGGTCCTTGATTTTGATCATCGATTTAGTCACATATTTAGTGGTATGTTTAGCTGTATATTTAATCACATATTTAGTTATATATTTGATTGTTGATTTAGTCACATATTTAGTGGTATATTTAGTAGCATATTTAGTATATTTTCTCACATATTTGGTAGTGTATTTAGTAGCATATTTAATAGCATATTTGATCACATATTTACTAGCATATTCGATAGCATATTTAGTCACATATTTGGTAATGTATTTAGTAGCATATTTAATAGTACATTTGGTCACATATTTAGGAGCATATTCAATAGCATATTTAGTCACATATTCGGTAGTGTATTGAGTAGCATATTCAATAACATATTTAGTCACATATTTGGTAGTGTATTTGGTCATAATAGAGCACAACAGAATCAAACCTATTTGAAATATTAGATAGATAGGCTATACTGAGAGGGGATGAGTGAATTAATATAGAATAAAACTTTAACTTATTTCACCAATTAATACTTCATATAATATTCTGATCTAATAGCATGCATGAAAGAATGAAAGCAATAAAACATTCATAACACTTTGACACAAGATATGGTGACCCAGAATCCTTCCAAAGAGAAAGTAAAACTGGGGTGGGGATGATACCCACAAGCTTTAGTACTACAATTTAAAGTTGGCTGGTTAAGACTTATAATTGATCACTTCTTATGATCCGCCCTGTTAGGAGCAATTAGGACTGCTATGTCCACCTTGTGAAAGGATTTACAAAACACACAATGAAGTATGCACTTGGTTAAGAGATTTGTCAAAGACTATTAAGTTTACCCTATTTAAGGATTTAACTGATACACCTATTAGGATGAACTAGTGACTGATCTATGATCTACAACTTGATTTGCTAGGTCAAATTCCTTTAAATAGTGATGATCACCTTGCTATGATAGATAAATCTTTGCTACCCCTTTTTCTTCTTGTAGCCTTCTCAATTTTCACTTCTGCTCTTCATCAATCTATGTCTTCATAAATACATTTGGATATGATACACTTCATTATACATATACCAATCCAAATAAAAAATCATCAAAGTCGGCTACAACACTATTTTTGCAATAATTCACAAGGTCGACTCAATTGTTGTAACTTGGGTTTTGAAGACAAACTCGATGATGTTCTGATACTCGGCAACCACTATCAATAATTAGCATCATCATGCTCTCAGTAGACATAGAAAATCATCTCATACTGATCATTTCCAAGTAGCTTGAACTTAGTCAGCACTATTTGACTCAGTGAATATTGTGATGCTCGACATATAAACTGAATCACTTGATTCATACTCCATGGATTGGTCAACACTAACACTATGATCTTACTATAGACTAAATCACTTGGTTGACACTCCTTGGCTCAATCAACACTAGATTCACATCACTGATATTTCAAGCTTGGTAGATACTGGACACCATGGTTGACACTGTGCAACTCGGTTAATACTATGGAGCTTGGTTAGAATTGTCACTGATTCACTCAGTTGATACTGCTTGGCTTGAACTATATTGTGATTTTGGAACTTGGTAGAAACTGTAGAACTTGATATTACTTGGTTTACTTGGTAATAACTGAATTAATTGGTTATAACTACAAACTGAAAGATAAGCTTGGTAGTAGCTTAGCCAATTGACTAAGTGTGAGTCACTAATAAAAAAAATTTGACCTTAATGTCAAGAATCTCCCCATTTGGAATTAGTGACAAAAACACTTATCAATTCAAAACAATCCAAAATTGAATGCTTAGAATTTTAAAAACATTCTTTTCTTTCCCATGTTAGCAACTCGGTAATCGTACTCTTTTTTGAGATTTTCCAAAGTTTCTTTTGCAATAAATGTTTTCTGATAATATGTACATGTATCATGTTGCTCCCCCATACATATGCTTCTCTTATATACATATTTTTACTTCTCTTCATATACTATATATCTCTTCTCTATACACATATAATATATGATTTCTCCCCCTTTCATATATAATATCTTCTCCCCCTTTTTATATAATATACACATATCTTCTCCCCCTTTTTGACATAAATGCCAAAGATGTATGCTATATGTTAATACCAAAATGTGACAAGAATTTAAAATATACTTTTAGGATTAATGCCAATGTCTTGTCCCAATTCTCCTATATTTCCTTGCTTGCATGCAATGCAATTTGTACTTCTACTGATAACTCCATCATATGATCATCTATGGAGAAGTTGTTGTCATGGATCAGTGTCTTTGCATGTGCAATATGTTTCTGCAATGCATCCATGCCTTGGATGTTTATCAGTGTGGCCCTGGTCCTGGCTTCTTCTTTTAATAATTCTACTTGCAAATTTATTAGATATCTGATATTTGATTAGTGAGCAGAATTGTAGCTTGGGTCAATTGAAAACTAGTGTGCACTTGCCTTCAAATATTCATCTATCTTTGATAATTTTTCTTTAATTTCTTGGGTGAAGATAGATGTATCACAAAATTTATTGGATAGAGAAATTACATTGTTTGCATATGTCTCCAATGAAACAAGAATAGTAGTTAAATCTACTTGGTGTATAGCAATTTTCTGAGCTACTTGTTCCAATACTTCGTTTTCCAATTATTTTTTTAGCTCTCTGTAGAAACTTATCTTGTCCATTTATATCTTCATTGAATTTTTGGATAACTCCTACTAACTGATTCAAAATAGGTTTTGTATTATCAACCTTAATGCTTAGTGCATCTGCAATTATGTTCTTTGGATCTTCAAGCACTTGTGTCTCCTTTTGTTGATCTCTAAGCCTCTGTTGCTTAGCTCTCTTTTGCAATAATTCACCAAGGGTGTTCATTTGATCAGAAGTGAGAGTAGAGATACCCAAATTTGGAATAACAATATCCTCATCTACATCAATCTCATCTTCTTTACCCTTTCCATTATCTAATACTTTAGTACTCAGTTGAGACTTGTTCTCAACTATCATTGTACTATTTATAGGTACATGTGAAATAGAAACAATAGTAGAAATATAAGGGCTAGCAAAAAAAGTAGATACAACATTGATAGTAGAAATACTTTGTTGCATTGTTAAATCTAATGATGATGGATGCTGCTTAGTAGATGAAGTTTTGGTCATTTTAGTTAATGTAGCAGTCAACTAAATAGGTGCAAATATTGGTTGGGTGTATGGAATTGCAGTGGTTACCAAAACTAACTTGGCAGAAGCTTTCTCTAAGCTTGATGACATTGAAGCTTTGATTAGAGAGTGAGGAAATGAGTCCATTACTACTGCTGCAATCTTTTTAGGGTCAATTTCCTCAATACTCTAAATTTTTGGAAGATTCTCCTCATTAGATTTATGTTCCCCCTCGTTTACATAATCTTCTTCTTCATCATTTACTTCCACATCCTATTCTTCTTCTTCATCATCCATATGCACAGCAAAGTCACTCGATTGATGAAGTTTGTATATGTTCTTCCATGTGATAGTAGTAGATTTTACCATAGATTCAATGTCTTTCATTAGTGCAAGACATGTGTTGAACTTAAGAGTGAACTTTTCTTCATTTTCCTTCAAAGAATCTTTCTCCTCTTTCTCACTTAGACTCAGCATGAGTTACCTTAAGTCTTCTAATATATGTCATTTGTAGTTTTCTTTGCATTTTCCCATCTTGATTTAATTGCCTACATAACCTCATTTAGAATTTCTTGAACAAGTTGATCTGCTAAGTATTTCCATTTACCCAATTTTGACATGATCACATCTTCAATATTCTTCTTCTCATCTACATTCTTGGTCTCATATTTGAGTGATTTAAAATTTTCCATTCCAGCTCCTACATCAATTTCCTTTAATTCTTCTTCAAATGTAGGTGGAGCCTTTTTGAAAATAATTTTCTCAGTCTCCTCTTCACGTAACTTCAATTTCTTCTGGTATCTTGATGTCCTTCTTGTAAACATAGTTGTGGAAGATTTGGCAGGTTTGGTTATCATCACCTTCCCTTTTTTCTTTATTGACTCTTCCTCCTCAAATTGTGTTTTCTCATTTGCTTCATCCTTTGCATTGTCTTCTTCCACATCATCTCCTTTACATTTTGTCAATTGGAGAGTAGGATTTTCTTGTTTTAGTTTTTCTATCCTCCTTCTTCCTTTATTGACTACTTGAGGAAGATTTATTTCAAGTTCTATTCTTACCTTGGCCTCTTCATAAGTACCCAAATATTTAGCCTTGGTATCCATAGGTTGATTCAGCAATGGTTCAATGATATCCTTAGTGTCATCTATGTTAACCTCATAGTTTAGAGTCTTAACCTACACTATTCTAGGTCTTACTGCTTGAATGTACACTTTGTCACAATCAAACCTAAAGAAAATATCATCCTTGTAGTCTTCTACAAGTTTCTTTGGAATTTTGTTTTTGTAATTCACATTTTCCTTGAATAAATCAAAGTAGTCGTCCATGATACTAACAAAATATTCAGCCATTTCTACTATATATTCATTAATCTAATATAATATTGGTACATCTTTTCTCCAGACAACTAAGCCTTTTAAAGGAAATAATTTTTTGCACATAAAAGAATAAACAGGTTTAAAGTGATCCAAGCTTCCACAGATTATTCTTTGAAGTTTTAACACTCTCTATGTTCTTGTTGAACTAATTCAACATCAACTCGGTAAGGTTGAATACCATGTTATTCTTCACAACTTTGAATGCCAAATCAACTGCCTCACATGACATACTATTAAGATGATTGGAGTTGTAGATCTTGTGTGCAATGATATGGATGCCAAATTTCAATTCCATGTTAGTCATTTTGTTGATCTTCATTCCTATTCCATCCCATTTGACAAGAGTATTGTTCTCCAGCTCTACCTAACTTAGGTTTTTGGTAGTCTTGGCCTTGCTCAACATCAAAAGCCCTATGATGCTATGAATCATTTTCTTCGTGATTTGAATCAGCTGATCCAATTATAATTGCCCATTGTGCACATGACTGAGGATAAGCCTTATCCATTTTACTTGAAAATATCATGGCATAGGCAGAATGTGTGTTAAACCCTTGGTTTCCAAATGTTGATGCTCAGGTTTCAACACACCATTAACACATAACTTCTTCAGAGTCTCATCCATCTCTAAGGTTCCAAGTTCTTGTATCAAATAGGAAAAATATGAATAGATGTCATGAATGAATAATACTTTAGGTGGAATTAGGGATTGTGCTCTAGATGGGTCAAGTGCCTCTACAATTACCGGACTGACTTTGAAATCCGGTGCCTTGCAATCAACTCCTCAGACTAACATTTCAGATCCTTTCCTAACTTTTCTATTGGAAGACACCATGCTCTTTAGGGTTTATGAAAACACAAAAATATTTAAACAAAATACACATAGATTGCTTGAAAGAACAAAAATCACTCTTCACAAATAACTCTCAAAAGTTCATGGTGAAAATGAATTTTCTTTCCTTCCTTTTAACAAATTTCACTTTTCAATCACCATAAATGCTTGGTACATTTGCTCATTTGGTGATAGACTGTATTCCACTTAGTTCAACCTTTATGCTTGGTAGAGTCATTAATAGCTTAATAGTCTCAATATTACTTGGTGGAGTTTTCAACAACTCAGTGTCCACACACAATGCTTCAGTGTATCCCAACCTTGCTCATCAGGGTCTTACAACCTGACCTAACTTGGTAAGGTCTAGAATTTATATAACCACTCGATGATCCCTTTGCATCTTAAATGATGATATGGATCTTTTCTTCTAGCTTGCTAGAACTAATGTAAGATTTCTGATTTGGTGTCTCAGTTTTAGTTGTTCCTATGGGAATTCAAGTTCAAATGCTTGAGTCACCCAATTTTTGAGTGACATTTGCTTCATGACTTAGACTTGCATTCTCAAAAGATTTTGGAATCCATTTTTTCTTCATCTACTTTCTGATATTGTTAACTCTAGCTTTCTTTTTGTCATGCCCTAATTTCATGAGACAAAACACAACCAATTTTTTTTTAAAAATAGGAAACCCGAGGGTGAGATAAAGACTTAGTCTACTGATAACCTATAATTGAAGAAGTAATATAAAATAAAGAAGCTATCATACTCGAAATCTGGATTTAAGATTCTCATGAGGAAATACACGGTTGCGAACTTCAAGGAAACAAAACTAAGTTGAGATGCTATGGATACAAGCCCCTAAGGTGAAGCGCTATGATGTGTGAGTGTAGTCCATATTGTGTCAAGGTAAAGGTGAAGACCTAGGGTTTGAAATGAGAAATGCGATAGGGTTCATCACTTATCCATTTTAACTCCATTACTAAAGAATTTCCTTTTATCTAATATAATCATTCTCATTAATATTTAGTTATTATTATTTTGTATTATTTTGGAGACTACCCATACCTACTACTTCAATATGTACTCTTAATTTCATAGCCAACTTTGCTATTTCACCATATGAGTTAGCATTTCTTCAATGCATATAACTCTCGATTAACCGTCCATTAAAACTATCATCAAATTTGATGCCAACTATGCTACTCTAGGCAATCAATTTAAAAACAATACATATATAATTAATACTTTTCTAGAGTATCTAGAATATCCTAAAATTAATGAGTATATATTATTTCCTTAAAATTTGTCAATCAATCCTATACTTTATCTCAACTTAAACTTATCATTGATATAGTTGTTATTATTTAATTATTTATTAATTTAATTTAATTTAATTTTGTTTTTCTTTATTAATTATTATAATTATTATATATTTTAAGCACCTATATTTATTACTCATATTATATCTCAAATGTTAACAATATCTTATTTGAATATTGAAATTAATACTTTTACAATTGAAATTGCAGTGCAAAGAATGATTAAATCATTTTATACAAATACCAAATATCTTAGAAGAATGATAAAAATATAATCTACCCTTTCTTACCAATAGCTATTTTCCACTAAATTAAATAAAATAAGAATAAAAGACTTTAATCGTGACTTGCTGATTTTAAATCAGATTATAATTCAATCATAACAAACATAATAAAATCCACATGCTAATACATAAGTAACACATACTTCCTAAGACTGTTTAATATCCTAATCACACTCTAACTACATAATTTCATATACTTCATAACTATATAAAATGAAATAAAAGTTCAACTCAACATACCCTACCTATCTATTTCTCCCATTTGATGACTAAACCTTGACCCACGTGCCTCTACAATTAAGAATCTAATTCCAAGCTAAAAAGATCTCCTTATAAAATCTCTTAGATGACGTGCATAACCTGCATATATGTGGGGATGTGTTTTAGTTTCAAGTTGAATGATGATTCTCATTAAGTGATGTTTGACTTTTAAACCCAAACTTGCTTTCCTTTATACAACTCGACACGTGAGGTAGTTAAGATATGACTTGGCTCATATATATTAATATTTAAAAGCAAGGCCCTGACACCTAATGAATGCCTGTTCGACTTTATTGAGAAAAATAACATAAATGTATATTTTCTTGTTGCTTTTTAAAGTGTTCATTTATAGTTATGAATATGACTATGCTCTTAAATTTTATTTGGGTGCTAAAGTTATTATATATATATATATATATATTTTTAAAAGAAGTAATATTTTAATGTCTGTAATCTAGGAGGGGTTATTAATTTTTTTTGTTACCCATACATTTTCCAGAGAGTGTTTATTCATCTACAGGTTGTTTTATTCCAATATATTATGCATTATTCACTTCTATTCTAACAGCAACTAATATGAAGCAAACTATCATGTTACTAACAAAATCTATTTGTAAATGAATCTCAATAATCCTTTGAAAACTGAAATTACATTGCATGGCATTTACTTCCATGATATATGCTATCTACAATTTCATTACTAACACTTTCATAACTCACAACTAATCTGATTTCAACACCAAACACCAAGCAACTATTTCATTCTTAGGTAATTGAGGACTTAAAGATATCAAATGATAATATTTAGTCTCTTTTTCCTTTCAAAGGTATAATATGATACAAATTTCTTTCCTTAGCACATTCCTAATTTTAATAATATCAAGACAACATTCTCATATTATCAAAGAATAATAGGGTGGTGGAACCCCTGTAATTGGATTACACTAATGGAAAGACCTTTCTACCATACACAGATGTTTTCTCAATTCCTCTATTGTCAATTGGATATGAACAACACCATGCTCTTTATTCACAAATAGAAACACATATCAAGTTGGAGATTGCATCTCCATTATCAACCCAATTACAACAGTATTCCCTTCTCTTATGCAATGAAATCCCCATGACTTCCAAGCATCCAAGACATCAAATAACCTGCAAATTCAAAGAAAATAAAGAACCATGGAGGCTCACCTCCCAACCTAGGCCTCAAGGAGGCCACCCCCGCACTAGGGGAAACAAGGCTCAACCAGGATACAATCAAATAATATCACAATAACAAGAACCAACATGAATACCACAGTTTAAAAATGCATTACAATTCCCAACCAAGGCTTGCACAATGATTCACAGATGGAATCATAAACATTGGGTGAAGGTGGGCTCTTCAAGGAGGAGAATGTCATATTCTTGTGTAACAATAAAACTTGCAATTGCAATATTCCAATAAGGCTATCAAGAACCATGCCATAACAAGGCTATCAATATCACATGCCTCAACAAGGCTACCATCACTTACTCCTCTTCACACTTCCTCCCTTATACCTCCCATAGAACAAGCTATCAAGAATCACATGCCTTTAATGGAGTCCATACTCCATGAACACTATCCCCTCTCCAAGAGAGGAATTTCTCAACTTCAATGTTGAGCCCAACTAACCCCTTCACCCTGAGGCTTCTCTTCCCTCCCAAGGGTGAGTGAAGCCTTCACACCCAACACAACATTCAATCCACAACCATAATCCAAGAAAACAAAACCAAATGCAAAGAGAATCAACATACTCACTCACACTCACAACATGTACAAACATGCACCAAAAGGAAACACATAGATCCTAAAGAAACACAATTGGTATGAAGCACTAACCTCCTTTCAAGCTATGGCTTTGAAATCAGGATCAAGATCTTTTCCTCCTTGGCTTCCAAGCTTCCCTTCCCAACCCTGTTTGTCTCTACAATAGAGAGTGGGTGAACAACCACTAAGGTTGGCACAAGCTCCCTAAAAAGGCCTCGACTCCTCCTCACCTACCCCTCTTACCTTCTTGTACCTTTCTACCAATAAGAACTTAACCAAGTGGTGTAATGAGGGAGGAAGTCATGGGACAATCTGATTTTCGAAATGGCTTGGAAATGATTATTTTTGAGGGTCTCCTAGGTCACCTAGACCAACTTATGATTATATTTAAACCCCTAACCCATACTATTACCATGTGGGTAACTTATTTTCACAAAATTAACACTTGGAAATCACTTTAGGCTCTCTAATGTTCCTATCAAATTATAACTTAAATTTCCATCATGAAGGTGACTCTTCCTAACACTCTCCAAGGTGGGTTAATTGATTTCATAATAAGGATTAGGCTTAGGTTAAGTGACTTCATGCCACAGAATCCTATTTAACATGTCATTTACACATAGACAATACAAATGTCAAATGACACATGCACACGCATTAAAACACTTTACAAATTACGATGAAGTGTTTCTAATTAATCATGCTCTCTGACTATAACACTCATGCACAATCACATTACAAAATAAACACAATACAACGAGGTTTTGAATCTTCCAAAGATTCACCTTGTCTTTACCGTGTTCACATAAGATTGAACCTTGTTTCCCCCAATTCTCTCCATGGTTCAACTTTCCTGCACACTCAACTTAAACATTAGTAGCCCAATAAAATAATATACAAATACATACAAATAAGTGCAGAATAAATCCAATGTCTCATAATTCATGTTAACATATACATTTAACTTCATCTAATCATTTATGTTCTAAATACTATAAAAAGAAGCATTGCAATGTCATATTCATTTAACTTTCATCTAAGGACATATATAATTAACTTTCATTTGATTCATATTCGAAACATTGAAATATCAACATATGGGTATCACCATTTATCTTTCTTATCATAACGAAATTACCGTCCTAAGTACTATCACCATTCTTCTAATCATTAAATGATCAAAACATATGAAATGGATTTCAGTATATATGTCTTAAGTGAAAATCACTAATATGCAGACTTGTTAACTAGTATCCTTTCAATCAAGTTAAACATATTCGACATTCCTAGCAATATCCCTTTATCACATTATGAGGGGTTTGTCAGTAAGTTTCTAGGGTTAATTCCTCAAACTATTAGAATGTTTCCATGATTGTGTCATCATACTTTAAACCCAATTTTCAAATGTAATCATATGTCTTGTTATCATTTTGACCTACATTCATTTCTATCTCTTAGAAGAGAAAATGTTAATTCATCTTCCCTAATTTGGCTAGCAAATAGTTCTGTAAATCCTTTGATCGAGTCCATAGATTGAACATTTAGAGTTTCATTTTCAGGTGATCTTAGTTATTCCATCTAAAGTTATTTAATGGTTATTACACTTATAATAACCAAAGTCTGCTTAGTCTCTAATAGGATCTCATAAATAATTCTTAGTAACAAATATGTCCATCATAATCTAATTAACTCCTAATCACATTCATTTTATTAACTCTATAATAGGGTACTAGTGCGGGTCTTACATCCTCTCCCCCTAGCTTTCAACTTCCTCTTGGAAGTCTCCTATAATACGGGCACTATTTCCATATATAAGGTTTTCCTTGATTGGCATAAGTGTTTCCACTCAAGAGCCTTTCCTTAGGATCACCTCACATTATATATTCAAGAGATAGATTGTAAAACATTGTCCCATAGCTCATGGAGGAATGATTTTTCTTCAAACGAATTATCTCATAATTATATGTGTGCTAACTTCTTCCTAGATGGATAGGGTGACTCTTGTTTCTATTTAGAATGTTCAGCTCATTGCAAGATTCCCAATCTCTTGGTAGTTGGGAATAATTTGTCATGAATATATTCAATGGCTATTCTATAATATACCTCATTGGTTGATAGATTGGTTCTTCCCGCTACACAATCTTAATACCCTTGTCACTTGTTTAATTGGTGTCATTTCCTTTAATAAATCAATGTTCTTGTCTACCTATCTCCTCTTATATTGCACCTTAGTTGGCACACTTATTGGATATCCTTCTTACTCTTAATTTAGGGTTGGCTTCCTATGTGGTTAGCTGGTGTTCTTATATACTATATCTTATTTTGGCATAATTATTCATGTACCAATTCCATCATATTCTTCATTAGTCCCTACCTACTAACCTTACTCTTTATTAGTTTCAAAGCATTCTTCATCTTAGCATTGACTAATTGTACAATAATAGTCCACGATTAACTTATCGATGGAGGGTTGATATCCTTCATTAAAACTCCAAGAATTTCATATGCTTTAGTTTAATGTTAGAATCTACTTTTAAGTTTTTAATTGTGGGTGCGCAATGGTTATTGTATCCCGTTTGGTTGCATTTAATGAAACAACTTGGCCCTACAACTATTGGTTGGTATACTTATTAGATATTGGGTCAAGATAGCATTGCATATCCTTCAACATTCACTCCTGATAGTCTTATCACTCCCAGCACCTTTACCTAAGGTCCTTAGCATGGTGTGAAACTGGGGTCTATTCATTTGAGGGTTAAGGTATTTCCATGTTTGAATGTGATTGTATCTTGTGTTCAAGGAAAGGGGTGATATTCAAATTGCCTTATGATGATTGTCAATAAGTCTCCCTAAAATGATTGACTTCAAATCATAATACAACATACTTACAGAAAATGCCTCAAGAAATAATTTAAAACAAAACAAAGTCACCAATTAAACATAAGTGTGGCCACAATGGTAAATCTTTCACTACAATCAATCATGTCCCCGAGGCAAAGGGGACCATGCCAAGAAAACATCATAAATGAATATTCCACAAAATTGCCAAAATATGCAAAAATTGAAAATATCAACAACTATTCATAAAAAATAAAATTCTCAAAAGCATTGCAGTCATACTAAGGGTCCTACTGATGGGAAGAAAAGGAAGAGTTGTCCTAGAGTTACATGGTGAATCAATGGTATGCAAAAATGATTCCCTTGAGATAAGTATAAGATTATAATTCATCTCACTTACCTTCAGATATAATAAGTTACTATTAGAGAGATCATTGGGTATCGCTAGTACTCTTGTCACGTCTTCCTTCAAGTATCATTCGGGTGTATCAATATCTTTTAAGAAGGATTCAATCATCTGATCTTATAGTAGACTGAAATTCCTTAAGGTATTCATTGAGATAGTGAGATCTATTCAATCATTGTTGAGCTTCCATTACTTCGAGCTATAGTGCAAACCGAATAAGGAGTCGATACTCGTATGACAGTTTGTCACCAAGTTGTGGAGTTTGGTTTGTAAATTCCATTGGTCGACATTGAGAACCTTAATGTTTCCATGGACTATCCTAGTTGGTAAGTGTATATAGTCATGTTACCCATCCAATATGAGGGTCTCGCAGGTGGTTAAGGGTTCTCTTCATTATGGGGCTATATACTATAACATAATCGATGTATAATGTTATATTCAATGCTACTTGTCTCAATGTGTTGTTCTTTATGCTATTTGCATATTATTCCTTATTGTCTCCCTGCATGTTTAGTAGGAGGCCTATCTTTATTAAGCATCACTTCCAATGGAATACTTCACGTATGGTTTCCTATCACCTAACTATAGAGTTATATCAAGATAGTCAAGGCTTAGCATATTAATCATTGCACCACAATATCACACAGTGGGGGGGTTTCCTAATCAAAATCGTATAATCTATCATACTTCACATTCTCATTTACCCTAATTATGACCATTACCTCTTGAAGGGCCAAGATTTACATTTCATAAGGAAATTCATGTCCTTAGCAATACCTAAACTTTGTCAAAATGAACTACCACCCATTCTGCCTTGAATGTTGGTATGGTTTAAGAAGAAATATTTTCACGTGCACAGAGATTTGAAGTCATTAAGTCTCACGACTTTTGAGAGGATGTTTCTCCTTTTCCTTCTTCAGTTGGCCAATAGCTAATTCCATATCCAACTTTTCATTCTCAATAGCCTTGTCTAGTCTGTATACCTCCATTACCTTCGATCTTTGCTCAAAATGTTAAGCTTCTTCTCTGAGAACCATAATGCTCTAATACCAATTGTTGGAAATATTAGATAGATAGGCTATAGTGAGATGGGAGGGGTGAATCAGTATAGAATAAAGCTTTAACTTATTTCACCAATTAATCCTTCATGTAATATTCTGATCTAATTGCATGCATAAAAGAATGAAAGTAGTAAAACATTCATAACACTTTGACATAAGATATGGTGACCCAGAAAGCTTCCAAATAGAAAGTAAAACTGGGATGGGGATGATACCCACAAGCTTTAATACTATAGTATAAAGTTGGTCGATAAAGGCTTACAATTTATCACTTTTGATGATTTTCCCTATTAGAAGCAATAAGGACTGCTAGGTCCACCTTGTGAAAGGATTTACAAAACACACACTAGTAAATTTTGACCCAATTTTTTACAAAACTTGGTCAAAATTTCATCCCATGTTGGTCAAAAATTGTCTCATCAAAATTTTGATGAAACCTCCAATTGGTCAAAATTTTGACCAAATTTTTGGTCAAAATGGACCATATTTGGTATGACCTTAATTGGTGACCATTATTCAAAATTTTGACCAATATTGGCTAGCATTTTGACCAAAATTGGTCAAAATTTCAACCAAGCTTGGTTGAAATGCCAACCAATATTGGTCAAAATTTTGACTAATCTTGGTCAAAATGGACACCACAATGACAAGGATACCATACTCATGACATAAGAATTGGTCAAAATTTTGACCAATTCTTTGGTTGAAATGGACATGAGAATGACAAGGATGCCATACTCATGACGAAAGAATTGGTTGAAATTTTGACAAATCTTGGTCAAAATGCCAGTCAAGATTGGTCAAAATTTTGACCAATCTATTTTTTTTTTTTCTTAAATATAGGAGACGATGCATGATGATGCATGAGATTGGTCCATCTTTATTTAGAATAGTAGGGACCTCTACCATACCATTTTATAGGGAGACACATCACCCACCTATAGAATGGTAGCCTCTCCCCACCCTATCATAGATCTCTCCTCTACATGCATGCACTATTGCACTAGAACGACTATCAACCCACATGAACTATAGGGGCAATACGAAGGGTTCACCCCTACAATTCTATGGTGACCAAGGCTAGACCTCCTATAGAGTTATGGTTAGAACCCCATCAAATTATAGGGCCCAACTGGGCCCCTACTATTATAAAGTGGGTGAGATCTATTGGAAATGATTGAAAAGATCATAAGGAAAGTTGTTGGAATGATATATGGAACTGGTAAAGAATGTTCTCAATCATTGTTTTGTCATTGATGTCAAACTTGCTACTTGCAGGAATGACAATTGCTTTAGTGATCCAAATACTATCAATTAGTTGATTGTCAAGGAGGGGGCAATCAATAAGATGTAACTAGTACACCTAGAGAAAGGTTGAAGTTATGATGTTGTAATGAAGTACAAGGATCAACTAAGCCATTGATGAAAAAGTGTATTTGATGACATACTATAAGATACAGAGAATGGGCACACTGAAACATATCAAAGATGTAAGGCTTTAGCTAAGTCTTTTGTAAAGCCCAACTAAGTTCATAAGAAAGAAGGAGCTGAGCAAGCTAGTAGGTGCCGAACAGATTCCTAGGTGAAGCCGAGTGATATCAAGTGCCGAGTGATATCAAGTGTCGAGCACCAATAAAACCAACAATGCCGAGTAACACAGAAATGCGAAGCACCAATAAAACCAATAATGCCAAGTAATACAGAGATGTTGAGCACCAGTAAACCAATAATGCCGAGTTGTTGCATTATTTTGAAAATTGAAGATTTGCCAGATCTAAGTCGACAAGGTTGTTATTTAGAAGTTTGCGAATTAAATGGAAGATAAGAATGATGAGCTGGTGGCATAGAACACCATGTAGAATTTTTTTAAGGATACAACTGACGAAGTTTCTAGATGAAGAAAAAGATATGAGGTAGATACATTGTATCCCACCTAATCCATTCGAAACCCTAAAATTGGAGAGGGAGAATTGAGCGGCAAAGGGAAATTTGATTTCTATTTAAGGAGTCATAAGTTAATGAAGAAAGAGAGAGAGAGGTGGTGAAGCATGAAAGCATGAAATGCTGAAGGAGGTGCTAAAGGGAAAAGAGAGCATAGTTACTCTGTTTCAGTAAGAAGACCCTCGATATGGATGCATTGGTACAATGAGTTAGAAGACTTAAGGAGTCAAAGCTTGAGAAGAAGACAAGAAATCAGAGCTAAAGTGATTGAAGGCAAGCATAATGATTGAACTGAAAGTGTGATCTAAAATTTGCAAGACATGTTGTAAGTTATATCAGATCAAAAGGTCATTATTGTTACTTTCTAGCATTTGTAACAGTTAGTTTAAATCCTATGGACTTAGGTTGGTTTAATAGCCATGAGATAAATCCTTTAACAGGGTGACATTCCAAGTGAGTGTTTTAAAGTCCTTTAACCAGGACCATTCCTAACAGTTTGGTGAAATCCTCTAACAAGGTCACATTTAACAGTGTGTTGTAAGCCTTTAACAGGGCATCACTTCAGAAGAGTGAGAATCAAGTAACATGTTACTGGTGATTTTTCCCAAATTGGGTTTCCACGTAAATCATTGTGTCATGTGTTGATCTTACATGTTTTATCTTTGCATGTTGATTTACTGTAATTTGCTAATATGGTTGATTTAAATATGAATGGATGAAAAGTGTATGGATTCATTAAAAGTAGTGAAAAAGTATTATTAAGGCATTTGGACCTTGGATAACTGATCCACCCCCCCCCCCCCACTCTCAGTTATTCTAAAGAATTCTAAAAAATGGTATCAAAGCTACACTACTGACTCAGTTTAAAGGGACTATAAGCAGAAAAGATCAAAATGCCTAAGAGAGAAGTCCCCAAGCTCAACAAAGATAACTTTGTTGCATGGAAAAGCTTGATGAAGCTACATCTTGGATCCATAGGAGATTATGCCCAAAATTCAATTGTTACTAAACATATTGATCCAACATGTACTCTTACTGCAGAAGACATGAAAAACAAGCAGGAACACAATCAGACAATGCTGGAAATTGCCTCTACACTCAACTATGCTGAATTTGATGATATCAAAGGTTGTGACACTGCATTCAAAATGTGGAAAGCCCTATCAAACATCTATGGAGGAGATCAGAATGTACAAAGAGCAAAAAGAGAAAGTCTCAGAGGAAAGTTTGATGATATGAAAATGGAAGAAAATGAGAATGTTGCTTAGTATGGTGCAAGAATAAATGAAGTGGTAAGTGCAATAAGATGCTTGAGTGGTCAATTGGATGAAGATACTGTTAATAGTAAGTTTCTAAGGACCTTGCTCCCTATCTATTCTATTAGAGTATCAACAATACAAGAGCTAAGATGTATACTAGGAAACAATCTAAGTTTTGAAGGTATAATAGGTAGACTCATTGTATTTGAGTTATCTAATTTTGACAACTACAGACCTGAGAATGTTGAGTCTGCATTTAAGGCCAAGTTATCACTAAAAGATGCTGAACAGGTGAAATCAAAGAAAGGAAGAAAAATGAAGTATGTATATAGTGGTAGTAGCACTAATGAGGACGATGTGGAACAATTGGAAGCATTGCTTGCTAGAAGATTTCACAGAGGTAAAGGAAAATTCAAAGTTAAGATGCCTATCATTTGTTTCAGTTGCAATGAAGTAGGTCATATTGCTGCCAGGTGTACACAGAAAAAGGATTACAAGGAAGGCAACAAAAACAAATTCAGAAGAGATGATGACAAGAGAGATTACAAAGAAAAAGGTAAGAAGTGTTACATTGTTGAAGAAAATTCTGATGACAATGATGATGAAGTTGTTTATGTAGCCATGAAGGATCAATCGGATGAAGAAGAACCCACAACACTGGTAACATGTATGAACAAGAATGATAGGTGGATCATAGACAGTGGATGCTAACATCACATGATAGGAGACAAAAGTAAGTTTGTTAATTTTACTCAGTATGATGGAAATAGTGTAAGATTTGGTAATGATGCTCCATGTCAAATCAAAGGAAAAGGTTCCATTAAGCTCACAGAACAAATTTCATGTGATAATGCATATAATTTTGAAGGATTAAACTACAATTTGCTGAGTGTCTCACAGTTAGGCAATATAGGATGCAAACTAGAATTTGGAAACAAAACTGCAAAAATTTATGATACTGATGGTAAACTGATAGGAAAAGGAGATCAAACAAGGAGTAATTTGTTTTACCTTGATATGGATGATATTTCTTGTTTTATTGCAAAATTTGATAATGAATGGTTGTGGAATAGAAGGTTATGTCATGCCAACTTTGACAATCTGGTCAACATCAGTAAAATGAAGAAAGTTAGAGGTTTACCAAAATTGAAGAAGCCTGATAATATCATGTGAAAACAATGCTAGCTAGGAAAAATGACAAAGTCAAGCTTCAAAAGCAAAAACTATACATCTAAAGAAGTACTTGAGTTGGTTCACATTGACTTATGTGGTCCAATGGAAGTACAAAGCTATAGAGGAGATAAATACATAATGTTGTTTGTTGATGACTATTCCAGTATGATGACTGATATGTTTTTAAAACAAAAATCTAATGCTTTTGAAAGGTTTAAGTGGTATGTGGCTAGAGTTGAAAAGAAAATAGGAAAAAGATTGAAATGCCTAAGATTAGATAGAGGTGGTGAATTCACAACGAATGAATTCGAGATATTCTGTAATGATAAAGGAATCAAAAGACAAACATCAGCTCCTAGAACTCCCCCACAGAATGGAATTGCTAAAAGAAAAAATAGATCTGTGATTGACTATGCCAAAACATTAATGATGGAAAAGACTATTGCTCTAAAATACTGGAGAGAAGTTGTAAGTGTAGCTATTCATACACTGAACTGAGTACAAGTCAAGAAAGGTACAAAAATAACACCTTTTGAATTATGGTACGGTCACTCACCCAATGTAAAACATTTCAAAGTGTTTGGTTGCAAATGTTTTATCCTTAAAGATACTAGAAATGGAAAATTTGATGCAAAAAGTGATGAAAGCATATTTCTTGGTTACTCCACTAGGAGTAAAGCATATAAGTGTTTGAATACTAACACTAACAAAATTGTGAAAAGTGCAAATGTAAATTTTGATGAGCACACAGAAATCCAAGCTGAAGTATCAAAGAAAATGGAAGAGTACAGAACCTTTGTGTATTCTTATGAAGGAATGACTGTTGATGAGGATGATGTCAATCAAATTGAAAATCAACAAGAAGTATTAGTCTCAGCCGAGTCCCAATCAGTGAATGCCGAGTTGCATTTAGAAGCCGAGTTGCAAAATGAAAAAAATGCACAATCAATTTCTGAAGACAGTACACATGATGAAGAACAACCTGACAATGAAGTGCATAGTGATCTTGAATCTAAAAGATCAAACATGGAAACAAGGACAGAGCCAAGATTATCCAAATATGTCAAAAGACATCACCTTGTTGAACAGATAATTGGTGACAAAGATGCAAGACCAATGACAAGGAACAGACTAAGACATGAATCATGTCTGATAAGAAAATCTAAACCTAAAATAGTATATTGTGCATTACAAGATGATGACTGGTATAAAGCTATGGAAGAAGAAATCGATCAAATAAATAAAAACAAAACTTGGAGTTTGGTTCCCAGACTAGTTGACAAGAATGTGATTGGCACCAAGTGGGTATTAAGAAATAAGCTAGATGAGAATGGTGAGATTACCAGAAAAAAAGCTAGACTATTATGCAAGGGTTATGCTCAAGAAGAAGGAATAGACTATCGGGAAACATTTGCCCCTGTTGCTAGAATGGAAGGAGTAAGAACTTTACTTGCATATGCTGCATATAAATTTTTTAAAGTCTATCAGATGGATGTAAAGTCTGGTTTTTTAAATGGTATACTAGAAGAAGAAGTCTACATTGAACAAGCAGAAGGATTTGTTGACGAAAACAACAGGGATATGGTTTGTAAGCTACATAAAGCACTCTACGGTTTGAAACAAGAACCTAGAGCATGGTATGAGAGACTTCACAAGTATCTAGTGCAAATAGGATTTGAAAGAACTGATGATAATAGAAACATGTACATCAAAGTAGAAGAAGTTAAAGACATTATTGTATCTGAAATATTTGTGGATGACATAGTGTTTGGAGGAAAGGAAGTACTTTGCAAAGGCTTTGCTGACAAAATGAAACATGAATTTGAGATGTCTATGTTCAGAGAAATCAAAGTCTTTGTTGGATTGCAAGTACATCAACTCAAACATGGTATATTTGTGACTCAATCAAAGTACATCAAAGAGATTCTTAAAATGTTTGGATTGGAGGAATCCAAACTAGTCAGCACACCAATGGCAACAGGAAATAAGCTGTCCAAAAAAGATGAATCAGCTGAAGTCAATCAAACAATGTAGAGATCTATGATTGCAAAACTATAGTATGTTGTACATAGTAGACCAGACATAACATTAGCAGTTGGAAGAGTGGCTAGGTTCTCTGCTAATCCTAAAGAAAATCATCTCATAGCAGTAAAAAGAATAATGAGATATCTTAAAGGAACTGATAACTTTGGTCTATACTACAAAAAGAATGGAAAATTTGAGCTCAATGCATATACAGATGCAGATTGGGAAGGCAACATTGATGATAGAAAAAGCACAAGTGGAGGTGCATTATTTCTAGGCAAAAAGCTAGTTACCTGTACTAGCAAGAAACAAACATGTACATCCCAGTCCACTGCAGAGTCAGAATATGTGGCAACTGCAGTTAATTGCACAAACATTGTATGGCTCACACATCTATTGAATGGAATGAAAGAAGAGGTAACAAAACCTGTGATACTATATTGTGATAATAGTAGTGCTATAAACATATCCAAAAATTCAATAATGCATGCAAAAACCAAGCATATCGCAATCAAGTATCATTATGTCAGAGAATTGGTAGAAGACAATCAAGTGAAGTTGGAATACATTCACACAAAAGAAAAAACTGTAGATATCTTCACCAAACCATTTCCCAAGGATGCTTATGAATATCTTAGAGGCAAGTTGGTGGTAATGCCCCTAACTCAAGCAGTTTAAGGCAAAAAGGATGCTGCCCTGCATCAATAGAAACAAATCATTGAAATATGAACAGATTGGTGCAGAAAATGATAGCAGGAGCAGAAACTCCAAATCAGTCACAAGCATGGTGATAGAGGGAGAAAACAACAAAAAGCCAAAGCTCATATTTTGCATGATAAGGATGTTACATCTTTGGCATTTATGTCAAAGAGGGAGAAATGTGAAACCTAATCAATACAAAGCAAGAGGGAGACATATATGAAAGAGGGAGATATATGAGATCAGTAGTAAAGATGCAGTAGGATAGTAAGATGCAGGAGCCAAAAAAAGTAGCAGACAACGTATACAATCTTGGTGGTAACTATGTTGATCAATTGATCAGTTTGGTTTGCCATCAATGCCAAAGAGGGAGATTGTTGGAAATGATTGAAAAGATCATAAAGAAAGTTGTTGGAATGATATATGGAGCTGGTAAAAAATGTTCTCAATCATTGTTTTTTCATTGATGTCAAACTTGCTACTTGCAGGAATGACAATTGTTTTAGTGATCCAAATACTATCAATTAGTTGATTGTCAAGGAGGAGGCAATCAATAAGATGTAACTAGTACACCTAGAGAAAGGTTGAAGTTATGATGTTGTAATGAAGTACAAGGATCAGCTAAGCCATTGATGAAAAAATTTATTTGATAACATACTATAAGATACAGAGAATGGGCACATTGAAACATATCAAAGATGTAAGGCTTTAGCTAAGTCTTTTGTAAAGCCCAACTAAGTTCATAAGAAAGAAGGAGCCGAGCAAGCCAGTAGGTGCCGAACAGATTCCTAGTTGAAGTGGAGTGATATCAAGTGCTGAGTGATATCAAGTGCGAACCACCAGTAAAACCAATAATGTTGAGTAACACAGAGATGCCGAGAACTAGTAAAATCAATAATGCTGAGTAACACAAAGATGTCGAGCACCAGTAAACCAATAATGCTGAGTTGCTGCATTATTTTGAAAATCGAAGATTCACCAGATCTAAGCCGACAAGGTTGTTATCTAGAAGTTTGTGAATTAAATGAAAGATAAGAATGATGAGTTGGTGGCATAGAACACCATGTAGAACATTTTTAAGGATACAACTGACGAAGTTTCTAGATGAAGAACAAGATATGAGGTAGATACATTGTATCCTACCTAATCCATTCGAAACCCTAAAATTTGAGAAGGAGAATTGAGTGGCAAAGGGAAATTAGATTTTTATTTAAGGAGTCATAAGTTAATGAAAAGAGAGAGAGAGAGATGGTCAAGCATGAAAGCATGAAATGCTAAAGGAGGTGCTAAGGGGAAAAGAGAGCATAGTTACTCTGTTTTAGTAAGAAGACCCTTGATATGGATGCATTGGTACAATTAGTTAGAAGACTCAAGGAGACGAAGCTTGAGAAGAAGACAAGAAATCAGAGCTGAAGTGATTGAAGCCAAGCATAAGGATTGAATTGAAAGTGTGATCTGAAATCTGTAAGATATGTTGTAAGTTATATCAGATCAAAAGGTCATTATTGTTACTTTCTAGAAATTGTAACAATTAGTTTAAATCCTATGGAATTAGGTTGGTTTAATAGCCATGAGATAAATCCTTTAACAGGGTGACATTCCAAGTGAGTGTTTTAAAGTCCTTTAACTAGGCCCATTCCTAACAGTTTGGTGAAATCCTCTAACAAGGTCACATTTAACAGTGTGTTGTAAGCCTTTAACAGGGCAGACTTTTAACAGGGCATCACTTCAGAAGAGTGAGAATCAAGTAGCATGTTACTGTTGGTTTTTCCCAAATTGGGTTTCCATGTAAATCATTGTGTCATGTGTTGATCTTACATGTTTTATCTTTGCATGTTGATTTACTGTAACTTGCAAATATGGTTGATTTAAATATGAATGGATGAAAAGTGTATAGATTCATTAAAAGTAGTGAAAAAGTATTATTAAGGCATTTGGACCTTGGATAACTGATTCACCCCCCCCTCAGTTATTCTAAAGAATTCTAACAAGATCCGGTGGACCCTCTGAGTGATAGTTCAAAATGAGAAACAATTTCTTATTTCTAAGATTGTAGAAGTTAAAGAAGAACATGAGAGGAATCAAGGAATGTTGGATGAAGAAATTGTTGAACTAGGTAGCAAGGAGTTAGAGCCTACATAATCTACTCTAGGTATTGTGCAAATTGAATATAGCAAAGACACCCTAGATTGCGCAAAGAGAAATAAAAATGTTGTGAAGGGGAAGTGCCTTTCGGAGAGCCATAAACACATGGTATGTTAGGAGGTTGAATGCCTCTAACAAGAAACAAATTTTGAAATGCTACATTTTTGTCACTAAAGCTAAGACTCAATACTTTAAGAAACCAAGCTTAATCAAATCCATATAGCTGGAGGTGATTCAACATTATTATTGACCCTAGAGAGAGATAGGGAGGTATTGCTAGAAAGTCCCCACCTGTAATTGACTTCAAAGAATGGGTTAATAAAGGCAAGATCATAGAGATTAATATAGAAAAAGGTATATACTTGGAACAATGGATGGGAAGGTTTCAGCAACATAGCAGAAATACTTGACAGATTTCTTCTTAGAGGCAATTGGGTTGTGTTCCCTTACATACTCTTAGCCAAGATCCTTCCACACTCAGGCCTAGACCATTTTTGAGTGCAATTAAACATTTGTGAGGATTGACACTCAAAGCATTGTCCTTTTAAGTTTGAAAAAATGTTACTAAATGATGAGAGGCTAATGGGGTTACTAGTACAATGTTCAAAGGAAATTTTAATATTGGGTTCAAAACTTTTTTGTTTAGTAGCTAAGCTAAATATAACTAAAATCAAACTTCTCATTTGGAATAAAATTCACTTTGGTACTATCTTCTAATCAGAAGAAAAGCTAGAGGAGTAAGCAAAATTTTCTTACAAAGAAGTAATTGATAAAGATATCGATGAAGAGATTAATTTAAAAAAGAAGCAGCTACTAGTTGATTATGAAGATATCCTACCCAAGGAAGGGAACTTTTGGCATCAAAAGTCTAGGGAAACTTGACTAGATGTAGGAGACAAAAACACAATAAAGTAGCAATCTTTGAGAATTCTCATAAAATAGCAACTGAAGTAGTCAAATAATTTACTAGACTTTTGATGCTAGTATGAAATATACCTCCAAGAGGAGCTACTAAAAACTAACTATAAGGTAGTGGTAATTGCAAATGCAACTATCTTAGTAGGGGGAAGCTCCTCTAAAGAGAATTAAGGGGAGGGGATAGCAATGGACCACAATGGCAATCATATTTTGAAGAACAAATAGTTTATGATGACCTTATATAGCTTGTTTCTAGTTTTATTATTGAATGTAGATATTTAGTAGAAAAGTGGCTATGTTGACTAAATAAAAGAACTTATAACTGTATATACTATATTCTATAGCAATCTAATATCTGAGGGAGCTTTTATTGTCTCACATGGTATAGGACATTCATATGTCCACTCTATCCTAGATCCAGAGATTATTCTTCTTCATCTTTGTATAAGTTTTATCATCTATTATTTACTTCATCCCTATAGTGATAATGTTGGCTAGAAAAAGTTGATTTTCTATGTTGAGCTCATGAATTGGAATTAATGATAACTTCCTATCCATTTTTGTGGCCTAGACATGGGGAATTATTCTCTAATCAACACTTTATATGGTGATGATGGAAAGCATACCATTTTGGCTCTCGTATATAATAGGAACTTTGGATCCTAAATGATGGAGTCATCACTACTCGGTAAAACTGTATATGCTCTTTCAAGAAAATACAATTGATGGATGTTATGATTTTTTTGATGTTATGGCTAGTAATATATGGTATAGAATTTTTTGGGTAGTCTTTAGCCTTGTGCAAGAACTGAGAAGCCAATTTAGACTCAGACTGGTGCACACGAAGATCCTGGAAGGATGGGTGGCATGACATGTTTCCACCTTGTCACATTGCTAAAACACTTGAACAGAAAGACATGGAATGCACTGTGTTTTGCAGCCAATACACGAATTATGATACTAGATAAATCAAATTGAACAAAATTTAGGAGTCATTTAGAAACAATGAAGATTGATTTTTTGATGGGACATTGTTGATCAACATATCTTAATTCAGTTACTATAGCTGGATTACATCATAAAAAATCTTGAATTGTACTAGTTTCTTTATGTTGTCATGGCATGAAAATGAAGACATTAAAATCCTCAACAATACCCTGCATATGTAAAATGGGAAGTTTGTAAGATGATGTAATTACATGAATTTTTCTCTTTTGTTGGGTCAAGACTATAGGTTTTCTCCACCATGCTCTTTCCTACCAGTGGCCCTCGTGAGTCGAGTTGTAAAATAGGCTTAATATTAGTAAAATAATTTGACCATGTCATATAGCTATTACTTATTTTGAAAAAAGGAAATTATTCTAAAATAAAAATTGATATAGCTAAAACCATTTGATTGCCTCAAGCTTGTTGTAAGTGTGCCTACGACTAGGGACATTGGAACAAAATGAAATAAGATAGAGACAAAATGAAAAAAATCACAATTTCCTTAAACAGACACCTTTGGAATAATCATACCAAATCATTAAGGGTGAACAAAAAACTAACTACAATAATTAGCTATATTCAATAGAAGAGAAGGAAAAGGTGCAAGAAGTGGTAAAACAACTTGTGGAAAAGAAAAATAAATAAATAGTTATTAAAATTCAAATAAGGGAGCCAAATGCTTGTTATAATGGTCCTAGTCCCAGAATGCAGAAGTTTTAGAAGATAATTAGCCATTACATTCTATTTGTTGAGAAAATCTGGGCATTGTGTTTCATGAGGGAAAATAAATGATGCAAACATGCCTTATTGATTTTTGAGCCCTCTCTCTTGTTGAATATGTACTTGCTTGTAACCAATATATTTTGTAGTCCAACTTATATGAACAATTTGTGTTGTTGCTAGAGATTTTTTGCCTTCTCAAATATGTTTCACACATTTTTAGAGAACCTATTGATTAAAAATACACATGATAAATAATCCCATCTTGAACAATTGCATCTTTCTTTCAATAGACCTGTTACCTGCTTTGTTTTTACATAGGTTATCCAACTTCAGAGTAAACCCAATGTTGATTACTGGAGAACATCAAGAAGGATCATTTGGTTTTCTATCCCTATAAAGTTGTAAATAAACATTCCATTTTTAAAAATGGTTGAATAAATGAATTAGTTCTAACTACATAAAATGCATCAACTTGAAATAAAAACAATCAACTCAAATCAATGGTTGCAGTAGTGCACCATTATAATTACATAAAAAGGCACATTGAAAGCTTGTAGACTTGAATACTAAAAATTTCATGTTGAAAAATGTATCCAAAAACTATGGGGCACACAAAAATTTCAATGTATGAGTATACAATGGTGTACAACTCTCAAGGTCTATAGTTGTTTCCTAATTTCAACTTCAAGGAAATGGACATGGGCTTCTTTTTCTACTCTAATTATGGGGGCCTTAGAAGATCCCCTAAATCAACCTATCATTTGTAAGTAATGTGATTTCAGTTGGTCTAGTTCTTGACAACTACAATGCAATTCTTGGACATTCTTCTGCAAAGAAAATTATAATGTAAATAGAGTCAAAACTTGTAAACACCAATTGTTTATAAACAAAAAGAAGAGGTGTTACCATCAGTTCTTGTTTTTTTTCCTTGCAAGAATAGTAATTTATACTTCTCATATGCAAAAACTTGCTACAACCACTTTAAAGATCCCCAACTACAATACATCAAAATACTAGGTTTCTAGGTTAAGGATTACATTCTTGGAAAAAAGAAGTAAATTTTCAATAATTGCACAAGAAACCCTGAAGCAAAGGTGAATTTTTATTCCCTTACAAAATTGTAAACAAGAGAAAAGGAATGTTCAACTTTGACTCTTTCTTAGAAATTCGTTTTCCATCTGTGAGCACTTCTTTACATCCAATGCTTGCCAAAGTAGCAGGATCAAATGTGGAAAAATCAATTTTTTCTACGTTTCACAATTAAAACTATGAATGTATTTTCATTAATGTTATTAATTTGTAAAAGTTTCACTCAATATTAATGGAATCACATATTTAATTACCTAAAACCATAGATTACTTGATATTTTCATCCTATCTATGCCTTCTTGAATAAGTTTCAATGTCTCTTGAAAAAGGCAAAGCTGAAACATAGATTCATTACAATATAATAAAACTAAATAAGTTCTCTTGATAATAAATCACAAAACATTAGACCACCCAGTTGTATGGCATTAATACTATAGAAATGATTTTCAAATTAACATCAATTCCAAACCACCTAAATTAGAACAAGTACTTCCTATAGCTTCACAATCTAGCATGCACGTTCTAAACTAGTAAGGTCTTCAACATAGCATATGCAAATTCATTTTTGATGTTCATTTAGCATTTAAGAAAAACCACTATTGAATAATTTCTAGCTATGAAATTACTAAATGGAAATCCCTAACATATGGACAAAAGCCTTACCATATTACAAAATAATATTTGTTCAATATTATTTAGGTAACATTTGGACATCAAACTGCCTGTGGGATGTAAGTAGTATGTACTATGTGTTGAAGCACATGGAAGGAAAACAAAAAATAATGACAATTGATGACAAACACAGACTTTGACTTCTTAATATTTCAAATGCCACTTTTATTTGTTTGATTCTATTAGGGAATCAATAAATGTTGTATTCTATTTCTTCAAAGATTACAATCAAACTCCCAACACCCAAAAAGATTTGAAACCAAGCCTTTCACTTGGTCGTACCTTATTACAGCTCCTGGATAACATCCTTAAAAATAAGAATGTGTGTGTGTGTGTGTGTGTGTGTGTGTGTGTGTGATGACCATCCTTTGGGCACTTTGTTATAACTTTTGGATTGTTGATTTTGACCCAAAATACAGGTCCAATCTATTCTAGATCCATATTCTTATGATTCTTGATCTGGGAATGATGTGTAGTAATTCAGAGAAACCAATCTATCATAAGAATAAATGGTTCATTCAGCACCATCATGAGCACTGAGTGGACCACTCATTTTTAGGAGAAATGGATTCATTTGAACTACTACTGAAATATGGATCAATGAGTTTGACTCAGAATCCATGTAGTTGAATTCTTATAAAAATATCATTATCTGACACTATAGAAAACACCTCCTACTTGTTAATACTTACAATGATGTGTTGCATTCTAAAATCTAATTTACTCATGAAATTGTATATGTAAATTGAATCCAACTTTTAGGCCACAAATATATTGTATGGATCAAATCCTGACCCCAACATACATTATTTCAGACAAATTGAAACCCCAAACCCAAACAAGGATCAAAACCAGTAACTTAAAATATAAATGTACATTAAATTGTGCAAGAATTTTTGTAAGGAAAGGATTGAAAATTCCAAGATCTAGAAGCTCAATTGATTGCTCCACAACGTACTTATGTATGCTATATCATTCTTCACACACTCTCTCCCCAAATGCAAATCTTTCACATTTATTGTGGCATATGTAAAATAGCCATAATAGGAGAATAAATCAAACCTGTGTAGCCAAGTGGAGAAAGAACTTTGCACATGTATCCACCCAGCACATGCCAAGCACATGTTCTCAACATATCTGTAGTTGAAGCATTAGAAAATCATTGAATGGACTTCAATATCATATGAGACATATAATCAAAATCATCAAATGGATTTCAATATCATATAAGACATAATCATAACATTTCAATAACCCATTAAAACTCTATATACCAAGGTCATTAATGCATCACATCTATGAACATAAACAATCAAATATGCCATGCATAAAAAGGCAATAGCAACACTTTAACTCATATTTAATAATATGTTGATGAATCTCATCTCAAAACATGCAATTGGTTGATAAACAACACTCAACAAGAGATGGAGCCATAAAAGCTATTAACAAAAAAATAGTGAAGATAAAATATCATTCAACACTAAGGAAAGACACACAAGATTGAGCTATACATACCTTGATAGATAGTCAAAAAATGATACCAAGATTCACATATCAAGGCTAGAAAGGGGAAGGTCATTATAGAATGGGCTCAAATGCATACTCACCATCAAGGAATTAGCCACATTGGTGTATTTTTAAGTTTCTTTCAAAATCTTGAAGTAAAGGTTGCAAATATCATGCATTATCTTGTTGTGCATGTCTTGTGGAAAAAAAAAAAAATTTGCTTCCTCTTCCTCAATGTTTGAGAGTAATTTGTGAGTTACAATATCTTCATCCTTCCCTCACTTCATGGTGGATTTGTCTCAATATTTTTTCAATCAATAAAGGGGTGGAGGTCATTCAAGGCATTTTCAACGATTAAGTGATTCTACTAGTAGTTCAATTCCATTCTTGAGGGGTGACACTATGAAAATGATGTTAATGATGATTATATTTCTAATGCTAAGGGTTCTTTGAGTGGAGCTAGAAAATAAAGAGTTACCATATTTGGAATAGTTTAGTTGCTCATTTTTGTTGGCCAAGAAATGAAGGTTACAATCAAGCTCATTTTTGTTCATATTTCTAAGTAAGAGCTTAGTGCCCCTTTTTTCTACCATTTTAATAGGCTTATGTAATCTTAATTGTTTTTTGTAAATTGATAGCCATTTTTGGTTGGCCACTAATGAGAGAAAGTGGACACATGAGAAAAGACAGAAATAACCTCAAAGTAGGAATCCATAACTAAGTAAATGGTCATCAAGTCTTAGGTTAAGTGGCTGCCTTGATCTTCCTAGTCATTGTGGGTTTAGTTGTCATCTCGCCCCATTCACCACTAATCATTCTTCATGTCACATATGTATCATATTTGCATAATCTATACTAGATAATTATTTATTCTTCTTGAATAGATTGTGAGAAAATTAATTTCAATATATTATCTCAGTCCATATCCTCCCTCATTCTAGTTCAAATCACTTTACAATTTAGCTGAATATGATTGAGGATTCACTCCCAAAAAAATGTCCTTTCAAGTTTGAAAAAATGTGGGTGAGAGATAAACCTAATGAATACAATAGAATAGTAGTTGAAGAAAGTAGAGGTATCGGGATCAAAATTGTATTACTTGGTAGCTAAGCTAAAGATGGTCAAGAATAAATTGCTACTTTGGAAATATTTTTGAAGAAAAAGAAAGAATAGAGTAGGAAATTGAGGAACCTAAAAGGGTAGTGATTGATAGAGGAATGATCATGAAACTCTATCTTAAAGAAAAGAAACTATTAGCTGGTTAGGAAGATATCCTTGGTATGTTAGTTTGAGCTTCACTTCATTTTGAGAATACTTTAATATTCTCTACTTAACAAGGTCAACCACATGAAGGTGGAAGCTCATCTAGCCTAACCCCCCCTCCCCCTATCATCAATCTAAATTACCCATTATCATCTAATTTCTTACTTCATTCATTCATTCATTCATTCATTCATTCAGCCATTTATGAACTATAATTTATTCAATCAATACAATCACATAACATTCATTAATATGATATAAAATTAATTAATACATGATACTAATCAAGACTTCATTAACACATAACAATATTCATTAACATGAATTAAAAATCAATATTAATATGCAACATTCAAATGATAATTACTTTAACCAACATTCTTTCATTATCTAACAAAGTTTATCAAACAAGGTTTATGAAAGAGCATTTTTACAAACTCATTTCTTCTTTTTGTTTTTCTTAGCTCTCTTAAGAAAAAGGTTTATAGGATCATACATATCTTCCTCATTCTCCTCCTCTTGTGGCACATGTAATGTCAAATTATGATGCCTCATATTACAAGTATTTAATTAAGAAATACAACATAAAATGCATTTTTCTTACCTAACAATGCTACATCATGTACATTAACATTTTGATCCCTCACCATGTCAACATGTTGGACACTTGGAACATGCTCCACTCCTTCAACATGATGTTCAACATGCTGTAAAATATTCAAAAAAATGTTACACATCAAATTGCAATTGAAGATGTTAAATTGTATTCATAATTACATAATTAATTTTCAATAGAAAATTATTACCTCCACCACTATGATGCACATCAGGTGCAGATTTTGTGATAGGATGTGAAGGCTATAGTGAAATGTTATGCACATTGTTATGTAGTCAATTTATATTCAAAACTAACACCAAAAAAGAAATCATTGAATTATTCAATTTGATTTACTTTTCATTTGACCAATTTACTCGTGTCTCATTTGGTACACCAAATTGTTGGGTATAGCTTTCAGATTCTTGGTGTAGGCATGCAACCATGACTTTATAGCCTTCCTTCAAGGACATTTTTTTATCTTCATCCGTGAGCTCTACATTGAATTTTGTGCCCTATATTTTTTGCTTAGCATCATCAGTTTTGCATGTATGATTTGATCAAAAAAAAATTGTTTGCAACATTATATAAAAAAATTTAAATTAAATTCCTTTGCTACTACTTACAAGTGAAGACTGAAGATTCATATAGCTACTAGAGCCAAGTTTGTGTTGGTCAACCTTTTCTAGTCTTGCTTTTGTAGCCACTGATGTGTCCTACAGTCTATGAATAGTTTGAAACATGTCAGATTATATATTTACAAAGATCAATAATTAGTGCATGAATACATCCTACTTAATAATATCGTGACATACCTTCTTTTGCCCTCTTTTGGTACATTTCCTTTATTATTAGGTAGCCTTTTCTCTTTTGCATCTTCTATTATTTCATTCACCTCCATCAGTGGAATCATAGGAGGATGGTCATACTTTGGGTTCTCCTTTAGACCCCTTCTATATTAGTCCCTCACAGTCTTTATATGTCTTGATGCTCTTCTGAGAAGTAGGGCAGTGTCAAAAATGTTTTTTCCAAAGAGGTCCTCAAAAGATGTAATGAGCTGATTTTTTAATTTAGGACCCTAGTCAATCCACCTTTAAAATAATAATAATTTGTTAGATCAATAACTTTATTATAGTACAATAAATGGAATAAAAGAAAAAAATTGTAGCAATTATATGAAACTACGTACCTTTTACATATGGTGGGTCCAAATAACCTCAATGTCATATCAAAAAGATGATCAAAGAAACATTATTTCCTACAAAAACATCATGGGATTATCAGTCCAAAAGGAGTTATGTATAAGTAAACTACAATTACACTATAAATAATAACAATTTTAAATCACCTAGAAGCTTTCGTAATTTTTACATAAACATAGTTTTCTTGTTTAGCAATAATGTCCCCACAAATGAATCGGTACTAGTCACACAGATTGATCTAGGAAATGGATCTCTTTAATAGTACTAGTCTCTATTGCTATATCAACTAAAGGTCTATCTATTAGTGCACAAAATAGGTACATGAGTATAAAATCCACCCAAAAAAAAAAATGCATGATTAGCACATTAAAAAATATAGCAAAACAAGGTTTTATAGTTAAACTTGAAGGCATAGATAAGGATGTTTGGATGATCCTTGTTGTCAACAATGCACTTAGCAATATCATTGTGATGATTGAAGGAGGCGTGTGCACTTCATCATGAGCTAAAGAATACAATATTGTTGAAAAAGACATTGTTGAATAAGGAGATTGTTGTGAACAGATTGATACAAGTATGACAAATATGTTTCAATCATTGTTTTGTCACTGATGTCAAACCTTCTATTTTGTTGATAAGACAACTACTTATATGATTTAAGTACTATCACTTATTTTATTGATGAAGAGGATTTGATCAAAAGATGTAACAAAAGCACATAAAGGAAAGGTTGAGTTATGTTATTTAAAGGAGTACAAGAATCAACTAAGATAGTGATATCATAGTGCATTGATAATCTACTTAAGGTTGCAAAGGTTGGTTACACTAAGAAAGTTTAGAAGAAAAAGTTAAACAGAATTTGTTGGCAAAGCTTGACCGAGTGGATAGTAGGTGTTGAGAAAAGTTAGTACAAGCTGAGCAAAAAATTAGTTGGAGCCGAGTAAAAGTATATTTTAGTGTATGCCAAACAAAATAGTGGATGCCGAGTAAAGTTTAGTTGATGTTGAGAACCAAAAAACTTTAGTTTGTGCTGAGTGATTTAATAGAGGATGTTGAGCAATGCAATATGTGCTAAGCATTAGAAGCAAGTTAATGCCAAATTTCAACATTATTTGAAAGATCATGAGTTTGATGGATCTGAGCTGACAAGTTTGTTTTCTTAGATTGTGTGAACTGGGTGGAAGATAAGATTGATGAGTTGGTGGCACAAAATTCATGGTAAACCATTTTGAGGTGAATTCAAAGAGTATTGAAGGAGAAGTTTCTAGAAATGATTTGAAATGAGGGGTAGATTCATTGAATTCTACCTAATCTGTCCTAACCCTAAATTGGATGATGGAGAATAAACAGAAAAAGATCTTAATTTTCTATTTAAAAGAATAGCTAGTTAGAAGCAAAGGTTGTCATGTGTGAGAACCTAAGGAAGACAAGGAGTCAAGGGTATTGCTTCATTCAGTGACCTAATTGAGAGTCTACATTGGCATGTTAAGCAAGAAGGCTTAAGGGTATAAATGTTTCAAGGGTGAACAAGCTATTAGAGCTGAAATATGTGAAAGCCTAGCAGAATGGAGGACTAAAGTAGAGATCTATAATTTACAAATGGAGTTGTAAGTTATTATCAAATCAAGCCTTAATGTTACTCTCAAATTTTTAATTAGTCCAGGGTAAATCCTTTGGATTAAGGTTGACCTAACAGTCATTTGTAAATCTTTTAACTGGGTGACATTCCAAGTGAATGGTCCAAAGTCCTTTAACAAGGCTCACTCCTAATAGGGTGATTGAAATCCTTTAACAAGGTCACATTTAACAGTGTCTATTGTAACCTTTAATAGGGTTGGCCTTTCATAGGGCATCACTTCAGAAGAGTGAAATAGAGTAGCATGTTACTAGTGGTTTTTCTCAAATTAGGTTTCCATGTAAATCATTGTATCAAGTGTGTTGCTAAATCTATTATGTTTCATGTTTACATTTTTGCAAATTGATTTGATAGTAACCTACAAGTTTTTAAGTGATTGTATAATCTTATGGATGCATGCATGATGATAAATGTTTTATGGGTTCACTAGGATGTGAAAAGTTTTATTTATACATCTGGACCTTGGATAATTGATTCACCTTGCCCCCCACCTCTCAGTTGTTCTAAAGAATTCAAACAATTGGTAGCAAATCCATCTTCTTAAGAGGACTAGTTTGAAGATACTAGAAGCACAAAGATCAAGATGTCAAAAAGAGATGTACCCAAGCTCAATAGGGATAACTTTCCTGCATGGAAAAGTTTGTTAAAGATACACCTTGGAGGACTTGGAGATCATGCACAATCTACCATTAATATTGAGCGTGTTGATCCTACTGGAGCCTTAATTGCTAAGGACCTGAAAAAGAAGAAAGAACACACCTTGGAAATGCTAAAGATTGCCTCTACCCTAAGTTATGTTGTGTTTGATGATATCAAAAGTCTTGGTAGTGCAAAGAAAATATGGGATTCTTTACACACCATCTATGGAGGAGACTCAAATGTTCTAAGGGCCAAAGTTGAAAGTCTCAGAGGTAAGTTTGATGATATGAGAATGCAAGAAGGTGAAAATATTGCTAAATATGCTTCAAGGATAAAAGATGTTAATGTAATAAGAGGAGCTACTGGCACAATAGATGATGATACTATACTAAGAAATTTTTTAAGAACATTGTTGCCTATATATGCTATTAGAGTTTTTGCAATACAAGAACTAAAATTTATGCTAGGGAATAATCTATCACTTGAAAGTTTGGTAGGTAGGCTCATTTCTTTTGAGCTATCTAACTTTGACAATTACAAACCTAAAAATGTTAAATTTTCTTTCAAAGCTAAGCTATCATTGAAGGAACTTGATGAGAAGAAGAAGAAGAAGATGAAGATAAAGTACGTGTCCACAAATAGTGATACAGATGAGGAGGATGTAGATCAACATGAAGCACTATTGGCAAGAAGATTTCACAGAGGTAAAGGCAAGTTCAGAGGTAAATTACCTATCATTTGTTTCAATTGCAATGAGGTTGGTCATATTGTTGCTAGGTTTCCAAAGAAGAAGAACTATAGAGGTGGTGACAAGTACAAAAGTAGAAGAGATGAAGACAACAAGGATTACAAAGACAAAGGCAAGAAGTCTTGCTATATTTCTAAAGAGGAAACAAAAGATGAATCTAATGAATATGATGATGAAGTGGTATATGTTGCAATGAAGGATGAATCTAATGAAGATGAGGCAATTGCACTTGTGTCTTGTGTGAACAAGAATGATAGATGGATCATTAATAGTGGGTGTTCACATCACATGATTGGAGATAAAAGTAAGTTCATTATCTTGAATTGTTATGATGGAAATAGTGTAAGATTTGGTAATGATGCACCATATTTGATAAAAGGAAAAGGTTCTATCAAAGTCATAGAATTTTTTTTTTGTGACAATTCTTACTATGTTGAAGGACTTAACTATAATCTATTGAGTGTGTCACAACTAAATAATTTAGGATGTAAGGTTGAGTTTGAAAACAAGATTACTAAGATATATAATACTAATGGAAAATTGTTTGGAAAGGGTAATCAAACTAGCAGTAATCTATTCTATCTTGATATAGAAGATGCTATTTGTCTAATTGTAAAGTTTGATGATGTGTGGCTATGACACAAAAGGATATGTCATGTTAATTTTGATAACTTGGTTAGTATCAATAACATGAGAAAAGTTAGAGGTTTGCCTAAGTTGAAGAAGCTTGATAATATAATGTGCAAACAATGTCAATTAGGCAAAATGACAAAGTCAAGTTTTAAGAGTAAAACTCATACCTCTAAAGGAATATTAGAGATTGTTCATACCAACTTGTGTGGAGCAATTAAAGTGAAAAGCTATAAAGGAGATAAGTACATATGCTACTTGTTGATGGTTATTCAAGAATGATGACAATCATTTTTCTAAAATAGAAATTTGATACTTTCCAAATGTTTAAGTGGTACTTAGCAAGAGTTGTGAAGGAAACAGGTAAAAATTTGAAATGTTTGAGATCTGATAGAGGAGGAGAATTTACATCAAATGAGTTTGAGATGTTTTGTAATGATAGAGGAATCAAAAGATAGACATCTGCTTCTAGAAACCCCCCACAAAATGGAATTGCTAAAAGGAGGAATAAATTTGTAATGGACTATGCCAGAAAACTCATGATGGAGAAAAATGTTTCTTTTAAATATTGGAGAGAAGTTGTAAGTACAACTATCTATACCTTGAACCATGTACAAGTCAAGAAAGGTACTCATTCAACACCTTTTGAACTATGGTATGGTTACTCACCCAATGTAAAATATTTTAAGGTATTTGGAAGCAAATGCTATATTCTCAATGATTTCAGGAATGGAAAACTATATGCAAAAAGTGAAGAAGTTATATTCCTAGGTTATTCCACAAGAAGTAAAGCTTACAAGTTTTTAAATACTAACAGTAACAAAGTTGTGGAAAGTGCAAATGTGAAATTTGATGAATATACAAAAGTATATGAGGATGAACCTATGAAAGAACCAAAAGAATATAAATCATTTGTATACTTTTATGAAGGTATGCCTACTGAAGAAGATGTTGCAAATCAAGCCACAAACCAACAAAACATTTCAGTGACTACCAAGTCACATACTATGAATGTTGAGTTTCATTCAGGAATCAGGGTACATTCAAATGCCAAGTTATAGAATAAAGTTGAGGCATAGTTTAATTCTAAAATTAGTGTACATGATAGAGATGCTGAACTAGCTGATAGATATGTACATAGTGATTTTGAAGTAGATAGACCAAATGAAGAAACTAGAGATGAATCAAGATTGTCCAAATATGTCAAGAGACATCATCCTGCTGAACAAATTATTGGAGATAAAGATGCTAGACCAATGGCAAAAAACATGTTTAGAACTGATACAAGCTTTCTGAGCATGAAAAAGCCTAAATCAGTGAAAGATGCCTTAGAAGATGTTGACTAAAGTAAATCCATGGAAGAAGAGATTGAACAAATTGAGAAAAACAAAACATGGACTCTAGTTCGTAGACTAGAAGACAAAAATGTGATTGGCAACAAGTGGGCAGGCTAGATGAAAATGGTGAAGTCACAAGGAACAAGGCAGGATTAGTCTACAAAGGATATGCACAAGAAGAAGGAATTGACTATGGAGAAAAATTTTCTCCTATTCCTAGATTGGAAGGAGTAAGAACTTTTCTTGCTTATTTTCATACAAAGGTTTCAAAGTTTATCAAATGGATGTTAAATCTTCATTTCTGAATAGCATATTAGAGGAAAAACTTTACATAAAACAATTAGAAGGATTTTTTGATGTTAACAATAAGAACATGGTATGTAGATTACACAAAGCTTTATATGTTTTGAAACAAGCACCAAGATCATGGTATGAGAGACTTCATAATTATCTTCTAAAGACTAGATTTGAAAGGAATGATGATAACAACAATCTATACATGAAGATAGAAAAAGACAAAAGTATTTTGTTATTTGAATTTTTTTTTTGATGATATCATATTTGGAGGTCAAGATGCTTTATGTAAGGCTTTTGCAAATGAAATGAAGCAAGAATTTGAGATGTCTATGTTTGAAGAGATCAAATTATTTGTGAGTTTGCAAGTACATCAGATGAAATATGGTATATACATCACTTAGTCAAAGTATGCCAAGGAGATAATAAAATTTTTTGGATTGGAGGATTCCAAACTAGTAAGCACACCTATGGTGACAAGACATAAGTTGTCAAAGAAGGATGATTTAGCTAAGGTGAATCAAACATTATATAGGTCTATGATTGGAAAATTACAATATGTAGTACATAGTAGACCTGATATTGCATTATCTGTAGGGATAGTTGCAAGGTTCTCTGCTAATCCCAGGGAGAATCATTTGATGGTTGTAAAGAGAATAATGAGATAACTAAAAGGAACATAGGAATATGGTCTATATTATAAGAAAAATGAGAAATTTTAATTAAGAGCCTATACTGAAGCTGATTGGGCTAGAAATATGGATGACAAGAAAAGCTCCAGTGGAAGAGTATTTTTCTTAGCCAAGAGCCTATACTGAAGCTGATTGGGCTGGAAATATTGATGACAAGAAAAGCTCTAGTGGAAGAGTATTTTTCTTAGGCAAGAGGCTGGTTACGTGGACTAGCAAGAAACAAAACTGCACTTCACAATCTACTGTTGAAGCTGAATATGTTGTTGGTACTATAAATAGTATAAACATTGTATGGATCAAATAGCTACTCAAAGGTATGAAGGAAGAGATCACTAAACCAGTGATACTTTATTGTGATAATACAAGTGCTATAAATATAACAAAAAATCATGTGATGCATACAAAGAGTAAGCACATTGCAATCAAGTATCATTATTTAAGAGAATTAGTTCAAGATAAATTTGTGAAAATGGAATATGTTAACACAAAAGAGCAAGTTGCTGATAGAAGGAGAAATTTAACTACAAGGAATTATTTTCTTTTTTGGTATTTTGTTGGTCTTACTATTTTGACATAGTCAGTTTGGTTTGCCATCAATGCCAAAGAGGGAGATTATTGAATAAGGAGATTTTTGTAAAGAGATTGGTACAAATATGATAAATATGTTTCAATCATTGTTTTTTCACTCATGTCAAATCTACTATTTTTCTGGTAAGACAACTGCTTATATGGTTTAAGTGCTATCACTTATTTGATTGATGAAGAGGATTTGATCAAAAGATGTAACAAAAGCACCTAGAGGAAAGGTTGAGTTATGTTATGTAAAGGATTACAAGAATCAACTAAGACAATGATATCATAGTGCATTGATAATCTACTTAAGGTTGCAAAGGTTGGTTACATTAAGCAAGTTCAGAAGAACAAGTTAAACAAAGTTTGTCTACAAATCTTGATCGAGTGGATAATCGGTGCCAAGAAAAGTCACTGCAAGCTGAGCAAAAAATCAATTGGAGCCAAGCAAAAGTATATTTTAGTGTATGCAAAACAAAATAGTGGATGTCAAGTAAATTTTAGTTAATGCCAAGCACCAGTAAACTTTAGTTCATGCCAAGTGATTTAACAAAGGATGTCGAGCAACACAGTATGTGCTGAGCATCAAAAGCAAGTTAATGCTGAGTATCAACATTATTTGAAAGATCATGAATTTGATGGATCTAAGCTGACAAGTTTTTTTTATTGGAGTGTCTAAACCAGGTAGAAGATAAGATTGATGAGTTGGTGGCACCAAATTCATGGTAAACCATTTTGAGGTGAATTCAAAGAGGATTAAAGGAGAATTTTCTAGAAATGATATGAAATGAGGGGTAGATTCATTCAATCCTACTGAATCTATCCTAAGCTTAAATTGGAAGATGGAGAATGAATAGAAAAAGATCTTAATTTTCTATTTAAAGGAATGGCTAGTCAGAAGAAAAGGTTTTCATGTGTGAGAACCTAAGGAAGATAAGGAGTCAAGGGTATTGCTTCATTCAGTGACCTAATTGAGAGTCTACATGCCAGGGTGAACAAGCTATTAGAGCTGAAATGTGTAAAAGCCAAGTAGAATGGAGGACTCGAACTAAGATCTATCATCTACAAATGGAGTTGTAAGTTGTTATCAAATCAAGCCTTACTGTTACTCTCTAGCAATTGTAATCAGTCTAGGTTAAATCCTTTGGATTAAGGTTGACTTAACAGTCATTTGTAAATTCTTTAACTGGGTGACATTCCAAGTGAATGGTCTAAAGTCCTTTAACAAGGCTCACTCCTAATAGCGTGACTAAAATCTTTTAATAGGGTCACATTTAATAGTGTGTATTGTAACCTTTAATAGGGTTGGCCTTTCATATGGCATCAATTTAGAAGAGTGAAAAATAGTAGCATGTTATTGGTGGTTTTTCCCAAATTGGGTTTCCACATAAATCATTGTGTCAAGTGTGTTGCTAAATTTTTTATGTTTCATGTTTACATTTTTGCAAATTGATTTGACAGTAACCTACATGTTTTTAAGTGATTGCATAGTCTTATGGATTCATGCATGATGATAAATGTTTTATGTGTTCACGAAGCTGTGAAAAGTTTTATTTAGACATCTGGACCTTGGGTAATTGATTCACCCCCCCCAGTTATTCTAGAGAATTCCAATATACATTTACAATAGATAAAAGATCAAATGGGATACTACCTAATAGCATTCAAAAATAAAATTTAAGTGTTATAATGTTGATGAAAACAAACAATGTTGCACTAGTTTCATTTTCAACACTAGATGTCCTATTTCAGCATTGAGTAATTGCCTTAAATAAGCTCAACGGTGTAATAATACTATAATTTTTAGTAACGTTGTAAAGAGAAAGTGTTACTTACATGAAGTTTGCATGCTACAATCCTCTCCATGTTCACTATGCGGTGTCATAGGTGTCACAAATTATTGTGAAAGAACACATAATATTTTAGATCATGATCCATAAGATACTATAAAATATAAACATCTTGATAGCCCTTATTTTCACTTAACTTAAATTTGCAAAATTTTATGGTGAAAATGTTTTTAAAAGAGTGTTGTTATGTTAGGGTTATATGTTATAAATTTTCATTTTTAGAGGAAAGCTCTAACTTGGTATTTTCCCCTATTCCAGTTATTTTTTATTTCCATCTGATATTACTAAAAATCTTCATAAAAAATTAGAGTTTAGCCCTTACCCTAGGTTTTATAGCTGAGTAGGAGTTTATTTTTCCTTTACATCATCTTTCATGATGTTATGATGAAAGGGTTAGTGGAGGATCATGGTGAAATGTTTTTAGTTCCCCAATCTTAAGATATATGGTGTGTTGTAGTGTCATGGATGAGAAAGTTAAGGTCCTTGGTCTTACGATTCCCTTTGTATCATATAGTTGTATGTTATGTTGAAGAGTTTCTAATTCTAGTGTGTGATGTCACGACAAGGAAGGTGATCAAGACATCGAGAAGGTCTTTAAATTTTTTAAAGATGTTACAATAAGGCTATGACCATAAGATTAAAGATTGAGAAAGAAGGTGCTATGATGTTATGAAGCAATGGGCATTTTAAGGTTGTGAAGATGATGTTTTAATGCTATGATGCTATGGGATACTTATGATTGTGTATCATAAGGTGAAAAAATAGATGGAAAAGTGTCAATACATTGTCAGACAAGTGATGAGTTTCCAGTCTTGATTGATCAATTGAGAAATGTACACTAGGTAGATGCCTTGTTGGACCAGTTGGGCCAAAAACTTATTTTACATAAGTTTTATTTCAATACAACATAGTGTTATCTCTGATCTTACGATAAATAGTGTATCATAAGATCTTAAGACAATGAATAAGATGCTTTGATGCTATGAAAAGGGCTATGTTGTAAGACTATAAATGTAGAAGATAAAGATGATGATGCTATGGTAGAGAAAGATAACAATTTCTCATAGTATTATGGGAGTTTGTTGGGTAACTTAAGATGTTACAAAGTGATAGATGATTGTTATCATAAGATTGTAAGGTGAGGTGGCTAAGGTATGATGCTACGATAACTAATGTGTTGTAATGTCATAAGGGTTTTCCCATGGTTTACAATTGTTTGAAAAGTGTTTTGCCAAGGTTTTGTAATATCGTCAAACTTTTTCTTTATTTGTAAAATAATCATGAGATCATAGACCCTAATTCAACATAAAACATGCTAGTCACTTTTCTAAGCTATAAATGACAATGAACTTCTACACCAATGAGATTTGAGTATGGTACAAAAAGTGCATTTCTCAATAGTAATGGCGACGCTGTTAGAAATAGGGATTACTAAGAGGGGGTGAATCAATAATCTACAAACTTTAGTTGCCAACTAGATATTATTACTTACTTTAAACCATGCATAACAAAGAAATAAAGTAATGCTAAGTAGTAACAGTAACAATGCACAAAGAAAACTCATAAGACCATATTTTGTTAACTAGTAAAACCTTGGCCAAGGGAAAACCCTAGTGGGGATGATACCCACTAGACAATATACTGATATATAAGTTCCTTGTTAGAGGATGGACCCTGTTAGGATTCAATGAGAAAATTTAGTATAAAGAGTCCCTATTAGGAGATTTTGAATCCCTTTTAGGAGATTCCAACCTTGTTAGGAGTAATGGTATAATAGATGCAAGATGAGCCCACTACCCAAACATGCACTTCCAATCACAAGAAGAGCTCATTGCTCAAACAAGTAATCATACTAGATATAAGTAATGTATCTTCTTCCTTGACTAATCTTTTATCTTTAGCTCAATCTCAGATCACCAAAGAGCTCATAGAAAACTTCACATATATCACTTTCACAAAAGTTTGCATCTAATCACAATTACAAGATAACACTTGCAATTACAACTACTACACTTGTTATTGCAAAAAGTCCTTTGCATAAATACCATTCCTTTACAAAAATTACTGTTGAGTTAGCTAAGACCACAACTCACTTTTCCAAGTTAGAGTAAACATCTAGGATGTCAGCCCTAATTGGACAAGTAATTGTTTTGTAAAAACAACAATTCTTTCCTTCAATTTTGCTATCCTGCTTCATCAAAACATGAATATCTATGTTCTGTACAGTCTGTACTGACTTCCAAGGTTATACATGTCATCACAAACATGTATACAATCTCCATGTAACTTCACTAGTCATAATATGACATCAACAACAAGTTATAAACAAAACAATACATTGTTGTAAACCAAATTCTACACTTAAATAATTTTTTGATTACCAAACACCAAGTATCTTTATTTTTGAGGTTTCCTATGAAAATTTACACCATGTGTTTCCATAAATGATAATAATTACATATCACTATTAGCCAATTGTCAAAAATCTCCCCCTTTGGCATTGATGGCAACAAAATAGGGAAATTTGGCTAAGTGACAAAAACAAACATATAGACATTACATCTATTACAACTTGTTCAACTTTACATATGTTCCCCCTTACAAAATACTTTACACTATTATCTTATCTATACATTGTATTTATCCCCTTTTGACATGTATACAATTTTCGCATGTATCTCTCCCCCTTTGACATCAATGAAAAAGGTCAAAATGTCAAGATTCTATCCAAAAACTGTTCAAAGTTGTTGTCCTTCCTTATGCTAATATGATCTTCATAAAATAATAAAAATTAGCCTTCAAAACATCCATACCTTTGGTCCTTGTTTATTTGGTAGACTTAGCTGAACTAAGAATTACACATAAAGCATATGATGCAATCTCAAATGCATTAATGTTTGAATACAAAAAGTTTGAATATGTGTCCTTGGCATTGACATATTCTTCTATCTACTTCTCAACAAAAGATAATTTTAGAGTAATGGATTCTCTAAAATCTAAAGTTCTCTTCAAAATTTGTTCTTTCTGAAGTTCCAATTTCCTAATATCATTGTGAATACTGGTAACTTGACTATCAAAATCATCTACCTTGCAAGATGGATGCTGGATCTAGCTGGATAAAGTCTCTAACTCACTCATCTTTAACTCTATGTAACTATCCATGTCTTTAGTCAGCTTGTATGATAGGTTACACTTAATATACAAAGTTTTCCCATCTTGCTGGTATTTCTGAAGTTCTGTTATACAAGTATCAAGATTAACTAAGTGATTCTTGATATTCTAACAGATGGTGCTAAACAAGTTAGCATCATGAGAATTTTTTACTTTGCCAAAGAAACATTCAAAAAATTTGTAAAATCTTCATCAAATGATTTTAGCACTACTTGTGCTCTCTATTCAGGATCTAGTTTAGTGTGCTAAATTGCCAATGTACTATGTAGTCTGTCTATCACTTCCATTAATCTTCTTTGTAAACTCTTTACTTTCCTATTTTTCTCAATCAAATTGGTTAGGGGTGAGATTAGATCTATTTGATCATTATCATTAGTAGCTAAACTGGCAATAGAGAGCAAAGTAGATGAACTAGATGGTTTAGTCTCATCCTCCCTTTGTTTCTTCGCTACTTCTTTTGTTATTCTCTCTTCTTCTTCTTCTTTCTTTTTCTTTTCCTCTCTTTCTTTCTTCTCTTAAAATATTTTCTTTTCATCTTTTTCAGTTTTCTTTTTCTTTTCTTCTTCTATAATTCTTCTCTCTTCTTCCTCTTCCTTGCTTTTCTTATCTTCCTCAAGCAGTTTCTGCCTGGCTTCCTCTATTTTCTTCTTGTAGTAGACTTTTCTCTTGCTCAATTTGTCCTAATTTATCCTCAATAGCCTCAATTTCTGGTTCATTTGGTTCAAAACCACCAAATGGATTGGTATCATCCATGTTAAGAGTAACATTTGTTTGATAAATCTACATAGTGTCACCACTTACTAACACTTCTGAGGTTCTAGGAGCTGGAGGAGATGTTGCCTATGACTTTGGCATCATTTGATTGATTGCTACTATATTCTCTTTTCTTAACTTATCCTTTTCACCAACCATGAATAAAAATAGCCTCAATTTATTCCTTAAGTATGGTGTGAGGTTATTCAATAATGTTTTTATTTCATCTTCATCATCAGTCTTGCAAATAGTTTTGAGCATAGACTTCTGAAGTTCAATGTCTTCTTCTCTTGCAAGAGCCTTATTCTGAATAAGTCTCTCATTGACTTTCTAGATAATAATGTTGTCAAGGTCCTGTGATTTTAGATTATTTGATACAATATATCTCACAGTAGATATATCTATCTGATCTTTCTCAAAATTGCTGTACAAATCATAAAAATTGTTCATCTAAACAAAATTACCTTCATTTGCAATAGTTATATTGATCTTTTCTATCTTCAGCTTCCAAGGTTGTTGAGCTTTTGCTATTGCTTGCTTGGTTTCTTGTTCCTCATCTTCTTCTTCATCACCAAAAGTCAATTGTCAACAATGTTTTCTATCTTTTACTGGGTTCGGTGGCATGTTGTTTGAGTATCTTTGTCTTAATAAATATTGCTTCCATCAATCTCTTAGGTTTTCTTTTCTATTCACTGAGATGAAAATTGAACACTGTTGCGTACGAAATGCTCTATTCTAAAGATGTCTTAGAAACTAATACTAACAAAGTTTGTATGTTTAGTATACCTTCATTATCTATCTCACAGCCTCAAATTTACTCTCTACCATTCTGGCCTCTGATAGTGCCTTCTTCATTATAGATTCAACCTTCTTGTGTGATTCCTTCTCCAAGGTTTCTTGATGAGGTTGCTATGTGATCTCATCATATGTTCCAAATCTGTGCTTTGCTTTGTCTCTGTTTGAATCTTAACAACAAATCAATATAATGAACTACAATGTCATCATTCAATTCATAGCTCAAGGGATCAAAAAATGTCTTTCGAGGTTCCACTACTTGAATATATGTATGATTTGTATAAAATAATATACAAATGTCTTCCTTGAATCTATCCATAATTGTAGGTGCAATTCTAAATCTCTATTTTTCCTCATTATTAGATTGCCACTATGTAATATCTTATCTGTAGGATGCCTTATGTTTACCTTTGTAATATTCTCCATTGTGCATCTGTCACTACTTATTATGTCTATGACTAATAAGTAGGGAAATCTCTTAAGTACATGGAAGAATATGTGATTGATCAATGATTAGAATCTAAACACACCATTCTTGGTTCTCTTAATCTTTTCCAAGTTTTTTAGGAGTTGCATTCTCATAATTTCACTTAGATTGACTAGCTTTTTCTCTACACATATCTTATATGCTACATATGTGAATCCTATTGAAAGTTCATCAATCTTAGAACTTGCACAAATAGAATAAGCAATAATTTTACTTAGAAATCTTACATCATCTTGCTTGATGGTGCTGATCACCATAGCCTTTCCATTGTATCCTACTTTAGTATAGCTTTCAACTTTCTTCTTGACCAAATTTTCACCTATAGGTAGACTACCTTGTTTACTTAGACCAGTTATCTCATCAATAAGGTTAGCATAAATGTCAACTACAATATCTTGCATCCATAATTTACCATCATGTATCCTAATCAATAGTATTTGTGTCCATTCATCTGTATCTAACTCACGGTAGAAGTGATATTTAAACAAGTCTAATTCCCTTAGATTTTCAAATCTAGGTTTCACTATCATGTCGTAGTTAAAATCAATTTCATGTCCTTGTTCATGAATTCACTACCAATCAAATCAAACTTGCTATTCAAATAACTTCATACATCTTCAAGATAAACTATATTGTTTAAAGTGATAGACAACACTGAGTTAGGGTTTCTATCATTATGTTTTATGGAAAAAAACTTAAACTTAGGTCTATCTTCATTCTCAACACTATGTACTATTGACATATGCATGATCTTATCAATTGTGAACTTTTACCAAATAAATTTGTAGAAAAGTGATAAAATACCTCTTTCTGAAATTAGGCTTTGCTTCGAAATCACTCTGACAAGTCATTTCTAAATGCTCTTTGCTTTGGATGTGTTTGCAATGAAGTTAAAATCAATTTTGTATTCCATTTATTCCATCAAATTGAACTTGCATTAATTGTGTACTTTGCAAATATGAAAAAGCCATTACTTGTATTCTATAATCAATTAACTATTCAAGATCATCTATCTAATCTTCAAATGTCATCCAAGGTTTACTATAGCCTCCTTCCATCATGAAAAACATCCTCAAGACTTTTCATCACAAAATTCTCTGCAAAAACATACTTTTCATCTTGTGTTGTAGAATCAACCTTTTACTGCAATAGCAGTAACTCTGAATTCTATCATAACTTGTTTAGATGAGCTCCAAATTACAAGTGAGCTTAGATACCATCTAAACATAATTGGATACACCTTTTTCTAACTATGCTATCTCTAATTTAGTCTCTGAATGAAGTTCTTAAATTTTGATGTTGTGAACAAGCTTAATTCAACTTAATTGAATCAAATTCAACAACTGCCTTCAATCTTCTTGTCTCATCATCATCTAACTTTTCTTTTGAGATATCCATTTCTTACACAAATGCTTCATTAAGTTCTTGAAGTTCACTCACAATATTTCTTTGTTCTTCATTGTCTCTGCTAGTTCTAGAGTTCCTTTCTTGGTTTGTTCTATCATTCCTTCTATTCTAAAAGTTTCTTCCATTGCTCCTTCTGTCTCTAAAGTTTCTATCCATTTTGCAGTAATTTGTTGTGTGTCTAAAGTTGTTGCATAACTGACATATAGGTTCTCTGCTTCTAGGATTCTGTTGATCACAAGTACATGATAATTCTGAGCAATGTGTCTTAAGTTATTGCACTTATAACACACGATCTATCTTCTGTCTTCATAGGATTTTCCTTCTCTTGATGTTATTTCAGTAGATCCTATTCTATCTATAGAGTTGGTATTTCTATACATTCTACTATTTCTTTTATAATTATCATACTCAGGTTTCCTACAATCCATTGCATTATGACCCATACCATGACAATTATGACAATAAAAGTCGTTAACATGATTAAATGACTTATGTGTACAATCTCTTTTCATATGACCTATTTCATTACATAAAAAGCACTTACCTCTAAATTCATACCGATTTTCTTAGGAGTTTTCACTTGCTTTGTTTCATCCAAGATTTCAACTTCCTTTTTTTGCTCATCTTCTTTAGGTTTCGCATTAGATTAACTAGATTCACTCTTATTATCAGATTTTTCATTTTCTTTTAGATTTGATCTAATCTCACAATTCTTTGTAGACATGTTAATTAGATAACTAAGACCATTTTGATCATAAGTAGGTCTCTATATTGACATTGAATCATCAAGCTTTTCTCCGCTAGAATAAAGCTTCTCAAGCTATTGTTTGCACTATGTCAATTCACCTTTCACAATAGTATTGTACTTAAGGACTTCTTCATGATCTTCTTTCAATGTTTCAAACTCAAATGTTCTCTTTGCCAAACTTTCTCTCAGATCTGAATTTTTCGTCTTCAAAACAGATTCAACTTTGAATAATAATCATCACTAGTTCCAAATTTAGTAGATTTAGGCTTTGATTTGAGATGTTCAATCTTTTCCTTTAGCTGACCAATGTATACTTTGGAGTCTTCATATCTTTCCTTCAACTTATCTCTTTCTTCAGTAAGGGGATCAATTTGTTCAAGAGCTTCTTCAAGGTTCTTCATCAACTATTCCATATCTATAGGGATCTTACTTAATTTTTTAAGCCTCTTCAAAGTAATTGTGATCTGATACCAATTGTTAGAAATAGGGATTACTAAGAAGTGTGTGTGTGGGGGGGGTGGTGAATCAGTAATCCAAAAACTTTAGTCACCAACTAGATATTATTAATTACTTTAAACCATGCATACCAAAGTAATAAAGTAATGCTAAATAGTAATAGTAACAATGCACATAGATAACTCATAACACCATATTTTGTTAACTAGGGAAACCCTGGCCAAGGAAAAACACTAGTGGAGATGATACCTACTAGATAATATACTGATATATAAGTTCCTTGTTAGAGGATGAACCCTATTAGGATCCAATGAGAAAATTTAGTATAAAGATTCCCTATTAGGAGACTTTGAATCCCTATTAGGAGTTGTGGTATAATAGATGCAAGATGAGCCCTTTGCCCAAACATGCACTTCCAATCACAAGAAGAGCTCACTACCCAAACAAGTAATTAGACTAGATATAAGTACTGTATCTTCTTCCTTGACTAATCTCTAACCTTTAGCTCAATCTCAGATCACCAAATAACTCATATAAAACTTCACATATATCACTTTCACAAAAGTTCGCATATAATCACAATTACAAGATAACACTTGAAATTACAACTACTACACTTCTTATCGCAAAAAGTCCATTTCAAAAATACTATGCCTTTACAAAAATTGCTACTAGATCAGCTAAGACCACAATTCATTTTTCAAATTTAGAGTAAACATCTAGGATGTCAGCTCTAATTGGATAAGTGATTGTTTTGTAAACAAAACAATTCGTTCCTTCAATTCCACTATCTTGCTTCATTAAAACACTAATATCTATGTTCCATACAGTCAGTATTGACTTTTGAGGTTATACATGTCATCACCAACATGTATACAATCTCCATGTAACTTAACTAGTCATAATATGACATCAACAACAAGTTATAAACAAAACAATACACTACTGTAAACCAAATTCTATACTTAGACAATTTTCTGATTACCAAACACTAAGTATCTTTATTTCTAAGGTTTCTTGTGAACATGTGCATCATGTGCTGCCATAAATGAGAACAATTACATATCACTATTAGCCAATTATCAATAGAAACTCCCCTGAGTTGACAAAATAAGCTGATCTTATGGCTTAAGCATGATGTGAATCAATGCAAACATGAACATTGATAATATACACTGAGCTATAAAGGCATTTCTATTTATCAATAAAGTTTACCATTTATAGAAAAAGAGATTTTGAGTAGTTGCAAAGTTTTCAGTATGTACATATAATTATTTTCAGTGCCTAAGAGCAGAGTTCATACTAAGTTTTCTAGCATATTATCAAGATGTCTGATAAAGAGGTAGAAGAAATTCAAGTGTCAGACATGGGGGTTGTAGAGACTTCAACTTCTAAAGGAGGGGAAATGTGACAAAGAAAACCTAATAGGTTTGTCAAAGAGTGAATTAAGCCTTTTCCATGGTTCCTCAAACACCAATGTTATATAAAACCATGTTTTTGTTGACCCATATGCTCTTTATAGAGATGTTGTATGCCCTGGTGTCATAGGTTCTAAGCTGTTCAAATACTTCTACCATAATAGAGAAAATAAGATCCTAGTATGTAATCTATGGAAGAAGAACCTGGTGAAGTTGATATTTCCAGAGGTTTCTGTGGATGTAGACTTAATGAAGGCCATATTTCATTCATACATTCTAGCAACCAAATCCTTCCATAAAAAAGACAACACTCTTCTTTGTGCACTTGACTATGCTTCATTCATTGAAGCTTTTGGATTGGATGGAGCCATAGGCTAGCCAATAGATTTGGAGGATTTTCAGGAAGAAGTTTGAGAGAAATACCAAGGCCTACACTGGGAAGTCTATGCTACAACATATCCCTATGGATTTAAAGAGTATGGGTGATTAACCTAAGAAGGTGGACAAAGTGATGCCTTTGGAAAAATTCAAAAATTACTTTGTAAAAATAGTCTATGGTGTCCACAAGGTGGTTGGAAAAGATAGAACTAACATGGTATATAGAGCTGATTTTATTATTGTTAGAGATGTGAAGGACTCATACCATGGGGGGGAGTATGATTATGTTGAATACATTTTGGAGGTGATGAGAGAAAACATTGCCCTGGCTCAGAGTGGAGAGTTAAAATATTTCAAGTTCCATTACTATTCACTATTGATGCACCTAATCCTCTACAAGAATGTGGGGTATGTGAGTTCTAATTTCATTAATTATACCACTGATGAAAAGGGAGAGCTACCAATTTAGTTATAGACACTGGTATGGGATAGTAACTATCATTTTTCTGATTCTGTTTCATTGTTTAATAAATTTAGTGTTGTAATAATGAGAATGTTAGATCCAAGTTACTTTAGGGAACTTGCAATTTTAAAAAGTCTATTGAGACCAGCCCTACTACCTGAGGGAAAAAGATTAGACCATGATTGGGGGGATATTTCTTATTTCCAAACTTTCCTTTGATGAGAGTCTGTGGTTGTCCCCAACCACCCCACATATTACCAAAGTTTATTCCCCCTAGGTTGGGCATAACAGAATTCATATGATAGTTGTTTATGGTCAATAGGGAGTATCTAGGGCCTAAGGTGCATAAATGAAATTTCTTGTGTAGATGTTTCAAGTTAGGGGACTTTTCAATTGGAAAAGAGGCCCTTGATCAAATCTATTCTTTCCTCCACCACCACAAGTTGTTAATTGGTCCTTACAGGATGTATGATCCTAAAAATTGGATAAGGAACACCCTTAAGGAGATAATGAACTATGTGTTGCCTAGCACCAAGGAGCTACCACATGAAGATTTTATTCCAAACATAGTTTTTGAGGGTGAGGTAGCTGATAAATTAGCAAAGTTGGATGATGTTTTGAGGGTGGAGAGGGAAATGTAGAGAGTACATCCCAACTTTAGGGGATTCTATATGGATGCCCCCTATCCTCATAGGATTAGCAAGATGGTCATTGACCATTTTGAGATTATGGTGAAGATACCAGAGGGACCTATCGAAGAAGAAGAAAGGGTGTGCCTAGACAACCCTAAACCTGACGTGACTCTAGAAATAGAGGAAGATGATGCTCCTAAGGCATCATGGGTCACAAAAGGAAATAAGAGATAGAAAGTTGTCCACATTCCTACACAAGTGAAACAAAGGACCCTATAGAGTCTTCCTGGAAATAGCTAGTATTTTGTTAACTTAAAGAAAAGCTATCTCTAGGATAGGATTAATTCAGTTGAGAGTGCACCCACCAACATGGAACTAGCAACAACAAAGCTAGATGATAGGATGATTCAGGCCCAACAATTTATAGAAGATGATGAATTCATCAAATCAACTGAGTTCAAGAGTTTTTATATAAGGTAAAACAAAGTGAGTTGGTGTTAAAGATGAAGCTAGGAGAATCAGATGAGCAGAAGCTAGAACTAGTTGAGAAGCTATATGCTTATGATCTTGAGATTGAAAACATGACTCTAGAGGAGGCAAGGGACCTTGTGCAAAGGAGTGGCATGTTGATAGTACCAAAATGGAATTTGGAGCAAGCTTTTATGCTTGATCAGATAAGGAGATAGGAGAATACCATCTCCTATGAGGCATTTAGTGCTGATGGACTGCATAGAGGAACCAGATTCAATATAGATACCAAATCTTTGGTAGTTTAGAGCATGGCTCCATCATCAGATAAACCAAAGTTGATGGATGTGGAGAGAACAATACAAGGTAACATGATTATGTGGACTCTACAAGGCACCTATGGTATAGAAATATCAAAGGCCATAAAGCATTTATCATTTATGAATGAGGCCAAGGTAGAGGAGATTGAGACTAGACTTTCTAAGTCCATACATGATTACAATGATGTAAGAAAGCTCTATTAGGATGAGCTTAGAAAAATCCATGTATATAAAGAGAATATTGCAGTGCTTGAGGCTAAGGTCCAAGCACTTGAGGATAAGGTTGCATCTCTCAGAGAGAAACTTGTACATGCATAGTAGGTAGTTGATGCAGAATAGGGATAGGAGTAGGAAGATCAACAACAACTAGCTAGGGACACAACTAAGGCCCCAACACAAACATATGATTTGGGGGTAGAGGATACAATAGATCCAAAGAGAATGAGAATTAATGCTCCACCTACTCACCAAGGAGATGAGATAAGGACATATGTCCTTAAGATCTTGATGAACCACAGGGTTGATACTTTGAAGAATATATTACAATAGGCTAAATTTTTATGTTGCTTTATAAAGTGCCAAGTAATTTTTTGATGAGGTACTTTCATGGCTATCGCCCACATTCAATCTATGGGGGCCATACACATAGTTCTTTTATAGGCTCATTGTATTGATGGCTAAAAAAGCTAGATTTACTTGATAAGATAATCATAGTGAAGGATAGTTTAGAGGTAGTTAAGGAATTAATTGGCTTCTTCACTAGTAAATTACAATTTATACAAGGTAAATTAAAAGTTTTATCTTAGGGAATAAAACCCTACATATCATCAATCTTGGATGCCACTAGTACAGTGAGAGATTAGTAGGAATGGTTTGATTCCTTTGGTGCCATTTTGACTCAGTATGCCACTATGGCAATTTTTGAAGATACCTCTGATGTCCCTTATAATAAATAAATTAATTATCTATTCAAAGAAGAAATAGACTTGACCAATTTTTCTGTTGAGTCTAAAGCCATTACAAATGCTAGGTGGACTAAAGCCACTCAAGACCTAGAAGAGGTTAGAACTATGGAGTGGCCGACCAAAAGGGAGACTTACATTTGGGAAGTGGTGGGAGAGATCAAGGCCCTATTGGTAGGAGGTAGCTGAGATATTACTTGCTGAGGAAAATAAAAGACAAATGGGATTAAAGTCAAAGAGCATGACATAAATTTCCACTTGTTGACTTTCTCAACTACTTCCTTTTTTTTGACCGAACACTAAATAATTTTTTGTATATCTTTTTGTTCCTATCTAGCCACCTTTTTTATCCATTCTTGTTTTGACATGTGTCCTCCCATCTATAGCTTGTTGGAATCCTATATATGGATTTCCAAGATGTAGAGTTGAGTTTGGCTATCTATAGAATTTTCTTATTCTTATGTCTTTTTTATAGTTCGTCCTTTATTTTCTATAACTCTATGAATGCAATTATTTTTTGTATAGTTGAATATATACAACAAACATCTAGTATTTGTGGCCTATTTCTAATTTATTTTATGAGTCTTTGTTAGTATTGTAAGAATTTTCAAAGAAAATTAATACAAGAAGGAATTTCTCTATATATCTTTGTCTTTGAGTTTGTTCTCCTTCCTTATATATCTATAATATTGAGATTGAAATGAACAAAGTTTCATTCAGTTTAATGCAATTCATACAAATTGTATATCTCTTACTGATTGCTGCTGATTCAAAAGAATTAGATAATCTCTCTCTATAATTGATAGGGTTTAGGGGTTATAAAAAAGATATGGTAAGAATTAAATTTAGAGCTCACTATTGACAAATTTAATTACAAGTTGATTAAATAGGTCCAGGTTTATTGGTTTTGACTCTATATATCAATGGATAAGACACTGGTCAATTAGAGTTCAAGAACAAGTTGATGATTCACCTAAATGTAGGAAATGCATAACAAAACAAAAAATCAATTTACCATCTTATATAAAATGAACTAGAAGTGTTGGTCAATACTTATTTGTGATAGTTTTTCCTATTGATTATAACTAGCTATTGTAATTAGGGAATTTGTTGTAGGCCCAAGAAGATTTGTGACCAATATTGGCTATAAGGGATAATGTTTGAAAGAAGAAATATCAATGAGCAAGTGTTTTCAATAAGAAGATCGAATAACCTATCAACGCCATATTCCTAAGGTTTGCCTACCTTAGCCCTACAGAGCCTAAAGTGAAGTGAGTCCTGATGACTCTGTTAATGTTGGCCCAAAACTAAGATTTAACCTTGCTAAATATAGGATTTAGCTCATCCTTAGGCTTGTCCCTATCTTATGCTACTTGGTATTAGGTTTAAACCTAGCTAATAAGTTCCTTACCAGTAACAACTCCAACACATCTATTGAACTTGTATTATTGCTTGAGATTATTTACTGCTTACCTTCAAAGATTTGACTCTACAGGCCAATTCTTCTTTTAGTGCCTCTATCTCCTTGCTTGTATCACCCTTGATGACAATGTTAACAATTTCATCATTGTATCTTTGTATGAGTTGTTGGGACATTAACATAGGGTCAGCATTAAGGGAAATGTCATCTAGAAGTGACGCCCGTATTTCAAATCACATTTGATCCACTGTCATTTTAAATTTTCCCTATCAATAAGTATCAAGTTGTGACATCAATATTAGTAAAATTCCATCAAAATAACTCAAAAGCCATAAAGAAAAGAACATAATAATACAACATTTGTTTCTATATAATTTGAACAATTACAATAATTGAGGTTCACCTTCGCTGAAGAAGGTGTGTGAGATGGTGCATCCCCACTTGTAGGTGGTGGTCTATCCATGTCACCTTGTGAAAAAGATTAGTAATTCTTAGCAATTAGTAGCAAAATGAAAGTATTTCGCATGTTGTACTTAATGTTAATATTTGCACATATGGTTTTCAAAGAAAAAATTGGTGTAACTAATGTGTATATCTGCAAAAATATTGGACATGTTGTACTTAATATTTATATCTACACATTTGGTTTTGAAATAAAAAATTGGTGTAATTAATGTGCATATCTACAAAAATATTGGACATGTTGTACTTAATGTTTATATTTTCACATATGGTTTTGAAAGAAAAAGTTGGTGTAATTAAAGTGTATGTCTACAAAAATATTGGAAAGGCACTCGTATTTATGCAGTCTCCATTGTTATTTGATTCAATGAAATCTTTCAGTGCATGATTGGATTCATGAATGTCAATACAAACTTTGGCAATTTTTTCTCTATCATGCCTTCTATCCAATATTTTTGATAGTGTCTTTGTTACATTCTTTACAATATGCATAGCATCAAAAAAATGCATGATTAAGAGATCCCCGTAGTTTAGTAAACTACTAAATTGAGTAGGATAACTTTTTATTCCTCTAGGAATTTGGTCATTGATGCTTTGAAAACCTTCATGAGCATCAATTACATCATTACTAAATATAAGACAATATCAAAATATAGATTTCAAACCACAAATTGGACATTACCTTGGCTTTAGACCACAAATTGGACATTACATTAGTGATTTAGTCAATCATATTCCAACTTGTATAGATGAGGTGTCATTCTTCACGGCCTTGATGTTGTCTCTTCTTTCCAATTAAATTTTTTTTTTAGTAATTTGATACTTATGATTATTGTGGAGAAAGTGCCTAAACTCATCGAACACCTGCTTTCCTGAACTTCTTGAATGACAAGATTTCATCTTTGGACCACAAATTGGACATGTGAATTTTTACTTTGTCTAAAGGCCTAAAAGATCATGTAAAATTGGGTCATGTACAATTATCATACACAACTTAAGCATACAAAAATAATGTGTAAGCACTATAACAAACCAAAAATATGTGACCTTAATAATATAACATACTACAAAAATGAGTTAGCCCAAGGGCATCATGTATTGTCCATACAAGCATTGCATGGAATTGAAATTGTCTTTTTCCTATTGGTCTAGAGATGTCATACATAGTGATTCCATTCCATAACTTCAACAACTCATCAATTAGGGGCTCAATATACATGTTCACATCTTTAACTTGGCACTTGCCTAGTAATTGAATGAACATAAATTTTACATAATTATTATTTCTATTTTCATGCACTATTTATAAATTAATTTAGATAACTGTTAAATTAAAAAATACCTAGTACAATCATTGACAACATTATGTGCTCCCTCTTTATGGACATCCAAGGAGGAATGTTATTGTTAATAACATAAATAGGCCACATTGAGTAAACATATCTCATATCTTCAAATTGATTGACACCATCCACTGCCAATGAAAGCTTGATATTATGAGGTTCTTCTTTAAAGTGTGGCCATGTTTCTTATATCTCTTTAAATGCAGAACCATCTACAGGAATTCACATAATGTCATCTTGACTTCTATTGTGTGCATGGTAATCCATAAATTGTGCCAAGCTAGTACACTTAAATAATCATTGAAGATGTGGAATAATAGAAATGTACCAAAGAACCTTGTGAGTGTTGACATTCTAGTCACATTTGTTATTAGTGACATACACTTATTCAGATTATAAGTTCATACCGAGCATATTGTATCATTAACAGTGTTAACCAAGCATTTTAGTGTATGTCGAGTTTACTAGTGTAAACCAACTTGTGCAATTTTTACCGAGTTTACAGTTCATATGATGTAATTCTAGTGTTCACCGAGCTACTCTATGTTGACCAAGTGACTTAGTGTATGCCAAGCTCATAGAGAATCTAGTGTTGATTGAGATATGCAGTAAGAATCAAGCGATTCAGTTTATATGCCAAGTATTCGCTAAGTCACTAGTGTAGACTGAGTTCAAGACTACTTGGAAGTGATCAATATGGATTGAGCTTCTACATCTACTAAGTGCATGATGGTGCCAAGCATTAACAATGGATGTGTAGAAGTTGATGAAAGCTAACTTCACAGCTCACCAAGATCACCTACATGCAAATAGCTTGCTAAAGAGAAATCGAAGGAGCAAGAGCTTGAAGAAAAAAAAGCAAGAGAAAATATTTCACAATAGGAAAAAGAAATTGCTATGTAAATGAATGAATTTACAATGAGAGAGAGACTGAATATAAAGGCCTCAAGGAAGCTTGTAGAACAAGCTAGAAAGTGGTAGAAGATAAGGTTGACAACTAAGCATACTTCCACAAAAAGGTGGAACATGCTAGAAGGGAAAAAGCTCCCATGTTGTTAATAACTCTTCAGTAAAACTATTTACTACATGCATTTTAACCTAAGTAAGCTTAAGTAAAAGAATACATAATTAATTATTAATTATTTACTCTAATAGCCCCCCTTTAAGTGCAACTTAGGGGAATTCCTTAAGCTCACAAAACTAAGAGAAAATGTAGAATGGGTCCCAACAATAAGGCCATGTTAGGTACCCATGTACAATGTAAAGAAATGCAATGTCTAAAAATGGGGAAAGAGGGAAAACCTCATGGGAAAAACTCTCCCCCAAAAAGAGGTAAGTACACACATGGTGGAAAAAAATGAAAGAAGGAAGGAAGGAAGGAAGGCCTCAACAAGACCCCCCAAGGAAAAATTTTACTAGAAATGTTTCAAGAGACTCTCTTGAAACCATAAGTACAACTAGCCCCCCTATGAGAGATAAAAAAGACACCAAAGCCCCCCAGAATAATGGAGCCCCTAAACCAATGAAACTCCAATGTGGAAGAAACAAGGGAGCAAAACAAGGGAACCCTTGAATGAGAGAGGAAAATGGAAGGCCTAGTTGATGCTCAAAGGAGAAAATATGAGGATCTTGAAAGGGAATCCCCAAGGTAGGTGTGATAATACTGTCATGAATGTCCACTATAGAATCTGCAATAGGTGCACCTAGAGGTAGGATGAATGGAGCTAGAGGATCAAGTAGACTAGAAGAAAAATCTTGCTAAAGAGAAAAGACCTCAATTGGATGTGGTGTGCTAGTCAAAATAGGGTTCTTAGGAACAATACAAAGGTTCAAGTATCCTGACTACAACTCATGATGCTCCTACAAAGGAAAAGTAGTGTGCTCTAAAAATGGAGATGGTGGGCAAAAATGTGAAAAGGTGTAGAGATGGTGGAAGAATCAACTGTCTCTATAGCAATAAGGCCTCTTGTAGCATGATCTCAAATGAAGACTAAATCTATAGTGAACTCAACTATCTTCCCTAATCCATTACGTGTAATCTAAGAAATTGAGAGAAGGTTGGTAGACAAAGATGGAGCATACAATACATCATTGAATATACCATCCTGGATGTGAACTGAACCTTTCCCACAAACTGGTAGGGCAACATTTTTCCCTATGAGAATATGAGGAATGGGAGAAGCCTCACGAGTAGAGAAGACCCCTTGAGAAGATGTCATATGGTGAGAAGCACCTGAATCGAGTATCCAAGGGACCTGTGAAGAGGATGCAATGGATGCGTGTAATGCATGACCCTTTCCAAGATCTAGTGTAGATGTCAAAGATGTGGAAGAGGACTTAAAGGAAGACACCTATGTGGTAGAAGAAGATGGAGAGGAAATAGTGCTCTTCTGAAGAAGAGCTTGCAAATATGCAATTTTTTTCTCATAACCATAAAATCTCTTCTAAAAACAATGTGCCTCATCATGAGATCCTTTCTGATAATAGGAACAAGTAGGAGTCTGAGTTTTCTTTTTCTCCTTCTTCTTAGAAGAAGAAGATGAACTAGTAGAAGGGGAATCTAATATTTGCTTCAGCTTATGCTCTTGTGTATCCTTGGCAAGCAATTCCTGCAACTGCAAACCTGAAAATGAATCCATCTAAGTGATCTTGGACTATTCAAGAGTTAACTGATCACAAAATATCTCAAATGAAGGCATACTATGTCTATCACCCAAGGCATCCATAGTGGAGTAGAGAGTGGAAGAGAAGATCTGATACTATCCCCTCAACTTTGAGGGTATAAAAAAGATACACTCATCATTTGTCTTGGTTTTCCCACATCCCTACAAAAGTATATGCATAGATTTGAACTTCATCAAGAAGTCCTCAATGGTGGGAAAGCTGTTAGGTGTTAAAGAAGTCAACTCTGCATTAAGCTAAAGTGCCTAGAACTCATTCACTATGCCAAAAAAAGTCTAAAATTTGAGCCAATAAGCTCATGGATTGGTCAAGCCATCCAAGTCAAATAGTAGACTATCTAAAATGTTCAGTGCAATCAATCCCATGGTCTCATCCATTTTATTCTTGTGTTGAAGAATCTCAAAAGGGTGTGTTAAAGCAGGTTGGTTCTCATCTAGACATGACCATAAGTATCTTGACATGAGAATTCTTGTCATTTTTGCCTTCTAGGTGTGATAGTTGTGTGGCATTAGCTGGGTCATAGAAGGATCTGACATTGAGAGAAGAAGATGGAAGCAGAAGGGTCTATTCTGAGGTAAATTGCAGAAAAGAAAATGCTCCCCCCACAATGCAAAAGAGGTCAGTTAACCCCCCCAATGTATAATTTAGGCACTCTATACTTAGTGTGACTAATTTAGGGCTTAATTCTGAAAGTAGTATTTCTATCCATAGAACCTATAATCTAATTACAGATCTGGAAAGTAGACAAAAAAATATGCACATTCAAAAAAAATGGAACCTGATTATGTGTCTAGATGAGCCCATACAGAGCATTTAAAGTGGTAAAAATTGGGATTTGAGAGTTGCAAAAAAATTCAAGACCATAGTTCTCAAACCACCTGCACCAATGTGTAGATCATGAAATTCTACCCCAAAACAAAAAAAATTGCTTGAAAAAATGAGTTCGTGTGAGGAGATATCGTTGTTTGAAAATCACCTCTGTAGTTATTTTTCTAAATCACTGTCGTTGCACCTCTAAAAAGTAAAGAAAAAATCCCAAAAATTGTTAGATCTATTATGTCAAATCCTCTTCCTCCTTTTTCTCCAAATACTAGAAAAATATTCTTCTCCCAATTGAAGAAAAAATCACAAACAAACTAGTGTTTGTGTCTCTAAATCATGGCTTCAAAAATCTTTCAGACCAAGAAGTAGTAGGGAGGCTCTGATACAGTGTAGAAGTTGATGAAAGCCAACTTCACAACTTGCCAAGATCACCTGCATGCAAATAGCTTGCTGAAGAGAAACCAAAGGAGCAAGAGCTTGAAGAAAACAAAGTAAGAGAAAATATTTCACAATAGGAAAATGAAATTGCTACGTGAATGAATAAATTTACAATGAGAGAGAGGTTGAATATAAATGCCTCAAGGAAGCTTGTAGAACAAGCTAGAAAGTGGTAAAAGATAAGGTTGACAACTAAGCATACTTCCACAAAAAGGTGGAACATGCTAGAAGGGAACAAACTCCCATGTTGTCAACAAATCATCACTAAAACTATTAACTACATGCATTAACCTAAGTAAGCTTAAGTAAAATAATAACTAATTAATTATTAATTATTTACTCTAACAATATGCCAAGTATCAAAACCTCATTGAGTTAGTCTTTAGAACCTAAGTCTCTACACTTTCGTTGACTTTGTAATATTTGTGTAAACTTGTATTATGGTCGACTTTGTAATTATGTAATTGGATTGGTATATATGTAATGTATTGTATCATATCCAATGTAATGGTATAGAAAAAAAATATTAAGCAAAGAAGAGAAAATTACAAAGGCTACAACAATATAAGAATCAGTAAAGATTTATTAGTCATAGAAGGTGATTTGTACACTTAGAGAAATCTCATTCAACAAACCAAGTTGTAGATCAGAGATCAGTTACTACTTCATCCTAATAGGTGGATCCACTAGTACATTTGACCCCATTTTTAGACCAATTTTTTTGACCATCTATTAAAATGTTTTAGATTAGTCAAATTTTGCAAGGAAATATATATATATTTTTAAAACCATGCCTATGTTGGTCAAAATTTTGACCAACATGGGCTTCATCATGTCAAAATGTAAAAAGGTTGATTTACCCTAATTCATTATTATTCAACCATTGTGAGCAAATTCAATGGGCTGCTTGAAAGTAGAAAATATTTGAAAATATAAAAATGAGTCAATCACATTCAACTCTAAGTTGTGCTCTTCATTCTTCAATGCAACATTTCTAATCCATGCCTCAACGTGCTTTTAATCTTTCATCATCGAGGCTAAGAAGGTCAAGCTCCTTTCATTTCCATTGATACCCCATTTGGAGATGGCAAAAACTCTTTTTTTAATGTTTATCAGGACAATAGCAAAATCTTTGACTTCTCCAATTTGTAGATGAATGGGTGCACCCACAGATTAGGCAAGAAACATTAGCTGGTATGATAAAAAAACCTTGAAATGATTTATCACTTTCTTCCCATTTGTGTTCCACTATTAATCTTTTTACTTCGACATGTACAGTGATGTCTTTCTTAAGTCCTTGTTCTTTATGAAATGATGACATCAACCATAGATTCACATTCACTAGGATTGCTTTACACAAAAATCTCCATGTTAAAAAACATGTGTGACAGTCTATTCTTTGTAGTGTGCCAAAATATAACTTTCTCCTAGCTTTTACATCAATGGTTTAGCTATATTCTCAAGTTGGTAGTAGTATTTTTGGTAGTTTTTGTTTTTTCTTTGATGAGGTGGCCTCAAATCTATTGTAGGCACCCACACCAAGTCCCATATGGACTCCCCATGTGCATTTTGCACAATTTTTAGACCTGCAAGCTCCATTCCAATTTTCTTTAAACTCACACATGGGCCCTGGTTCTTCTACTATGTTGTTCAAGGCCCACTCACATACCCTAATTTGGTGGAGTGATTTGGAGCCATCTAAGTCCTATCCACATGGATTTTATACTTTGGACTCTATGTCTTTTGTTATCTCTCATACATGCAAACTTTTTTATATTCTCTCAATGATTATTGGAGGTTACCAATGTTTGGAGGTTAGTATTCCTTATGATCTAGAGTGTTTTCTTTTGCACTACTATGCGCACATGTCCTTAGAGACCATCATCTTTTTTCCTTTCTTAGACTAGGATTTGGACAAAGCCTTGGGATTGGAGAGCCATATTAGTAATAATATGTTCTTATTGGAGGTTGGTGATGATTGCCTTGTTTATAGTGATGACTATGTCATGCTCATTAATGAAGGCATTATTTTGGGGCTGACTATCTCTGTACAAATTTTATGGGCTTGTTGCATCATGCCACCTCCATGCCACCTCCATTTTTGGGATTGATATCCACATATTTTGCAAGGACACACCAATCATGGCCTTGGGAAGGCCATGTGGGAGCACTTTTTTGTGGTCCACGCTCTCCTTTTATTGTCATTTTTTTGATTGGTGGTGGGGTTTTTAATAAATAAAATTTATTTCCCATTTAAATTCCCTTAAGCAGTAGGGAATTCAGACATTTCTTGATTCCAAAGAGAAGCAACTTGGAGATTCATTTCCTTCCACTATTCAGATAGCCATATGCTCTACTTTAGTCCATGAAGCCATCATTTCCAAGGGATATGCAGACTCACTTTGGTGTTTGGATGAGCTGCTTCTCATGCAAGAAAGTGAGGCCACAAATGCCTCCTCTACTTTGTTCCTATCACCCACAAATTAAAACATCTTCTTTCACACCACAAATTGAGCATACATTTTATTGCAAACATTAGTCATGAAAGTGGCCATCTTGATAATATCTACGTCATCCTCATCTTTAAGCAAGGAAGAATTCAATTAATTTCTTCCCCCAGCCTTTAGAGCAAATAGAGACACAATTTATATTGATATGAGCATAATAGGGAGTGTTTGGATATGGAAATAGTAGCACTCATTTATCACTAGGTGCTTTTTTCTTCTCAATTGCAATATGGCAATATTAGCACTCATTTATCAATGGGTGTTTTTTTTTTTCTGGTTTTCATAAATTTTTGTTAAAGGATTATGGAATCTCCCCCCCTTTTCTATGAATGGTTTTAATCTCCATTCAATTGTGAGAGAGGTTTCCTATCATCAATTTTTATTTTTTCCTTAACACTTCTAGCTAGAAAAGAATCCTTTGTTAATTTGGTCTTTGTCATACTTAGTTCATTATTAATTGTGACTATCATCTTACAATATCCTCATTGTTTTTTACTTAAAATACATTTTACAAAGTTTCGGTTAAGTTTCTTATGTACTTTTGTTCTTTTAGTAATAGTGGCCAAGGCCAATTTTTGAGCTTTAAGCCTTTTCTGAGCATTGTCATCATTAGGGGTTTCTTGGTGATTAAACTATCTATTTCAACTTTGCATCTCATTATCAATTTCAAAACTTTTGTACACAATTTTCCCAAAATGTTATCAGGACAATGCTTAAGTTATAAGTTATTATGAATAATACATTAACATAAAAATTTGGTAGTGTTAGTGTTCTGATATATTTTAATAATAACATTTTAGTGTTCTTAAGATAGTTTTAATTTTTAGCCTATCAATGAACAAATCAAGAAAAAGATAAACCTAGTGCTAAATAGGCTCAACAGTTTAACAAACAAGATTTTAATATAATCATGTATCCATTGTAATTATTTATTCATTGAGAGGCTATTTTTCTTGAGTTTTATATCGATTTATTTTTTTTTGGGTGTTCTAGACTCAATTGTGAGGTCCATTTTGCATCAAAATGCACCCAACAAAAACTCCTACAAAAATGTGTCCAAATTGAGAAGGCTCATGTAGATATGAAGTTTTGATACCATATAAGAGTCAAAATAGACTTAAGTCTATGCTTTAATGTAGAGAGAAAAGATGCTATAGGAGGAAGAAATAAAGGTGAGATGATGTGTAGTGGCTAAATGACATTTTAAAGGCCATTGAACATGCACAATTTGTTTCAAGAGTGCAAGGAGTCAATAGAAATTCCATAATAGAAAAAATGATTAATTGGAGATAAAATTTTGCAACCTCACTTTTTAACATTGAAAACTAAATAGGAAAGTTAATACATTAAGATGAAGATATCCAACTATTGCATTTGATGTTTTAATCCTTTACTTCTAGATGTGATAAAATTATGATAGCAATTGGTGGAAAAAATATATGTCAGAACAAATGGCTACCATTCTTTATGCATTTGAATTTTTCTACGTATCTTTAAATATTAACCCTTCTTGTTGGTATAAATTTATAAAATAGTGAGAGTGGCTCAATGATTTCCCTTTTATTTTTGTAATATAAACCCGAATATTGATTTGTGCAAGGTTAATTGATCATTACATGCTAGGAGGCACTTTGGCCTTTCAAAGGCATTAGGCAACCCACTACCTGATAAAAGATAAAATAAAGATGACAAGCTTGAGTATTAGACTACACTAAATATAAAAAGGTGTACTTAAGATGGCCAATAAAAACACATCGAGTAAAAAAAAAACCCAAATTTTAAGTATTAATTAAACTAATTGTGGTAAATATGGAAATTGGGGATAAATGTAATTGCATATGACTGAGCGAAAAGACACAAGAGGCTAAACCAAAACATTAGATTTTTGAATAGTTATTCTCATATTCTCTACATTTGGTTCTTTACAGAGAGCTCATAGATTATACTTTATAAATAGTTCAACCTACAAAACTAAGGAGAATAACCATCATGAAACTACCTCTAGTTAGACTTATGAACATCATTACAATGGATACACAATTATATTAAAATCTTGTTTGTTTAACTGCTGAACTTGTTTAGCACTAGGTTTTTTTTTTCTTGATTTGTTCATTGAGAGGCTAAAACTTAAAACTATGTTAAGAACACTAACACATTAGTATTATAATATATCAGAACACTAACACTACCAAATTTTTATATTATTGTATTATTTATAATAACTTATAACTTAAGCATTGTCCTGATGCCATTTTGGGAGAATTGTGTACAAAATTTTTGAAATTGATAATGAGATGCAAAGTTCAAATATTAGTTCCTTTCAAGTATCTATGCTAAAGACCACCTATACAAATAAAGAGTCAACTTCAACATCCACTTATTTAGAAGCCACCTCCTCACTAGAAGTCAACTATGTAGAACTTGGAGTCACAATTTAATATTCAATATTATATGACCTTTTGGAAGTTAAATGATGCTGGAATAAATACCTCTTCCAATTTGGAGCTTCAATCTCAAACACAAACACAAAAAATTGCAAAAACTTCTTAGCTTCCACCCAATACTCAAAAAACATAATTACACATCTAAAATCTTTCAAAATATGCTAGAAAATTTGGGCCTTTTCATTAGCCTTGCCTCTACATAGAAATACTACAAGAAAAATCTACAATCACAATCTTTTACAACTACTGACACACCAAAGGTTGAGATAATGATGCTAACATCAATGAAAACCATCAACCTCACATTCTACCAAAACTAAACCAGCTCACTAATTAAACAATACACTCCAATAATTTTTTTTCTAATTCTTAGGTTGAAATGGGTAGATGTGGGACTGCATTGGATGATTTATGAACCAACTGTTAGGAAAATATCCATTAATTCTTCATTAGCTTGTATATTTTTCCTCTAGGCTATTTAGATGTTGTGCATTATTACTCAACCACCTATCTATTTGTTGGGTTTATTTCACCTCATCCAATGACCCTTGTTAAATTGGTGTCAGTGATTCTTGTCTTATCATTTTTGGTAATTAACCTTTCTGTACTATTAAAAATCTTTAAGGAGTTCCATATTTTCATGGAACATTTTCCAATTACAACCTTGGTCACATTTATATGGGGCCCTATACTGCCAAGGACTTGATTTTGGAAGAAGGTAGTTGTAAGGGCCCATTGTTCTTCCTCAAAACCATGCTCTAGTTGGCTGCGTCCGAATCTTGTTGTTGATTCTTGGCATTGAAAATGTCCTTTGGACTTGTATTTCAACTCGATGGACACATTTAAACATAACATGGTTAAAATTTTAGGAGAACACATTTGACTTTTCCTTGCATTTTATTCGAAGCAAATAAACCAAGTATTCTACTAGATTTGGCAATTGAGATCAATGGGTAATATTATTTTCTCCATCTGTATCAAATTTGTGGACATCTTCTGGATAAGCATACATGGTTTATCTCACACAAACATTAATAATTTTTTGAGCTACTAAAGCAAGGTGAGTCCAAGATTAATAGAGTCTCAAACAAGTTCGTCCAAAAGAGGCAAACATTTAGAAGCCTTTGCAAGTTTTTGAATTAAGATAGCAAAATTTTGGCTACTAGATTAGCTCAAGTTTTTTCAAGTATACCATAGATTTTAACAGTGTTTCTCTAAGTTTTGGAGATAGGAAGATTGGTTTTAGACATTAGAATATTTTCTAAGTTTGTAGATGAATGTAAGAATAAAATCTAAAGATTAATCATGGATTTTTTTAAAAATTCATTAGAAAAACTAGTGAAAGAGCCACAATCTATCATTTATTTGTGTCCACACTTTGAATAAAAAAATCTTAAATTTATATGTTGTACTAGTGTACACCACTTTGGATCATAGATAGAATTTTAATGCTTTAATCATCTTAATATGTAATTTTACTATTAAGCCAATTTGTTCTATGTTGCCACATCCCAGAAGTCAAATTCTAATGAATGACCCACAAACCCTAGGAATGTGTGCTTATTGTAAAAATGTTTAAGCATGTTACAATTTTCATAGCTAACACATCTATTACAATACTTATCACCCAATGTACTACCTCTTTGTAATACCCTGTGGTGGGATTCTACTAACTCTTTCCTAGTTTTACACAAGTATGTAGTGTAGGCTTATATTCATCTGACAGTGAAAGCCATTTGCATTCTCTATTATCATATAGTCACAAATTTGTAAACATGATTAGCTAATAGGCTTTCCTCTACAATTTGTCTTACATACATAAGCAGTAAGCCTAACATCAATTGTCTCATGCCTGCTCCATTGGCTTTTGGAATAAAGAAAGTAAATTGATAGCAAAAGGGTACACTCAATAGGGGGCATTGATTATAATGAAACATTTTCTCCAATATCACAAACATATATGGTTAGACTACTTGTGTTTTTAAGTGTTCGTCATGGTTGAACTATTTATCAAACATATGTTTTAAAGTGTTTTTTTGTAGTTTTATAAGTATAGTAATGAAGAGGCTTATGCCACTCAACTTCAAGGATTTGAGATACCTTCCAAAGAACATTTTGTTTACAGGTTGAAGCAAGCCTTATATGGTTTTAAGTAGGCATCAAAGGCATGGTAATCTAGAATTAATTCCTTCCTACCTACAACAAACAAATTTCATCAATATTTAATAATATTACTCTATATATCAAGCTGATGCAGTCAAGATCAATGGATCTTATTAAACTACTCAAACTTGCAGCCTTAATATCCCATCCAAAACACTATATGGAAACGTAATATGAAACTTATCTTTATTTCAACCTTCATCTATACATTCGAACAATAGAATTTATCTAGAATAATAACATGTATGAAGGATTTTGACATGAAACAAATTAGAAAATTTTCAATGTTTCTCAAGCCTTCACACCTTTGTGGCTTCACTCCTCAATTGAATTCTAATATTTTTCTTCATCCTCTAGCTCTTGTGGCTGCCTTGAACACCAAAAACACACCTACAGATCCTTATTTCTCTTCTTCTATCCTTCTCCTATTGGCAAGCTAATTATCTATACTCTTCCTTATGCAATTCCCTAGAGAAAAGCATGCAAGTTTCTCCAACCTTGTTGTTGTTGATTACAGCTTCTAATGCCATTGAAGGCTACATTTTGTATGGTTAGAACCCTTGTGGTGCCAATCCTTCCAAATGTGGCACCCAAGTTTGCTAAACTACATCGAATAAATTTTTATTGTTAATGGCTTTAGAAAAATGAAGATAAACATAAACCAAGTTGTGCTCATTTACAAAATAAAGTCTCTAATTATTTTCTTAAAAATCACTAACTTCTTTACCTCCATTTTACATAGCTGAGATGAAAGATACATGATTGGAGTGCCAAAGGTCATTCACCTTGTGAACACTTCCCTCGGCATCCAAATTTAGTAAATTAATTCATTATGAGTTTATAATATGCCAAAGAATCCCTTTAACCCTTGAAACCCTGAAATTATGCAATGTAATATTTTCAAAATGATAGCCTCTAATTTTTGAAATGAAAGTGGGGCAGTGATAAAAAAAATATTTTATCCTTCAACACTTCAAAATGTTCTCTTGAAGCTCCAACCTACACCAAAAATTAAAAAATCAAACATGGAAAGAAAATAATTTTTTTGGTGATGAAAGATTGCTTGTGAGCCCAGATGTTCTAGCATCACAAGTACTCAGCTGAGGATAGTCTTATCCAAGTTGTATATGTAGATAATCTTATCTATGTTGTAAAAAAATCATCTTTACTTGATAAATCTAGAACATCTCTTATTTTAGTTTTTAAAAAGACTGATCTAGGTGGATGCATCATTTTTTGGTCTAGAAGCCTCCATGTGTAGATGGTATATTTATGTCTCAACAAAAATATGCTTAAGATATCCCCCAAGGAATTTGTATAAAAGATAGCAACCCTATTGAGGTTGGACTTGAGGTGTCCACTTCAAATGAGTCTACTTTAAAGAAACCCACTCTATAGACAACCAATTAGTTGATTGATTTATTTGGCTACTGCACTGACCAAATATAAGTTATTACATATGTAATGAGTTTGATGTTTTGGTTATAGTAAAAAAAATAAGAAAACATATTGGAGTGCTACTAAAAGGATTCCAAGGTACCTTAAAAAACATAGATTATGGTCTTTATAGACTAGATAGGTTGGATATGCTAATTCAATTTAGGTAGGTTCTGTTGATTATCAGAAGTATACTTCTAGTTATACTTTCAGCCATTATTCTGTAATATTTTCTTTGAAATACAAGAAATAGTCTACCACATCCCTTTCTGCTACATAGGCTACATAGAAAATTGCCACTTTCACCAATTGCCAAGTAGGTTGGTTGAAAAGAATCAAACAAGGTATGCAAAAAATACACCATGGTCCCAACATATTGCATTTTCATAATTAGAGTTCTATTTAAATGAGTAAGAATTCGATGTTCTACAATAGTACTAAGCATGTTAAAATCTAGAACCACTACATTGGAGAGTTGGTTCAACAAGGTTTCACTGAACTTGCAATATTGTCCTACTGAGGCAAGCATGCCGATATATTTATAAAATTCCTTGCCAGTAATCAATTTTAGACACTAAACTTTGCTCAATGTCTTCTAAATGTTCATTATGCAAAATTGCTAACATATCAATGGACACTCTTCCTTTTGAGGATATTCTTGTTCATGAATTATGTTAAAAAATTCACATGCCTTGTCTATGCTTCCATTTTTCAAACATGTCTACCATGGCAATTGTGAGTAGAACATCTGACAAAAATTCTTTATGCTTTTATGCATGCCAATAACTTATTCTGAAGCTCTTGTTTTGGCACAGGCATCAATAATGCTAGCAAAGGTTGTGTGATTTAGCTTTATACCTGCCAATTGCATTTGCTTGAATATAAACACACATGTTATATATGTTTTAAAACATATATAAACACATAGTTTTCTTGGAAAACTGAGCAACTTTCTTTCTTAGTTTCAATGGCATGAAATTTTTCTTTGCCTCTTGGTCTATGGACTATAGAACTTTGAGCTCAATGGGTAGCCCATGGAAATCCCAACCAGGCACATAGTGCACCTTATACCCTTCAAGCAACATAATTTTGTTGATAAAATCTTTCAGTGTCTTGTTCAAGGCATGCCTAATATGCAAATCTCCCAACATAGATCCTACTCATGATTATGAAGGCACATATCCTACACATGAGGAAGGCCCTAATGTGCATCAGAGCTATAGAGGTACATATTCAATTTTTATTGAAAATTAATTATGTAATTATTAATGAAATTTGTCATCTTAAATTTCAATTGGTGTAACCTTTATGTGATAATTTTTGAGTATGGAGAACGTCATGGTAATGGAGTCGAGCCTGATGTTAGTGTTGAGCATGTTGAGGTTGGGGCTAAACAAAATGTGGTAGATGATTTGGCACTATCAAGTAAAGAAAAATCCCTGTCATGTTGTTTAGATTAATGAAATACTTATTACATTAAAAAAAATGTTTAAAATTAAATGCATTTATTTCCTATTATAGGGGCGCATCAGCCTTATGCTCAAAAAAAGAAGAGGAAGCCTCACATTATAAGATTAGAACCACAAGAGCCATAAGAGAATGCTGAAGATAGTCACGATGTGCCTATTAGCCTTTATGCCACAGATAGTCATGATGTGCCTATTAGCCTTCATAATCATGAGTAGGATCTATGTTGGGAGTAGAAGGATGTAGTGAAATGTCATGCACATTGTTATCATTGTTCAAAATTAACATCAAATAGATTATTTCTCATGAAATTCTCAATTTTAGTTATTATTGATTAGGCCTATTTACCATTTTGTGAACCAATGCACCAAAATATTCTACATTTCTTTGGCCATTGGAATCTGTGTCATGGCAGTCAACCAGTGCTTTATAGCCTTGCTTGAAGCCAATTTGTTTGTCCTCTTCTATGGGTGCTAGATTAAATTTATATATTATAGAGACAAACAAAAATTTATTATTCTCCTTAGCATAAATTTTTGTTTGTCCTCTAGAACTATATATATATATATCTAGAGAGAGAGAGAGAGAGAGATTTATATATGTATATATGTATATATAAATGTGTATATATATATTTATAATTATATTTATGTAGATATATATGTTTAAATGTATATTTCCATGTATGTATATATACAAACTATCTCCCATAAGTATATGTACCTGTATATGTATACATATGCAGATCTAAATCATTCATACGCTCTCCTCTGTATATGCATATTTCTATTTGTGACCAAAGCTAGAAGTATAAGGTGCTAAATAGTTTTACAGATTCCTATTTTGAGAATAGGTGACCTGTTAGATATTTCTTTTAGGGGGTAAGACCTATTAACCCCTTACCCCCCTTCTTTTCATTGCCATGGAATTTTTTTTTTTTATTGCAAGTTAGTCAAGGATTGCAACATTTACCTCCAGTGTCCACCATTTCTTTAACCAGATCAGAGATCTCCTCAAAATTTTGTTACTCCAATTTCCTCCAACATTAATGTTTGTAACCCTCTCAGTCACTATTATTTGTAATGCCCAATATGTTGGGAAGGGAATATGGCTGAGATGGATTTTGATCCAACCTTGTATTTTTTTTTGAGGTTCTTCTATTAGAAATCCTCCCCTTGTATAAAAGGAAGTATGCCTTCTTAAAGACCCATATAAAGGGCATCCGTAATGTATACAAGACTCTGATCTTGGGCTATATCAGGTGTTTTCTTTGCCCTGTTCTTTTTCCCTCAGTGCCTGCAATTGAACAGGGAAAAACTTTTGTAAAATGTTCTGATAATATAATATAAATTCTTGATTACTATTGCGTATTAATGAATTTTATATCATATTAATGAATGTTATGTGATTGTATTGATTGAATGCTATAGTTCATAAATGTATGAATGAAATGAATGAAGTATGTAATTAGATGTTAATGGGGAGTTTAGATTGATGTTAGGGGGAGGGGGGTGAGGCTAGATGAGTTTCCACCTTCACGTGGTTGGCAGGTTGTTAAGTAGAGAATATTATAGTATTCTTGAAATCAAGTGAAGCTCAAACTAATATACCAAGGAATCACTAAACACAAATCCATCTACCTCTCATCTTCTCATCCTAACAAGTCATCTTTTCTGCCACTTTTATTTGGAAGGGTCTAAAGCCTAATCAATTCATCATCTGCATATCCTGAAATCATAATGCTCCAAAGAAAATAATGATGTGCTTGAATAATGTACACTGTTTCTTTCACCCACTTTATTTGATGCCAAATGCTTGCATCACCAAGTTGAGGTAGTGTAACTTGTAAGCTGCCCAAAATATGTGCTCATATCTCACCTCAACTGATGTAGAGTCTACAGCCTTAATCCACCAAAATCTTCTTAAGTGCGTAGTAGCACCCAACCCACTACAAGATGCCAAGCAAGGTTACTCCCCTTTAGCCAATGCTGACCTCTATCTCTCCAAGTGGAATCTACTTCTCTAAGGTCTTACCCCCTTTCTAGGGCTCTTAAAAAACTTGGGTCAAATTAAGGCTTTAGGGACAATAGCCCTCAATTAGGCCAAATATGGAAAATTAGACAAAATGCTTTCAAGGCTTCAAACAAAGACTAGTTTTGTCATTCCTAGTCCTACATACCTTAGTTTTTATTAAATACAAGTACAAGAACTCCACCACTTAACCTTTGATTCAAATATGACCCCATTTTCCAACAAGATTATCTAATATGAATCCTGAAATCTCTTCTCATGATAGTGGTTGGATTTGACATGATTTTTGCTAAGTTCCTTTTTGTATATACAGGTTGGAATGGAGCATTGGGCTCGCTGGGTTCATAGAAAATTCTGGCATGGTGCTCTCTGGAATATCCATGAGGTATGAAATTAATGCTATTGTAGTTTGAGCTAAAGTGGATTCATATTTTGCTATTATGTATGACATTGATAAATAGAGTGGAAAGTGAATATATGAGTTTCAATTTTGAATTTTTTTTAATGTAATTAGGGAAGCCAGGGTTCACAAAGAAATAGGTAGATCTATTTTTCCCACCAAATTTTGTTGATGATTTTCCAGTATCCATGTAGGTAAAATTATTTTCTAATGACCATGTTGTAGGGACTATTTGAGATATTGGTCTCCTAATGTAATTCTTTGATATTAACAGATATCACACAAGTATAGTATGATATATGTAATTACAAAGTTGGGACTTCTATTTGTTTAAATTTGGAAACAACAACAACCGTTTATAGGAATAGGATCAATCTAGATCTAATAGTTTTAACATATGAAGCAACTTTAGTTGGTGGGTTCTTTGCTATCAATTAGAGGGGGCAAGTTTTGCTTGCAACTTTCAATGAAGCTACAATTTTGTGTTTTTGTTAGTGGAAAGGTGGTTTTTTGATATATGGTATTTTGACTGAAGCTAGCCTTCCATTTACTGCTCTCCATATATTAACTAATATATGTGTTTCATTTCTCTAGCTCAACAACCTTGAGCTTTGCTATGAATCTTGCTAAAAGAGGAAACCTTCTAGTGGCTGAAAATCTGGTAAGTGTCAACAATAATGATGTTGCATATTTCAATTTCTTCAATTCAATTGTTTCTAAATCTTTAGAGAGATAGATTATGCTTAGTTTATGTTTTAATTTTTGAAATTCCACCATTTTTGAATGTTTAGAGACCAAAGAATAAACGTACTAAAGATTTTGGGTTATGATGTTTCCTATTTGTTTCTTATATGATGATGATTTTTTCTTGTCTTTTGATATTTGGAATAGGTTAGCACAAATGTTATTCATTTTCACATTGATGGAGTAGTGGTTGGAGAAAAGAGAGTAGTGTATGCATCATATAATGGTGTCATAGAGGAGACATTGAAACCTCTACACTTAGTTGGTGCTGATAGTAACTATAATGGTGTACAAGGATATGCTCATTATGTTAGGATCTTGAGCCAACTAGCTATTACAAATCATTATATCAAGGTGCCTAGCTATAAATACAAAATGGAAGCTAGATGCTTGAAGAGATTATGTTCTTGTTCTGTAGATTGATATAAATATCAAGAATTTGGTACTGTAAGAAAATTCACTTATTTTCCAAATTTTTTTCTTATTTGAGATTAACAAAATCTACCTCTAGAATTGGCACTTGATGGTTCATGTGGTGCTTCAGATGATTACAATCTTGAGGAAAGTGGTGATGGCATATGGACTGTTGTTGGAGGCAAGGTCCATCTATTTCTTTTCTCAAATTTCTTTACTTCTATTCAATCTTGTTTTAAATGATTAAACAATTTACTGTCTGAAAGAAGAAGAAAATTTAGTGTGGTTGAAAATATTTTTCTCATTTCTTGAGGGTTGCAACAAAACTTCCATGACCATAAATTTGCACGATAGGTTAAGGGTCAAGACTCAATTTTTAGTCTACCATTCATATTAAATTCTCTTTGGAGGTTAAAAATTTAGTAAATTAATCTAAAGATATCATCAAAAAGTTTGATTTGGAGAAAATCTTTTTTCTTTTAGTTTGTTTTACATCCCAAAAAATTAATTTTACAAAATAGGTATAGTTTCACCAAACAGAATTTGTGGTCTTGTATGGTGAACCTTGTCTAAAATGCTTGTTTTATGTTTCCAGGCATCATGTTGTAGGAATTTTTCACTTGATATTGTCTTATTGGATGCACTTGTTCATTCCATTCACAAAGATATGGAGGTGCCAAATATTTCTAAGGATTTGTTTACTAGGTGAATGGTTTCATCCAGTGTTTAATCTATCCTATGATTCTGACCTAGGCAATGTATGCATACTTCAAACTATATTTTCTAGCTTGTTGCATTACTTGTGTATGTGGATAGTGGAGCCCTTTTTGAGAAATCAAAAGACAATGCAGAGTTTCCCCTTCTTACCACCTTTGTTGGTGTTGAGTTTCCTTCAACTGAGCATCCAATAAAACTTATTCATGGGCGTGCATCATTTAAGCTCAAAATATCCCAAGTAAATCCACTAATGCCTAGGATAAGTAATTTTCTACTTATTTTCTTACTATAATTTTGTGTTATTTGATTCTTTAAAAGTTATAATAGGTTGACTCTAATATTAGTTAAACTTTCACTTATAATGGTCCTTGATTGTGCAATTTCTTTTAATTTACAGTTGTCCTCTAAATGTGACAATAGGTTGTTTCGAGTATGTTTTGATTATTGAATATAACTGGAATATGTCTTTATGTATGATAGTTGATATGATTGACCAAAATATTCCACAGGAATGGTGATTGCTGACAGAAATTCAAGAAACATGGAAGAAGATGGAGTAGAGACTTCTGCATCCATTTTTGTGAAATACAATCATCTGCTACATGGCAAGAAAAAGAGTACTCATTTTAAAAATGAAATGCTAATTGTAAAATTCTTGAAGAAATAAATTCATTATGCTAAGAGTAGGCATCAACCTGTGCTGATAGATGAGGTGATTTTTCTGAGGTTTTAAATTTTTTACGTTGCTTTTGTATAAATTGGTTTATATTCTTATGTTTATTTGTTTGCCAAACCCACATGGAAGTAAAAAGTCATGTTCACAGTTGTGTGCTAATGATGATAATTTATAGGCATCAAAATATATTGCAACTACATATACTGAACTACACAATGTGGGTGTAGAAGCTAAGGTTTGCAATAAGTGTGCCTAGTCATTCTGAAATGTTTAGTTTTATTGTGGATGTTAGTCAATACTTTTAGAACAATTTGTTCTTTTTTGCACACTCTTGATTTAATCTTTTTAATGTTTGGGTTGCTATCTAGAAGAGGCACATTACCAGTTACTGCCCATACACCAGAGACTATAATTTGTCTTTCAATTTCTCATACAAAGATGAAGTTGAGAAATCAGGTGAGAAACCCTTTAATTATAAATCCTGGGTTTTACACTACAATAACTAGAAATATCTTTTAGCCTTTTGAGGCCTATGAAAAGATCACTTGGATCCATGTTCATCTTTTTTATAACTTTAATCATGTGGCTATCTCTCTATATTTTTAGGATGTATGCATATAGCTTTAAGTAGTTACTCTGCTTTTAAGCTACCTATTTTTGTCATTATTTGAACCAAAGTATCTCTTGAAATAAAGTTACACCGGGGTGACCTTTGTGTGCTTGTAGTCATAGAGGGTCTAAAATGTGCTAGGGATATTTTTCTTATTTTTGAGTAAAGCCTAAATAAATTTATGCCAAATCCAATTTTAAGTGACTCTACTTATTTGGTGGAAAGTACATTTAAGGAGAGCTACAGGGCATCTTGAAATTTGAAAAATTCTTAGAAATGATTGAATCTATCCTTTTCATTTATTAGGGTTCTTTATATTCTAGTTGGGAACTTGCAAGGTTAAATTTGGATTAAGGCTTATGGCTCATAATATTAGTATTGCTTTTTGTGTCAGCTAAAATTGATTATGTTGAGAATGCATATACTCACATTATTTTGAAGCTTAAAAAAATTTGGTGGGCATTTTAGAAGTCACATTAATGAGATGGAAAATTGGATAGGTTTTGATTTATCTAACAATTTATTGCTACTTTCCAACAATACTTCACAAGTGGTGTGCATGAGATTGAAACATGAGAAGGCTTTTCATCATTTGACAAATTTCACTATTTTCCAACATGCTTTTCTAAGGTATTAAAATTGAATGTAGAGTTCGCTCTCAAAGTCCTCAATTTTGAAATATACCATACAGAGCTGATAGATATGGAGCAAAGGGAGCAAGGAAGACAACGAGAAATCGATAGGAAACATCATGTTGATGGTGATTCTGCCAATGGGAGACATGATGATAATAATGATGATAATGATGATGGTGATCATTCAGATGGGTTAGGAAATAGAGGAAGTTAGAATTTGTTGTCACTTTTTCTAGCTTTCATTATAAAAGTTGATGAAATAGACAACTCTATGTAATGAACTTTGGTGTTGAAATGAAGAGAAAGAAGACAAAAGGAGGGTAGTAGAGATGAAAGGAGTGGTGGAAGAAAAACACAACCAACCATCCCAGAGTAAGGCAACTATGCAATTCTCTTGCTTGTGGATTTTTCATAAGTTAAGGATTAACATTAGTCAATTCTACTGATCTGTATGAATGAAAAGTAGAGAAGCAGCAGGAGATATGGATATTGACTCAACAACTATGCCAACTATGATGGACATTTCATCTGAAAGGTCTCTTGTTTTCACCTATTCTACCAACATTTTTTGTTTTTGTTTTCAATTTCTACAATTGCAAACTAAGATTGTTAGCTTGCATAAAAAAGCATGTTGATTTAATCTACTCTTAGACACAACCTAGCAATTCCTATTTCTGAAATAGTTTTCCTTTTATATAAGGATTTTTAATTTTGTACACCTGAAAGAAAAATAGAACTAGTGTGCATTATGGATTTTCTTGGATTTTTGAATGTGATATTGTTGTTGATTCTTACTAGGACAATATGCATATCCTTAAATATTAGCTTGCCATTAGATGACATTTCATGGAGGCAGTCAATAAAATAGTTCAAACGCCTTACCTATGATTCCACATTTTACATGCATGTCTACAAGGGTAGTTGTAACTTAAACAAATATATTCTCTCAATATATCTATTTTGTGCATATCCAACAACCATGGCTTTTGATGACCACATTACATTCAGGCATCCTGTCAAATAGTTCACATGACTTATCTATGCTTCCATTTTGCAAGCATGTCTCCCAAGGAAAATGCTACTACTTCATCTACACCATCTGACAAAATCCTTTATGCTTTGATGGATGCCTATAAGTTATCCCAAAGCTCTCATTCAGCAGTTATGAGATGATCAATCAAGAGGAAATGAATATGGGTGATAGGGAAGAGAATTCAATAATAGAGGCTCTTAACTTTAGTTACAGTCATGATATGGGTGATGCACAACTGCCTCTTGGATTCACGTTCCATCCCACTAATGAAGAGCTCATAACACATTATCTCATTAGAAAGGTTTTTAGACAAAAATTTCATAGGAAGGGCCATTGTTGAAGTGGACCTCAACAAGTGTGAGCCTCAAAAAAAATTTGACCAAGCATTGGTCAAAATTTTGACCAATGCTTGGCAATTTTCTACCAAGCATTGGTCAAAATTTTGACCAATGTTGTGCAATTTTTTACCAAGCATTAGTCAAAATTTTGATCAGTGTTGTGTAGTTTTGTACCAGCATTGGTCAAAATTTTGACCAATGCTTGGAAAAAATTGTGCCAACAATTTTGAAAGTTTTTGACCAGAAAACTTTTGACCAATTGGTTGGTCCAAATTTTAACCAACTTGGGTCAAAATTTTGACCAATAATGGTCAAAAAATGAGCCCAAATGTACTAGTGATCAGTCAAATCCTTTAGCAAGGTAGACCTAATAGTCTTGTGTAAATCTCTTTACTGAGTGCATACTTTATTGTATGTTTGTAAATCCTTTTGCAAGGTGGACCTACCCGTCCTTATTGCTCTTAATAGGGCAGATCATTAGAAGTGATCATTGTAAGCCTTAACAAGCCAACTTTATATTGTAGTACTAAAGCTTGTGGGTATCATCCCCACCCTAGTTTTACTTTCTATTTGGAAGGTTTCTAGGTCACCAAATCTTGTGTCAAAGTGTTATGTATGCTTTCTTGTTTTCAATTTCTCATGCATACAATTAGATCAGAATTCTTATAAAGGATTAATTACTAATCAAGTTAAAGTTTTATTAGTTACTCATTCAACCCTCCTCTCTCAATAACTTAGCATGTTATAATATTTCCAACAATTGGTGTCAAAGCTTTGTGGTTCTCAGAGAAAAGTTTAACAGCTTGAGCAAAGATCAAATGCTATGGAAGTATATAGACTTGACAAAGCTATTGACAATGAAAAGCTAGATATGAAATTGGCCATTAGACAACTCAAGAAAGAAAAAGAGAAACTCTCTCAATCCCTGAAAAGAAGAAAAGATCTTGTAATCCAAATGAATAATTCACTCTACATTAAAGAAAGAATTGAAGACATCCATTCAAACAATTCAAATGAAGGTGATGAAGCAATCAAAAAATTACTGGAAAATAATAATACTCTTCAAGAGGAAGTAATAAAACTAAGAAGAGAGCAATAAATTAAGTCAATGAGATTATGTGAAGTCATGGAAGAGAAAAATAGGATAAGAGAAGAGATAGAAGGAAAGAACAATGAAAATCAACACATATCCCTTCAGCAAACAAACTTCATTGATTAGCTCACCAATGCAAATGAAGAGATTATGAACTTAAGATCAAAAAATGAAAGATTGTAGAATGATTTAAACATTGAAAAGAAAACCAATGAAAGAATAATGAAATCCCAAGCATACATGAATCAATTGAATGAGCAAAGTCATTGTAGAGAAAAAGGAAAAGTAGGAATTGGATACATAGGAGAAGGTGAATCATCCAAGCAAGGAGCACAAAAGAATAAACCTACTTGTAATCATTATGGTAAGTTAGGTCATATTTCAAACAGATGTTGGAGAAATGGGAAAGAAAAATTTAATGGAAAATGCTACAATTGTAATCAACATGGTCATAGAATTAATGAATGCAAAGATAAACCAAAATTTGAAGTCAAACATCACAAATGTAAGAAGCATGGGCACAAATCATTAGAATGCAACACCAAGATATTGAATCTATTAGAAAAAATTGTAAAGGCTATATTTGGTTGGGAATATAAAACTTGGTGCAGATGTCATTATTGTGGAGAATTTGGACACATTGGAATGAACTATGAAAAACATCACTTAAGGAAAAGAGATACTACCAGGAGATGTTTAATTTGTACAAAACTTGGTCATCTTGCCAAGAATTGTATGAATACTAGAAGAATTAAAGATGAAAAGAAGGCAAAAGATGATAACATCAGAAAGTAGATGAGACAACAATGGGTTCCAAAGTCTACCGAGAATGCAAGTCCAAGCAATGATGATCAAGTCACTCAAGAATTGGGTGACTCCACTATTTCCACTTGATTTCTAAATGAGGGACAAGAACTAGGTTACTAATGAAAACATCTAATCAGTTCTAGTTGATAGTGTATACACTAATCTAATGTGCTAGAAATACTAATCTAATGAAAGCATTTACACATTAAACTAACATAACATATAAGAGAGACAAAGAGAAGACAAACTCAAATGAGAATGTGAGCCATGGATAGGCTCTCTCAATGAGATTTTTTCTCTTGTTTTTGAGATGTGTCTATGTGTAGATTGGGGATGTATGCTCAAATGCTCAAAGTTGCTTCAATGCTGGAGATGGGATAATAGCAAATTGGTAGCTTTGTGAGCTCTCAATTTGGCATTATAAAGGTATGGGTATGGCTTTTGGCTCTCAAAAGGGCATGGTAACTTTAGCTAAAAGATTGTTGATTGAAATGGCTTGGGATGGGATTCAATTTATAGGCTAAGGGGTAGAGGGATGGAGGGCTTATATGCAAGGATGGATGAAGGCTTAAGGAGGGCTAGGATGCACTCAAAGGAGAGCACATGGATTGTGCTTGTTTATCACCAATGGGAAGGTGACACTTGTCACAAGGAGGATGAGTGTGAGAGGGTAGGGTAAAGGGTTGGTTAAAGGCATGATGAGTGGGGTTGAGTATGTAAGAGAGATGTAAGAGGAATGAGTGTGGAAGAGGGAAGATTGTGGAAGACGGATGTAAGAGTCATGAGTGGGCTTGTAAGAGTCTTTTATGGTTTGTAAGAGCACTCATGACTTGGTGGTTGGGATTTTTGAGGGGAGACTTTGGTTTGGATTAAGAAAGTCTTAAACTTGTTTAGGGAATGTGACAACATTAAGGGTGGATTAGGCTTGGGTTTAAGATTAGATTAAGGATGTTAGAGATGTGCAAGTGGATGGCATTAATGAGGGTGGGTGAGTTAGTGGCTAAGCTTGGTTAGTATGGGTGGATGGGGTGGATTAGGCTAAATGGAGGATTAGAGATAGGTTAGGGGTTTTTAGATTTGAGGATTTTATTTATCAAATAGATTTATTTAATAAATGGGGATTTTTGGAATGAGATAGAAGAATAGGATATAATTGATAAATGATAGGTTATTTGATTTATCAATTAGGACTATAGATGATTAATTAAATTAATCAACTAGGGGATGACAAAGGATTAATTAAATAAAAATTTAATTAATGATGCCTTTTTAGATAACTAAATAGGATTACTAAAATAGTGTAATCAAATTTAGGTGTCTACATTTTGCCCCTCTTTGACATAGTGTTGAGACAACACTATTTCAAAGAAGTTTGAATGAAGATGACATGAGGAAGATGTTTTAGCAACAAGGTTGCCCCAGTCTCAGATAAGAAGAGGAGAGACTAGACTTAGATGATACCCCCTCAAGAAGGCGGCGGGGAGAGAAATGAGGCTCGACGACTTCTTGAAAAGTACAAGAAATTGAGATGACTAAGACACAGGTTGGAAAAGAGAAGGGGTTGAATTAGCTCAAACTCTCACTACGGGAGAATGATAAAGGGAAATCAGAGGCACAATGGTAAAGCAAGCTTAAGACTTTCTAGGATTGGGGGGGGGGATGGAGGAGCGGAGTGCCATAAAAGGAATCCATGGTAGGGAGATGGATGATAGAATGATAAACCTGATGCAACAGGATTTCAAAGAGTTAGATTGATGGATGATGGGTTTTGGAGATCCCTAGGACTAGGATTGTGGATCTCAAAAAATGAGGCTTGGTGGGTTGATTTGATTGGTGGATCCCTAAGACTAAGATTGTGGATCCCTAAAGCTAAGCGTGAGGAGTGATTAAAAGAGATACTGATGCATAAGCCAGGGTAGGAGCGAGAGATGTAGGATATGGATGGGGGATAATGGAGATGAAGGGAATCCATTGAAGCTTTCTGAGCAGGGGGATACTTCAAAGAGAAGTACCACCATGTAGTTGAGCACTAGATTTGCTATAGGACTGTTGGTTAATTGCCAAGGTTACCAAGAACATCAAGGCCTTTTTACCAACCGTCCAGAGGACTAACAAACTGACTCAAAACAAACACAAAAGGATTGCCTCAGTATCACACATGAATCCTAGAGGAAGCAGCATGGAAACGACATTAGGTAACCCACAAGCAGAAAAAGAAAATAAGCAAAAGACCTGATCAAGACCTTACACTCTGATTGCCTCATTCGCAACATACCATGATATGGAAGATCGTGACAACCTTGAGGAGGGAACAAGGAGATTGCTTGGAAAAGATACTTCAAGACCCAAAAGGGAAGATTCCAAATAAATAAAAAGTGAAAATCTAAAAGAGAACTGTTTGCCAACAAGATGGGTAGGACGAGGTACTAACGGACCAAGATTAGACATGAGGAAAGCTATATCCTACAAGGATCTATCGGAGAGCACCTAAGCTGATGGATCTAGATGAGTGATGCATCTGACAAGCTGAACTAAGAAGGATAACACTTTGGTGACAGGAGATCTAGCTAACCAAGGTTTGTGCGATGTGTGCAAGATGTTGATCAAGGAGGAACTGACACGAAAGTTGGATAGATACAATGGTACTAAGCTAAAGAGGATGTACAAGCTGATGAACCAAGATATTTACAAGCTGAAGCTGACCAAGATATTCACAAGCATGCAAAAGCTTAGGATGATAGGATAGCGGGATGGTTTGATGTTGGTGCAAGATGCAGAAGCGAAGGATGAGGGGATAGCAGAAGATATGGATTTGGGGAGGATGTATCCCAATGATGATGAGAGATTTTGTGACTGAGGATAGCTAGAGGAGTAGGATGAGATGGTTGGATAGGATGGGAGATAGCTAGGATTATGACGGATATAAAGAGCTGACATTGGGTTTGCATGAGGATAGCCTAGAGCTAGATACCAATGACAAGGGAGGATGGACAAGACAAGATCTCCAAGGAATACAATGCCCCTAGTCAAAATATGACATGTGGAAGGAGGTCTTACAATGGATGTGATAAGATTGAAGTTAGGATGGAAAAGTTGAAGATGCTAGGGAGATGGATGATAGCTGTGATGTTTGGAAAAAGCTGTAGGAGATAAGTGGATGGTGTGAGATGGAAGTTGGAGGGTGGCGGATAGGTGGATAGATTGGAAGATGGAGTTGGATGTCAAGAGATGACCAAAAGCATGAGGGTGATAGGCTAAGCTAGAGATGGCTGGATTACGCATGACGCTTGTTTGCCAAGTTTTCATCATGGTACTTGTCCAAGGCGCTTGAATTGCCAAGTTTTCACCAGTGGACGCTTTATTTTTTTTTCTTTTTTTTTCTTTTTTGACTTTTTGACTTTGGACTTAGCTGGAATGATTTTGGCTTTCTTCAGCTATTTTTGGCTTTTTTCTTAGGATTTTTCACTAGCTATTGGAATGTTCAATTTTGTTGCTAGCTGTTGGTATACCGGATGTGTGATTTATGCAATAGATTGGATTAGATGGGATTGATGGTAGGAGATGGAGGGATGAAAAGGCTGAAAAGGAGCATGAGATGGGGATGCTTGCAGGATCAACATTGGCACATGTTGGGATAGGTGTGAAAAGAGCATATGGGGGATAGATGGTAGATGTGGGCTTGATGGAGGATTTGTGGAAGCATGCTTAGGGACATAGGCAACCAAGATGGAGTTAGGAGATGGGGGACATGAGTCACTGGATGGAGGATTAGCAATGGTGGATGCCATTATGCATTTGGTTTCAATTTTTTTCTTTGGGATCCACATGGTTTTGGATTTTCTTTTCATAGGCATTTTCATTATTTTGAATTCTTTGATTGGATTTTGCCTTTTTGGAGTATGTCTTTTAGAATAGACATATGATTGCCTAGGATGTGGATTTTTAGCTTTATGCATTTTGAAGTTGGCATTCACATTGTTGTGGTAAGCTTTGGGAAGATGGTTAGGAGAAGCTTTGTGATATGGAGAGGATATGGGAGAGCATATAGGGGGATGGTGATGGATGATGTGCCTCGATATGTGCCTTTTTTGATCTTGCATAGGAATGGAGGGAATAGGATTTGAATGATGGCTGATAGAAGGATGGAGGATGGTAGATTTTTGGACATAGGGACCCAAAATGGATTTAGCAGATGAAGGGGGGATATGGTAGGTTGTTTTGGGTTGCAAGGATGGTGGAGGGGGGATGACATAAGATTTCTTGAAGGAGTAATGGGAGGCTGGCATGGGGGGTTTGGAGATAGGCTTGTTTTGGGGGTGTGGTGTACCAACACTTTTAGATGGTGAGCCTTTGGATACATATCCAAGAGCATGAAATCCTGGATTCTTTTGTGCAATAATAGGCTTTATGATTCCTTGCTCTTGTGGTCCTAAACCTTGACCTTGATAACACCATCGATTGAGCATTTGAACTAGCTAAGGATACTTTTTGCTTGCAGAAAATGGTGGAAGTGCTATCTCAGATGTACTGTGACTGGGAGATGCTATTCTTAATTCTTCTGCTGAGAGGAGGCCACCATGGATGAATGTAAGCGAACCAAGAGGGTAGATTTTAGATGGTGGAATAGCTTGGATAGGTGGTAAGATGGAAGCATGGAGCAGAGGAGATGGTAGGATAGGCTCTTGATTTAGCTGATGGGATGAAAAGATATCCTGTAGTAGAGGAGGCATGGCTTGAGGTTTTGGAGATGGAGGAGATGGTGACTGCGCTATGGATGGAAGACATGGTGCAAGGATATCTTCGTTTATGCTTTGGGGGATGTCAACATGCTTTTGGGAAAGATCTTGATAGGATTGGATTGGGATGGATAGTGTGATAGGAGGTGAAGGGATGAATTCTTCAAAGGTAGTGGATGGATAGATGGGAGATTAAGTAGTGGAGATGGGTGAGTAGAAGATGGATGCATAAGGGTCATTATGGGAGATTTGGGAAATGCTTGGAGGTGATGTGGATAGGATTTGAAAGGATTTGGTAGGTGTTGGGATTTTGATGCTTGTGGGAAGCGGAAGGATTTTAAGCAATTTGATGGATTGTATGGGGGTGTTAGCAATGGGAGATGGAGGTGATACTATAGATGGGGAAGCTTCATCACTGACTACTTCACATGGTTGGATTGGATGACATGGCTTATCAACTCCTGGATGTTGTTTTTCTTGTATTTTCACTGGGAGATTCCTTGGGTATTTTCAATTTGGCATTATAAGGGTATGGGTATGGCTTTTGGCTCTCAAAAGGGCATGGTAACTTTAGCTCAAATATTGTTGATTGAAATGGCTTGGGATGGGATTCAATTTATAGGCTAAGGGATAGAGGGATGGAGGGTTTATATGCAAGGATGGATGAAGGCTTAAGGAGGGCTAGGATGCACTCAAAGGAGAGCACATGGATTGTGCTTGTTTAGCACCAATGGGAAGGTGACACTTGTCACAAGGAGGATGAGTGTGAGAGGGTAGGGTAAAGGGTTGGTTAAAGGCATGATGAGTGGGGTTGAGTATGTAAGAGAGATGTAAGAGGAATGAGTGTGGAAGAGGGAAGAGTGTGGAAGATGGATGTAAGAGTCATGAGTGGGCTTGTAAGAGTCTTTTATGGTTTGTGAGAGCACTCATGACTTGGTGGTTGGGATTTTTGAGGGGAGACTTTGGTTTGGATTAGGAAAGTCTTAAACTTGTTTAGGGAATGTGACAACATTAAGGGGTGGATTAGGCTTGGGTTTAAGATTAGATTTAGGATGTTAGAGATGTGCAAGTGGATGGCATTAATGAGGGTGGGTGAGTTAGTGGCTAAGCTTGGTTAGTATGGGTGGATGGGGTGGATTAGGCTAAATGGAGGATTAGAAATAGGTTAGGGGTTTTTAGATTTGAGGATTTGATTTATCAAATAGATTTATTTAATAAATGGGGATTTTTGGAATTAGATAGAAGAATAGGATTTAATTGATAAATAATAGGTTATTTGATTTATCAATTAGGACTATAGATGATTAATTAAATTAATCAACTAGGGATGGAAAAGGATTAATTAAATAAGAATTTAATTAATAATGCCTTTAGAGATGGCTAAATTAGATTACCAAAGTAGTGTAATCAAATTTAGGTGTCTACAGATAGGAAAAAAGATCCATATCAGCATTCAAATATGGAAAGGTATCACACAGTAAGAGGTACTAGTTTCTACCAAGTTACCTTCCTTACCAAGTGAGGTTGGGTCATAGACTCTATCGAGTGAGGTTGGGAGTAACTAAGTTTTATATGGTTATTGAATGATGAAAGACTCTACTGAGTAATCCAGGCAAGAAAAGTGGATGATAGTCTATCAATTTGATCTACCAAATGTACTAGGCATTTATGGTGAATTTTGATATAAGGAATGAAATCAAAGACAATTTTACTATGAATTTTTAAGAGCAAATTGTGCAGAGCGATCTTTAAGAGCATTCAAGCAATTTGAGAAAATTGTTACCAAAGTTTTTTGATTCTCTCAAAACCTACTGAGTGAAGATGGTAGCTACCAGTAGCAAGGTGAAACAAGGATCAAACATGCTAGTTCATAGTGTATAATGGAAGGCACCATATTTCAAGCTCACTTCTACAGTCACTGAAACCCTAGATCCAAGTGGAGCACAGTCAAAAATCCCTCTTAAGGTACTATCAATTGATCAACACCATTTGTTCTCATTTTAAATGTATGATTCAAGATATTGGTACACTTGAAATGGATGAATGTTTAAAGAAGTTATGCGTTGATGGCATTTTGATACCTGAGCATCAACATCTCGAGGCTAAAGGTTTAACCCATATTCCTCACATGTCTCATGATTTCCAAGTGAAATGGATTAGTTATATCCTTAGTCATGTGCACAATGGATAGTTATGGTTGGAGCAACCTATTTTTATTACAAAGAAGATGATCTATAAGATCACTGGTCTCCCTATGTTGGCTAAAGCTAAAATGACAAAAACCTTAGGTTAGGTCGAACTAGAGAAGAAAACCCTAGCCGAGTGGGATGGTAGGGGAATGAAAATTAGTAGTGTCACTAACATGGAATTAAAGTTCAATATTCATATCATTTTACACAAGATCTGTAGCTCGAGTAGGTTGAATAGTGTGTCTTATGAAGTAGTTGACCTAGCATACAAGGTAGTCAAGAAAAACCTCTCTTTACCTTGCTGAGCTACTGCTGAATCAATTCAACAAGAACATGCAGAGCATCAAAACATCAAAGAACAACTCGTGTAAGTTTGGCTCACTTTTGACATGTTTATTCTTTTATGTTGACAAATTATTTCCATCAAAAGGCACTATTATTTGGGAAAAAGATGTGCCAGTACTCTATTAGATTAATGAATACATTGCTAAGATGGGAGTAAACTACACTAGTATTATGGATACTTATTTTGATGCATTCAAGGAGAAAATGATAACATATACCAAATCTCCAAGAAACTAGTTGAAGATTATAAGGATGATGTAAGTTTTATGGTGGATAGTGATAAGGTATACACTTAGTCAGTTAGGCCTAGAATTGCATGGCTAAAACCTCTAGGTTATGAGGTCAATATTGATAAAATTAAAGATATAATTGAGGCACTAATTAATTATTAGAGTAAATAATTAATTAATTATTAATTATTTATTCTATTTACTTAAGCTTACTTAGGTTAATGCATTTATTTAATATTTAGTATTTAATGCATGTAGTTATGAGTTGTTGACAATACGGAAGTTTGTTCTCTTCTAGCATGTTCCACTTTTCTGTGGATGCTTGGTTGTCAACCTTATCTTCTACCTCCTTCCAGCTTGTTCTACAAGATTCCTTGAGGCCTTTATAAGCCGTCTCTCTCACATTGTAAATTCATCCATTCACATAGCAATTTCATTTTTCTATTGTGAAATATTTTCTCTTGCATTGTTTGCTTCAAGCTCTTGCTCTTTCGATTTCTCTTCAGCAAGCTATTTTCATGTAGGTGATCTTGGCAACTGTGGAGTTGGATTTCATCAACTCCTACATGGTATCAGAGCCTCCCTACTACTTCTTGTTCGAAGGATTTTTTTGAAGCCGTGATTCATAGACACAAACCCTAGTTTGTTTGTGATTTTTTCTTCAATCGGGAGGAAGAGCATTTTTTTCAGTATTTGGAGAAAAAGGAGAAAGAGGATTTGACATAATAGATCTAATATTTTTTGGAGGTGCGACAACGGTGATTCAGAAAAAATAACTACAACGATGATTTTCAAGCAACAATATCTCCCTCATACGGACTCATTTTTTCGAGCAATTCTTTTTGTTTTGGGGTAGGATTTTGTGATCTACACATTGGTGCAGGTGGTTTGAGATCTCTGTTCTTATTTTTTTTTGCAACTTGCAATTCTCAATTTTTTCCACTTTAAATGCTTAGTACGGGCTCATCTAGACACATAATCAAGTTCTATTTTTTTTGAAAGTGTATATTTTTTGTTTACTTTTCAGATCTGTAATTAGATTATAGGTTTTGTGGACAAAAATATTACTTTCATAAATAGGCCCTAAATTGGCTATTATAATCACACTAAGTAAAGAGTGCCCAATTTATACATAGTGGGGGGAGCATTTTCTTTTCTGTAATTTAATTCAGAATAAGACCCTTCTACTTCTTTCTTCTTCTTTCTCTCAATGGCGGATCCATCTGTGACTTGTCTCACACCACACAACTATCACACTTGGAAGACACAAATGACACGACTTCTCATATCAAGGGGTTTATGGTCATGTTTGGATGAGAATCAACCTATTCTTACATGAGCTTTTGACGTTCTTCAGCATAGGAACAAAATGGATGAAGCCACGAGATTGATTGCACTGAACATTTCAGACAATCTACTATTTCACTTGGATGGTTTGACTACTCCATGAGCTTATTGGCTCAAATTTCAGACTTTGTTTGGCCAAGTGAATGAGTTCTAGGCACTTCAGCTAGATGCAGAGTTGACTTCTTTGATACCTGACATCTTTCCCACCATTGAGGACTTCTTGATGAAGTTCAAATCTCTGCATACACTTTTACAGGGATGTGAGAAAACCAAGACAGATGATGAGTGTATCTTTTTGATACTCTCAAAGTTGAGGGGACAGTATCAGATCTTCTCTTCCACTTTCTTCTCCACTATGGATGCCTTGGGTGATAGACACGTGATGCCTTCATTTGAGATATTTTGTGATCAGTTAACCCGTGAACAATCCAAGATCACTCAAATGGATTCATTTTCAAGTTCATAGTCACAGGCATCGCTTACACAGGAGCAGAAGTCGAAGCAAATATCAGATCCCTCTTCTACTGGTTCATCATCTTCTAAGAAGAAGGAGAAAAAGAAGACTAAGACTCCTACCTATTCCTATTGTGGGAAAGGATCTCATGATGAGGCACATTGTTTTCAGAAGAGATTTTATGGCTATGAGAAACAAATTGTGAATTTTCAAGCTCTTCTTCAGAAGAACATTGTCTCTTCTCCATCCTCTTCTACCTCACAGGGGTTTGCCTTTCAATCTTCTTCCATATCTTCGCCATCTACATTGGATTTTGGAAAGGGTCATGCATTACAAGCTACCATTACATCTCCTTCATAGGTTCCTTGGATACTAGATTCAGGTGCTTCTCACCATATGACATCTTCTCAAGGTGTCTTCTCTACTCTTGCGGCTTCTCCTATTCCTCATATTCTCATGGGGAATAAAACTACACTACCAGTATGTGGGAAAGGTTCAATTCACATCCAGGATGGTATATTCAATGATGTATTGTATGTTCCATCTTTGTCTGCCAACCTTCTCTCGATTTCTCAAATTACACCTAGTGGATTAGGGAAGACAGTTGAGTTTACTACTGATTCAGTCTTCATTCGAGATCATGCTACAGGGGCAGTTGATCCTTCCACTCTTCTCTACACCTTCTCACACTTTGGTCCACCATCTCCATTGTTGAAGCACACTACTTGTCTTTTGTAGGAGCATCATGTTGTGTAGTCAGGATACTTGAACATTTGTATTCTTCCTGAGATCTCTATTTTGGCTGCTACACCACATCCAGTTGAGAGCTTTTCTCCTCTACAAGATTCTTCTTCTACTCTACCTAATCCTCTAGCTTCATTCATTAAGACTCTAGGTACACTTGTTTCAGATACTATAGTGGACATTCATGATAGTGTCATCACACCTGCCTTGGGGATTCCCTTTCTAGTTCCTCATACATTCTCCTCTAGGCATCAACTAGGCTTTCCAGTTTTTCCTCTCATTTAGGGATTCCCTTGTTATGTACCCTTGTTTCTTCCACATTGGAGTTGCATTGGTTCAATCATTTCTATAGGAGCTTCATCATTCTGGGGGGGCTTTGGTGTATATTCTCATGGGGGGCCTGGTTGTACTTATGGTTTTGAGAGAGTCTCTTGAAACATTTCCAGTGGAAGTTGTCCTTGGGGGGCCTTGTTGAGGTCTTCCTTCCTTTCTTCTTTCCTTCCTTCCTTCCCTTCCTTTCTTCCTTCCTTCCTTCCTTCCTTTATTTCCTTCCTTCCTTTCTTCCTTCCTTCCTTCCTTCCCTTCCTTCCTTCCTTCCTTCCTTTATTTTTCAGCATGTTTGTGCTTACCTCTTTTTGGGGGAGGGTTTTTCCCACATGGTTTTCTCTCTTTCCCCATTTATAGAGGTTGCATCTTATTGCATTGTCCATGGGTACCTAACATGGCCTTGTTGCCAAGACCCATTCTGCATTTTCATCTTAGTTTTTCGAGCTTAAGGCATTCCCTTAAGTTACACTTAAGGGCGGGTGTTAGAGTAAATAATTAATTATTTATTTATTATTTATTCTATTTACTTAAGATTACTTAGGTTAATGAATTTATTTAATATTTAGTATTTAATGCATGTAGTGATAAGTTGTTGACAACACGGGAGTTTGTTCCCTTCTAGCATGTTCCACTTTTTTGTGGATGCTTGGTTGTCAACCTTATCTTCTACCTCCTTCCAGCTTGTTCTACAAGCTTCCTTGAGGCCTTTATAAGGGGTCTCTCTCTCATTGTAAATTCATCCATTCACATAGCAATTTCATTTTCCTATTGTGAAATATTTTCTCTTGCATTGTTTGCTTCAAGCTCTTGCTCTTTTGGTTTCTCTTCAGCAAGCTATTTGCATGTAGGTGATCTTGGCAACTGTGGATTTGGATTTCATCAACTCCTACATTAATGAACCAGTTGACCCTAAGGCTACATATTTTGGCACATGTGATGAGGCTAAGGTCTGGATAGAACAAGAGATCAAGCTCCCTCATGTAGTTAACAAAGGCAAGAAGAGGATTGCTAAGTTGAAAACAAGTTCTACTCTCTTGTTAACTGAGGGAAGAGGTGAAGATGATGAAGTAGATGAAGAAGAATTAGAGGAAGAGGAACCTCTGAAGAAAAAGGGCAAGGTAATCATTACTAAACCTTCCAAGACAACCACTATAGTATTCACCAAAAGATCCTCTAGGAGAAGGCAAAAAAAGAAGAGAAAGACATAATTTTCAAGAGGTCTGCACCCACTTTTGAAGAAAAGAAGAAAATAATGGAAACAAGTGTAGGCATCACAAACTTAAAATAACTCAAGTATGAGATTAGAATAGTTGATGAGCATAAGTAGATAGAAGACATGTTGATATCCAAAATGGGCAAATGGAAATACTCACCTAACTAGCTCAGTTAGTAGATTCCTAATGCATTAATGGACAAAATCAAGCCAAGATGGGAGCAAGCAATGAAAATTGCAAAGGACATTCATGAGAAAACCTTGAAGAAACTAATGCCAAATCTAGTAGACAAGGAAGTAAATGAATCTTTAAAGAAAAATGAAGAGAATTTGACTTTAAGGTTTAATACTTGTCTTATTTTGTTAAATGAAATAGAGCATGTTGTGAAGAATGCAACAAATACATGGAAGAATGTATATCTTCTTCATAGACTAAGTGATTTTCCAGTTAGCATAAGTGACAAGGATGATGATGATGATCAAGAAAAGGATAAAGAGAAAGATGATGAAGAAGTAACACATTTTGATAATGAGGATGATGAAGAGGAACAAGAGCAAGAGGCTACTAAGGAAGGTACATAGGATATTGAGAAAACTAACCCAGTTAAGATTGCTATAGTAGTTATTACCTCACTTCCTCACTTTCCAAGAAAAATAGTGACAACATCAAGCACAGAGATGGCATCAACAGGATTGATTGTGACTACTATATATGAGCAATGTTAGTATGCTAATAGAAACCAAATTTAAATAAAGCTTCTACAAACTAAACAAAATTCATAAACTTCAAGATAGACTAAGATGAGCTCTCAATTGAAAATATGAGCCATTAATGGGCTCTCTCAATGAGAATCTCTCTTGTTGAGTGGCTTTATCTAAATGGATACGATGTATGCTCAATATGCTTCCAAAGGCTTCAATGGATGATTGTGGATTTTTGGTGTCGATAGATGGCTTTAGTATGGATTTGGCTCTCAAAATAGCATTATAACTTTACTTCATGGATTGTGTTATTTTGCAAAGGGGAAGGATCCAATTTATAGGCAAGAGGTTTGAGGGATTGAGGGCTAAGATGCAAGGATGGAAAAAAAGCTCATGGAGGGCTCAGATTGCATGAGAGGAGAGCACATGGATTGTGCTTCCTTATAGCCAATCAAGGAGTGACACATGTCACATGGTGAGAGGATGGAGGAAAGGGGAAGGATGAGTCAACAAAGGAGGCCCAAGAGGTAAAATCTTCATAAAGACCCTTCATAAGTGCTTTGTAAGAACATTTATGACTTTTTGGGCTTTATAAAGTTTTGTGGTTGAAGATATTTGTGAGAGATACCATGAAATTCGAATTTGAGGGTCTAGGGGGGTTTTAATCTTGCTTAGGGTTGTAAAAATGATTAGAGGAAGGGTTAGAGATCGCTTAGGACTAGGCAAGTGGATGGAAAGTGGATTGCAATTAATGAGGGTGGGTGAAGGAGGAGATATTTGTTAACTTTGGCTTGAGTTATCAAGTCTTAACCCATGTTTAGGGAATGTGACAAGGTTAGGAGGGGATTAGGATTAGGGTTAAAGACATCTTCTAGAAGAGTCTAGGCTTTGGATGAGGATGAAGACTTTCTAGAAGAGTCTAGAACTTCCTAGGATAAGATTTTATGAAATAAATAAAGTTTTATTTATTTCAAGGGTTTGGGTTAAGGAGATATTTATTAAAATATTTTTAATAAATATGAGGATTAATATTTAATCTTGATTAAATATTTTGAGTTGGGATTAGGGGTAGGAAATGATGAGATTAGCCTTTAATCGAAATTAAAGAAGGATTAGAAGATTTTGGAAGAGGTTATTGGTCTTAAGGAAATTGGCCAACTTTTGGGAAAAAAATAAATTATTTATTTATTTTGGGATTTTTGGTCAATTTATTAATTAAATAATTAATAAATAAGGAAATAATGTTTAAATAAGATTTAAAGATTTTTGGGAGAGATTTCTTAATTAAATATTTTTAATTAAGATAAAGGGATTTAATGGCATAAAAATAAATAAATTAATTAAATAATTAATTAATTAATAAATGATGATGTCATCAGGAATTTTTTAGAAAATAAAAATACTTTATTTTCTAAAGGTTTTTTAGGTGTCTACAACTACCACTGAAAAAACAAGCATCCAATCAATCTTTGCACCAGTTCACCTCAACACATCATTGACTGAAGTATCAAGTACTTCATCTACCGAGGTACAAGCTCTTCCCTCTTCAATATTTTTGAATACAATAGTTTGGGATACATCAATTTTGGCTACTACAAGTATTTCTACTAGCATTTCTATAGTAAGTGCGGTATTAATTTTTGCAACAAGTCCCACTATTTCTACTTTAGTTTCCATTCCAAGTACACAAGCAATAAGTGCAAGGATAGTTGAGGCCACACCTCAATCAGGCACAAATTTTTTGGGTAAAGGTAAAGAAAAGGAGGAGGATGTAGATCTTGATGAGGAAATTGTGATTCCTAATTGGAATATTTCAAAACTTAATCCTACTCAAATCTAGACCTTTGGAGAATTACTCCAAAAGAAAGCCAAGTAATAGAGGCTAAGAGAGGAAATAGATAAAGAATTTAAAATCATTGAGGATGCCAAGAATATTTTGGTAGAGGCTATAGGTATAGAGGTTGATACTTCTCAACTAGTTTTGTATCAATTGGCAAAAGTGGTCTAAAAGTATAATGAAGATCTAGATGGACAAGACAAGCTATTGCAGAAAGTAGAGAAATTTTTTGAGAAAGGTCTTAGAACTTATTTCTCAAAAGATTTCCATTTACTAACTAGAGTTATCTACTATTTTGAGTTCTTTGAAAACTTCTTGCACTAATATAACTTTACTTTTTTGTAAATTATGTGATATTTCAAGTTTTACAAAGGAAATAAAAGATAAATCGTCTAAGATTGATGAAGATCTTAAGGTGAGTGCTCAAAAATTTTAGCTTGACCCAAGTTCAAGCTCTGCCCATTTCAAAAGGATCAATTTTTTTATAGATATGTAGGCAGAATTGCTTAGAGAAGAGGCCAGAATCAGATCTACTTTGGTAGATATTCAAAATATGATTCTCCCTAACATGGATGCATTGTAGAAGCATATGAAATATTCAAAAACTCTCATCCATGATAATAATTTCTCTATTGTAGACACATGATTGAACTATCAACAGAAGTGTAGGTCGCACTACACACATGCAAGGTTTTGCAAGAGAATTGGGACAAGACTTTGGCAATCATACTAAAGGTATTAAAACTTCTTGTCTCATTTTGGCATTACTATGTAAATACATATAATATGAATCTTTTGCATTAATGTCAAAAAAACGGAGAAGATATAAGATGATATAAAGGGGAGAAACTATAGAAGTCATTAGGAGAAAGATGTAAAAAGATAGGTGGAGAAGATTGTAAGAAGAGTGTAAAGAAAATGTATATTGTATGTATAGTATACTATATATTAAACTATGGAGGAAGCATTACCATGTACAAAAATGTATCCTTTACAAAACTAATTTCAAAAAATCTCAAAACTATTATACTCTAGCGAGTTGGAGACATAAGGTGATGGATAATTCAGTTTTGACTGATAAGTGTTTTTTTTACTAATGCCAAAGGGGGAGATTGTTGACATTCTAGTCATGTTTGCTATTAGTGAAATACATTTATTCAGATTATAAGTTCTTATCGAGCATATTGTATAGTTAACAAGGTTAACCAAGCATTTCAATGTATGTCAACTTTACCAATAACCGAGTTGTGCAGTGTTTATCGAGTTCGTAGTTCATGTAATGTGAGTCCAGTGTTAACCGAGCTACTTTGTGTTGACCAAGTGACTCAGTGTATGCTAAGCTCATAGAGAATCCAATGTTGACTGAGCTATGTAGTAAGAATCAAGTGATTTAGTTTATATGTCGAGTTTCATAGTATTCGTTGAGTCACCAGTGCAGACCAAGTTTAAGACAACTTGGAAGTGATCAGTATGCATCGAGATTCTACATCTACCAAGTGCATTATGATGATGATCATTGATAGTGGATGCCGAGTATCAGAACCTCACTAAGTCAGTCTTTAGAACCTAAGTTTCTACACTTTGGCCAACTTTGTAATATTTTTGTAAACTTGTATTGTGGCTAACTTTGTAATTATGTAATTGGATTAGTATATATGCAATGTATTGTATCATATCCAATGTAATGGTATGGAACAAATATATTAAGTAGAGAAGAGTGAATTACAAAGGCTACAACAATATAAGGAGAAACAAAGATTTATCAGTCATAGAAGGTGATTTTTACACTTAGAGAAATCTCATTCAACAAACCAAGTTGCAGATTAGAGATCAGATACTACTTCATCCTAATAGGTGGATTAGTCAAATCCTTTAACAAGATAGACCTAATAGTCTCGTGTAAATCTCTTTACCAAGTGCATAATTTATTGAATTTTTGTAAATCCTTTTGCAAGGTGGACCTAGTAGTCCTTATTGCTCCTAACAAGGAAAATCATCAAAAGTGATCATTGTAAACTTTAACAGGCTAACTTTATACTATAGTACTAAAGCTTGTGGGTATCATCCCCACCCTAGTTTTACTTTCTATTTGGAAGGTATGTGGTTAGATTAGAATTCTTATAAAGGATTAATTGCTAATCAAGTTAAAGTTGTATTAGTTACTAATTCACCCCTCCCCTCTCAGTAACTTAGCCTGTTATAATATTTCCAAAAATGAGGTACCTTTTTCTTATTTCATCTGATCGATATCTACTAATATCAGGGCATTCATTTACAAATTCATGTTGTTTATGATATAGAATGTGATCATTGGGACATGCATGCATTGTCTGATACTTCATTCTAATTTGATTCATAATGGTAGATAATTCTCAATATGAATGAGGCAAAATGTTTGACGGTAGTAAAAAAAACTCATGTTTGATGGTGGTAACAAAAAATCACCTATAAACCTACAACAACAAATATGAATTATTAATATAATGAATAGTAATGATATGCTAACATTGAAGATGAAAAAAATGACATACCTTAGCAGACGTGACATTGATACATTGGATAAACCATTCATAACCTTCAATTTTATGAACAATACTATAGCAAAGAGAAGATTTGTTTTGGAGCCTTTGTATAGGGGCTCGTGTGCCTTCTCAAGTATAGGTATATCAAGACCATTTTCATCATCACTATCAGATGTGCTAGTACCATCATCATGACCATCTTTATCACCTGCGCCAATACCATCTTCTTCAATCATGTCCTCTAGCACATTGTCATCTTCTTCCATGGGAGTGCTCACATCAACTTTGATATTCACATCTCTATGTTCCTCCAGTAGGAAATCCACATTCAACAATCAATGAAAATCATGTCCCCCTTCAACGTGACAATGTTGCCTATAATGACTCTAGGCTATTGTGATTAGAATTCTTTGATTCTTTAAGCCCATACACTTTTTGCAAGGAAAATTACATTTATCATCTTTTGTTTAGAACTAAGACAAAAGTTTAGCCATTGTCTCGTTATTTTGTTCTGGATTCATATTGTCAGGTGTGGCCTTTCTTCATAGGAAAATATATCTGCAAAATATTGGACATGTTGTACTTAATGTATATATTTGCACATATGCTTTTGAAAGAAATGTAATGTGTATATCTAGAAAAATATTGGACATATTGTACTTAATGTTTATATCTACACATATGGTTTCGAAAGAAAAATTTGGTCACCTCACTCAAATTCACCCATATTATAATATCAACAACTTTCGTTGACATAAATTCGACAACTTTTGTTCAACCTTTCCATTACTCCTTTTTTATCATGCGTTGGCATTGTTTAATAGGGAAAGTTTGTATTCAATGTAAAGTATGCACATATTAGAGTTGTGACTATTTATTTCAGTAGTTTAGTATAATTAATTCATTCTGGCAGTTGTTTTCCTTTCCTTGTGTACATGTATACTTGGTTTTTGGAAGTGCCAGTATTTTTTGTTTTGTATTGAACGCATTTAGAACATTGAAGCTTTTTATTCTCCTATGACACAAAAATTATGTCCACCACTATATATTGGCCCGGTAGGATAGAGAGAATGGATTCTTGTTTGGGGAATTATGTGCTACCAAGAGAGTGGCTTACATGAATACAGTCAAATAATTAATAAATATACATCTTGACATTTTCATTTCTAGTCAGTCATGACATAAAGGTATGAATTTGATGAAGAAATGTTGTGGAATGTCTTCTCAATAGAAGATTTGATATAATGAATGTCAAAAGAGTCAAAAATGAAAGAAAAGGTGGAGCATTGTAGTGCAATTTGAAAATTTTGTTCCTACACAATTCATGCTATCTTTTTATAATAGTTATGCTTAGGAAATGAACCTCCAAATGCTCAAAAATCTATGAAAGAAGAATAAAACATGGAGGAATGCAACACATTATGTCTTTTAGAGAATGGAAATCTACTCATCCCTAACCCTATTTTTATTTACCCTTATCACTATCACTCCAGTATGTCTTTCAAAGTATGTTGCTCTACGTTAAACTTATAAGGAATCTTAAATAGAATCCTAAGGTCTAAAATAAACACACACACACACACACACACACACAAATTAGTATGAATAGAAAGATGCAAGCATGGATAAGCATAAAAAATTAGAATGTTCAATCACACTACATTCCATAAGACAAGCAAGAATGGAGTATGCATTGATGAAGTACAAATGTGTAAGGGACATGAGAAGAGATGGAGATTCATTTGGAAAATTTTATTTTTCAAAGCATTCGAAGAGGAATTGGAACAATTTCATGGTTGGGTAGTATGGTGTAGGAGCACCAAGGTCATCCATGGAGAGAACTAGGATCACTGATGGATCCTTGGGAAAAGTGGAAGCGAAATGGCCTTCATAGGTCATTAAAACATGTAAAGAGAATGTTCATGGTCATATAATAATGTTTTGATCATAAGTTGATCTTATTGTAATCAAACTTTGATTGTAAGCCTTAATGGAATTTGTAAGAATTTGCCTAAGGGAAAAATTCACCCAGGAATTAAGAACTCAAACACAAGCACACTGTAGACCAAAGAGAGAGAGTGTGATCAAAATGACAATGTATTCAATATGCCATGCAATGTACTGTAAAAGTACACTAGGAGTGCCTGTATATAAAGGCCTCTGAGATACATGTAGAATGCCTCGTAATCAGCACCATGATATGTCATACAACCAAGCACATGTCCACCAGATATGGGTTATCCTTCATTAAGCACGAAAGTAAGTGCGGTGATGAGAGGATAAACCTACAAGGTTGTGACACACAAAACAGTGTTGTAGATACCATGTGTTAAAATAGAGTTGTGTACTCCTATGTTGTCTACATGACAACCCAAAATGGTGTGCAAACTCCTAAGTATCTCACAAATAAAAATAATAAAATAATGCAAAATAATTAAATAATGCATTAACCTAAGTAAACTTTAGTAAGTGTAATAAGTAAATACTTATTTACACCAACATAATTATTAAGTCTATAAGGTACCTAGGGGTCACTAGGTAAAGTTATGCATTGATCCTAGGTTAGGGGTTGATGGAAAAGAATAATAATGTTTTTAAGTGATGGAAAAAGAACTTGAAGTGCATAATATTGTAAGTTTCCTATATTGACATTATAATCCAAGGAAGGGCTTAATTAGCACTAATATGGGGTTAGTATGAATTATAAGTTAAGTTTGGATTTAAAGGTTGTCATTAGAACCTTTTTAGAAGTCTTTGGTATAGGTCTTGGATGTTGTATATATTATATGTTTGGCAAGACATTTCTAGTACTAGTCATTATGTTGATTCATTAACTTTGAATTTCATAAAATTTAAAATTTAATTTGATTTTTTTCAATATCAATGGTACCTAACATCTAAAGTCCACCCATTGCATAATTACTGTTAGTGAGAAAGATATCTGGTGAAGATTGGTGGTAGAAACAGGGTTGCAAAAGTAAAGGCAAAGAACTCAAAACTTCTTGAGGAAGAAAATCTATAGACTTAACAAGTAACATGATATTTATTATTACAATTAACCATTGAATAAAAAATTCATTAAATGTAGGTAACAATAGATGTTGCATTATTGAGAGAAGAACAACTTCCATGTCTAAGGTTGGAGGTTAGGTCATAGTTGTTAAGGCAAATCCACAGTTGCGGATATGAGTAAAGTGCAGAATCCTAACAGAGTAGAGAAAGATTAATGGTTCCACAAGAGAAAGAAAATGTTATCAAAAGTTCAAGTTGAGAGGAAAGAATACTGGTGAGGTACTTATAACACAATGAAACAAACTTGCTATTATAGAGGCTTAGTGCAACTCACGAGTAGAAAAGGAAGGTTTACAAAGTAAGATTGAAGATAATGATTAATGTTCATGACAAGGGTTCATATGTAAGCTACAATATAATGTAGGAGAATGCCAAGGAATGATGAGTTGAAAGAAAATTGAAAGAAAATTTGCTAAGATGAATGAACAACTCAATAAATTGATGTTGCTACTAATGTTCATATATTCAAAGTTAAGGAGATCTAATGAATAAATTCAAAGTTAATGAATCAACATAATGATATAAATACTCCAAGTCAATTATTGTTCATAATGTTCTACTTGAAGACCAATTCTACTATAAAAACTAACATTTGTTATGAACTCATGATATCGATAATTATAAGTTCCTATCTTAGATGGACTAGAAAATATTCCTAATACCCATTTCTCCCAAGTACAATCAAGGTTCCTCATACATGCTTCAAATTTGGATCTTACACCAATATAGTTGTTCGATCAACCAAATTACTAGATAGAATGTTGTGCAATACAATCATGACTACAAAAAATTCATTTGGGTAAATTATATTGAATTTCAAATGTTCAAATATTTTACTACTTGAAAATCAAAAACAAAAAAACATTTCATAAATATAATTCAGATGCAAATCAAAGCATAATATCTAAAAATTGGAAATGAATTCTCTATTATTTAGACTAATGTTAAGGAAAAATGCACAAAAAATATTATTTTACTTATTTTTATCTTTATATTTACAATTCATTCCATGAATTTTGCATGATTTAGAAACATCTATTTCTAAGCTGAACAATACTTTAAAATAAAATACTCTTCAAAAAAATCAGCAAATTTTTTTAGAGAGAACCTATCCATTAACCCCAACCTTTCCCTCTTCATCCATGGATTATGCATTCACTAGTGCAATGCTAATCCATATGCACCCCAAAATGAGGTGATCTAGAAATTAGCAAACAAACACACAACAAAAAAATGAACAAGAGGAATGAGATTCAAATCCAAAGAGAGACAATATCATCATATATTAATATCAAGAAGTTCAAATCCAACATGCTTGGTTGTATGGCCTTCTAGGTTATGGCCATTACAAATAAAAATACATCTTTCAAAAAAGAATAGATCTCCAGACTCAAATACGAACTTTATGTCCAAACTACCCTAGGCTAAGACTCCACACTTCCAAATTCTACATCTCCATGCTTGCAAAATAATCCATCATCGAATAATAAATTCTAAAACTTTACCCAAGAACCCTTTAAATACTTTCCAAAATGGCTTATAGAAGATTCTAGAACATAGAAAGGCCACCAGTTGGCTTGATGAAAATACCAACTAATAAACCTTTACATTCAATGCATGCATATCCACAAGTTGGCTAACTACCTATACCAAAATTAAATGCATGAAAAGTTGGCCCAAACTGGAACCAAAAATAGACTACTCAGCAAATGAAGACTTCACAAAATATTGGCACTTGAAATCCAAACAAGCACTCAACAACCATACAAACTCGACAACTACACGAGCACTCAACAACCAAAGACTGCTCAACAACTACACAAACTTGAAAACCAAAGACCACTTGGCAACCACACAAACACTTGGAAAACTCAGGTGATGTTTCCATACTCTACAACCACTATCAATATTTGACATCATCATGCTCTCTATAGACCTAGCATCTCAATGCATACTTATCACTTCCAAGTAGCTTGAACATATAAACTATGTAACTTAGTGAATATTATGATGCTTGGCATATAAACTAAATCACTTGATACATACTCCATGGCACGATCAACACTAACACTGTGAGCTCAATATAGATTGAATCACTTGGTTGACACTCCTTGTCTCGGTCAACACTAGATTCATATCACTGATATTTCATTCTTGGTCAATATTGGACACCATCATTGATACTATGCAACTCAATTAATACTAAGCTCGGTTAGCACTTTCACTGATTATCTTGGTTGATACTACATGCCTTGAACTATAGAACTCAATAGTACTTGGTAATAACTAAATGACTTAGCTATAACTACAAACTGACAGATAAGCTCGGTTGTAGCTTATCTAATTGACTAAGCATGACTCACTAATAAACAAACTTTGACCTTAATGTAAAGCAAGTGCTCTTCCATTGAGCTAGCAACCTTTAAGGATTACATAATAAATTATTATTTGTTTCATGGGGGCAACAAGGCAACATCCAATCAAGTTGATAGTTTAAAAGCTCCTTTTATTTCAAAAAAATTATTCTAGTTTGTCAAACTTAAACTAGCTAGAGGAAAAGGGAACTCAGGTAATGAATTTTAAATTTAAAAATCTATTGTTTAAATTTTATTTACTCTTAATTCCTATTTCAAAGTTACTACATCACACAAGCCTAAGATTGTACTTTGACTTGTTTTTGTCATTGTAGGTTATTGGGATAAAATTAGATCATTCCAAAATCACGGCTTGTCTATTTGCCTTTGACAACCATGTTATTCATAAGAAAATCTCCCTGATCTATATGAAAATTTAAGGATTATTTATAGAATTAAATCATAATTTAAGTTTAAAGCATTAATATGTATCTTTTTTTTGCTATTAATATCTCAAATTAGATTAAACATGGTTGCAGTACACTAAGGCAATTCTCTAAGTGAAGGTATTCTAATGGCTTTAAGGGTTCCTACAAAGATAATTGCATAAGAGAACAAAGTTGATAAAATTTTCCTATAAGGGAGAAAACTCATGTTATGGAAAATGAATTTACCTAATAACCACTAAGATAATGTGAAAACTACACCAAAACATATTTACAAGCAATGATTTCTAGTTGCATGTGGTGTTAGAGAGTTTGAAGAGTTATGTACAAGCTAGAGCTATCGTTGCACCAAAAGTTTGACCTGTCAATGCTCAATACAACTAATAGAATTATAGAAAATAGGAGGCAATTAAGCCATGTCATGAATCTTGAAAGGGAATGTTGGTGGTTATTCCAACAATCACCCCCTCAGTATAACCTAAGGAGATTTGAACCTGTGACCAAGCTCTTATACCACTTGTTACAAGCTAGTGCTATCGTTGCACCAAAAGATCAACCTATCAATGCCTGATACAACCACTAGACTTATAGAACCTAGGAGGTGATTAAGCCATGCCATGAATCTCAAAAGGGAACGTTGGAAGTTAGTCCAACAAGTTCAACATGATGTATTAATTTAATATATTGGGCATGATTTGATTAGCAAAAGATTCATGACCTTTTTTCAAATAGAATCCATTGTAAAAATATTTTTAGTGCTGGCATGCATCTAAGAAACTGCTTTTTTTTCCTAGTAAACTAGCCAAAGTATTAAAAAAGCATCCCCTTAAACAAACAATGCTTGGACTCACACTCAATAATTTAAATCAGTTCAAGTAACTTGAGAGTCTCTGGACAATAAATATCCAAAATGTTGGATAAACACAATAGCTACTCCTTCATATTTTCATACATCAACATATAAAAATTCTTTCAATTCTTAATCAAGGAAACTAAAAAAATCTACTTATGTAGTTGTAGAAGCTAGAGCATACAAAGATCTTGATAATCATATATTTCACTTGTTCCATTGGATCTCGCTACAAGGGACTAAAGTGAAATAAGTGTGTTGATATCATAAGAGATGCAACTCTATATATCTTAACCAAATTTAAAAAATTATGTAGCCACAAAGAGCTGGAAAGCTAAATTTTTCTCTTTGATGAAATTTATTTGTTGTTTAAGTTGATAATCAAAACCTAGGAAACTAAAGTGCAACAAATGTAGTGAAGCCTAACTATATACAGTTTATGTGGCATAAATTTCAACCAAGGCATAAGCACAATTATATGTGCATAGATTCTCATATACAATGCTTCTTATGATCATAATCCGGTGTGTTACAAGACTTTTCATGGCCAAGGCATGTTCCAAAATGTGCATTGCCAATAAAAGAATAGATGGGTGCTTATACTAGTGAAAAGCCCACAATTGCAAATTAGAAATCCAAATGAAAATCAAGGAGTATGTAGGAACCCAAAATGATAGATTGATATACACGAACTTGAATTATCAAGAACACAAAAGATAGATATATAATAAATTACCTTAAGACAAATTGAAGCATCTATTGAGCTTGAGGATACAAATGAAAGTAGAGTACATGCTAATAGATCTTAATCTAGTTGACTTCAAAGGTGATCACCCTAATTTGAACGTGATAAGAGAAATACCATTAGAAGAAAATCACACAACTACCCAAGAGTTGGGATCCTCTTCTTGGAAGAGAAACATATTTCTTTCTTGAGGAATTAGATATTTTACTCAATAGAAAACAAAAAATCTAATTCAAATGGGATATATTCAAATAGAAATAGTATGTAGCTTGGGTGGAGGAGAACATATCACATCCTTATTGTTAAACATAAAGTTTTAGAAATCTATAAATACATCCTCAAAGTTGATATAAATGTGCTAGAAAAAAACATAAAAAATAACTTCCCCAACCAGTTCTATAAGAGTTTTAGAATGTGAAATCAAAATAAATTGAGAGGAAAAGAATAAGTTTTGGCCTTGGTGAAGCATTTACCATATTTTTATTCATTTTTATTTTTCAATGGTCCACTTTGAAGCTCGTCAAGCATGAGAAAAGGCACTTTAGAGTTTGAACTATACTTATTCAATTTAGTTGTTGAGATTTAAAATTTGTATTAAACATCAAATCTCTCAATATATTTTAAGCTCTTAATGGAAATTTCCTTGAGGTATTTACTTCTCCATATATGTAACCTTAGATTAATGATTAGAGGGGTTTTTTAAGTTCTTATACGACTGGTGAATAAACTTTTAGTAGTTTTTGTATTTATTTAATTAATGTTGAATACAAAGATTTGATCTTAGGGTTCTTTGGAAAAAAGACTTCAGTAGATATTTTGTGAAGAGGTACACATTTCAAATATCTAAGTTTCTACATTCAAGTGAAACCCCAAGATCAAATATTTTCATTCAACATTAAATTAAAATAACTAACAAAATTGCTAAAATTTTATTCGTGAGTCATATAAAATGTAGCATTGATGAGTTTTATGTTTTAGTTCATTTTCTTTTAATTTCTCTAGATCTTTTATTAAAATGATTTTCTAATATTTCAAGGATGATTATATGGTTGTATCTATGTATTGATATTCATTTGAATTTTTTGTTAGAAAATTCATCTGATGCTCTTGTTAATGTTTGACCTTAAAAATTTGAGTAGAGCTTCTGTTTCCTTTTGTTTCATGGACATTGGAGATAGATTGGATGATTATATAATTGGGAGATTGTTGATTTAAATCTTGATAATGTATTTATTGTTTGTAGGTAACTCATGAAGATTTTAATGAAGCAATCATTCAAGTACAAGAAAAAATGAAGGCCAACTTGAATTACTATGCATATACCTATGATCAGACAATTTTTTGTTTGCAACTCATGTTAAAGAGACATTTTAATATTTTAGTTCATCTTGAGGTCATACACAAGTGATCTTAAAGTGCTTAGAACATAAAGTATATCTATTTGTAAATGTTTCAAACTAATACACAATAAGAAAACCCCTTGAAATATTTAAGCTCAAAACCCAATACAAATTTACTATTTAGACTATTTATCATTGTGATCTTACCAACAAGAATAAAATTAAAAAATCCCAATACCTATCAAAATGTTTGGTTCCAATTGCATCAAGATCATGTATAAAGATGGCACAAGGAGCTTTCTCTTTTGCAAGCTGAAATGCATCTCAAACAAGTTTTGCACCATCTTCGATAAACACCTAAATTGCAAATGTTCAAGCAAGAATTAGCATTAGCCACTCTTACAAAGAAAATGCAGATTGAGGAGTTTTTATGTAACTAAATTCTAATGATGATCAAGAAAGAAATTTTTTAAGTAATTCAAATCAATTCATTTGCTAAGCTTGAAGAAATTATAAAAAATTAGAAAACATCATTACTTTTCATTACAATGAGAATTATTAGTATAAGTCATACCTCATTGTGACAAATAAAGCCAAATGAATTCTACTTGAGTTCAAGAAACTATGTCCTACTCGAGGTGTTGGGGGTTAATGAGTATTTTAAACTTTTATCATTGTGAAACCACATTAAAAATAAATAGAGAAACTACCAAGATGTAAACACCAAACTTGTGGAAAACCATTTCTCTTACAAAACCACAACGTATAATACCTTTCATTAAGGAAATGATCATCAACTCAGATTACATAAGAGAACACCAAATTGAAGGGAAATGAGAGCATCCCAGAAATTTATTTGAGATCAGTATGCACATCTTGTATGCAATAGTTCCTTGTACAACATCTAATCAGCAAATACAAGTGCATACTACTATGCCATAAAAGTGAAAACATACATAGTTGATTTCCCACTATTAAAACCTTAAAGGAAAGTGATTGCAATTTATCGATCTAAACAAAATTCAGTAGCATTACGACATACAAATTATTACTTTACAATCATAGAACTAGAAGAATTAGACAGAATAGAGAACACAGATATACGTGGGGAAAACCTTTCCAAGTAAAAAACCCCACCCTCCAAACCATAAAGCTAATGTATTATTCAGTAACAAGTTACAATACATTTTCAGCCTTCACATGGAGATTTACATCTTGCTCCATTCTAGAGAAAATCTGGTAGCATAACCTTGTGGAAATATCTTCTCATCTCTCTCTTTCACTCTATTCACACTATTGCATTACAACATGCAATACTCTGTTTATGAACATCTTAAGACCCAAAAAAATGCCCACAAAAGAGTTGGGCATTTTTCATGGCTCAACCACCAAGAACCATGCACAATGCCACATGTACATCCAATACCAAGAAAAGGGCGTCCATCCCTTGAATAGGCAATGACAACTTGTCATAGAATCTGCCAAAAATAGCGGTCACAAGAGAAGTGTAAGGGAATATGTCATACCAACCTATTTTTGGCATATTCTCTTACACACACCAACCACTCATTCTTGGGTGCCCAAATAGGCCTCATGTCATAAGATGCTCTTACACCTGTCATAGCTCATTCCTTAAATAGCTCTTACGCATCATAGGAATCCGTCATAACCATTTCATCCATGATCTCCTTCACACACTTCAAGATGCCAACACATGTAAGTGATCAACATGCCAACTAGACATGTACACTCACATTTACATATTATTTGCAAAAATACATTTTACAAAACAAATAATAATAAGAATAGGAATTATACAAGGTTGAGACACCTTATTCCTAACCCAAATGAAATAAAGTGAGGCACAAAACTCAAATTGAGCAACAAATCAACAATAAAACTCTCATGTGCAGATAATTGTTTGAAATATTCAACTCAAATGACCAATCAATCATGATCAACAACATGCCTTTTCAACATAATCTTTCAATAAGAAAAACAAAGAAATACCACAACAAATCCCTTTTCCTCCAAATGACGTCCTCAATACCAATAAAACCTTTTAGAAGATTCCAAGGACCTTGATTCCACTTAGCTTCAAGTGCCTTCCCATCACACCTAGAAATGATTGCTTACATTTCCATTATTTCCATAGAATTATCTACTAAAAAACCTTCAGAATGAGATTCTTGTTAAATTTGAGGTGTAGTGTTTTGATGTCTTGTAAGCTAAAAAGTTTATTTTGTATGAACTCTTTATATTGATTTTTGTAAGAATCATACCATGGAAGAGCAAGTATTTAGATAACGACTATTACTATCCTGACACCTACATAACTACTATTACTATTCTCACACCTTTCTTCATGAGTGTATACTTCTTATTTCTTAGTGTATATCACTTTTGATTACTGTCCTTGAATTTTCTTCTTTCACTATACTATATTTTTTCTTTCATTGATCTATTTATTATTATTATAGGATTGTGTATGGCTAGAATTTTCAACTAACTGGCAAGAGTCTATAGTGAAAACCTTGTTTTAATTCGAAAAAACAAACATAGAGTGCATATTTTTGTCTACAATGAATTAAACATACTTATAATCATCTACATAAAGAACCCACAATTTTTGAAACTAAGGGGTCCCTCACCTAAAGGGAGGGATCTCCCTATTGGTTTGGAAATAATGTCTTGAAGAAATACCACAAATGCTTCTTGATTTTTCCAGTGAAACAATAGAATGAGACTACACATGGGCAATTAAAGGTAAGAAAAATTGATCACATAACAAAGAAGCCCATACATTTCATATAGAGGACAAAGCCAACAAGAAAACGGGTATTTGGAAGTAGCATAAAATCCAACTCTAGAAGAAATAAATGAAAATCACAAAAAATAAAAATGACAAGCCCTAATAGACAATGCTAGACTAAATTATCAGAGGAATGAAGGAATAAAGCATGTCTCAGACTAGAAAATAATCAATGTGGATATGTGGCAAACATAGGAAAGGTCAAAGGTAGAGGTTTTAGAAGGTGTCTGCTAGCCTTCAGAAAAATTCCTTTGTAAAAACAAATTTTTGGTTCCATGAAGTCATAGTTTCTTTCTTTTATTGCAGTGACTACATCTTGAAAAACCTAGGGAAAATAAGTGACATAGACCCAACATCAGACTAAATTCAATAGACATTAACACATGCCCTAGTCTTTTCCAAGCTATCAGGACAACTTTTGAGGGGTGTAAATATGATGCTTAGAGGATGCACTAGAAAGTATACAAAGGCAAAGCAAAATCATGGAGAGAAAAGGAGCAAGAAAAGTCCCTCAAATATTTTCACTCAAAATCCACCTACAACATTGCAAATGCATTAAATGTATTTTGTTTTTTCTAATGTCTAAAACAATAGACAAAGAGAACAAGAGTAGCAAATTACCATCTACAAGAGAAGGAAGAAAATAGTAACCTATTGAAGAGCTAGGAAAATAAAATTTGAGAGTTGCTTACAAAATATAGATGGCTTTTCATAATAAAGAAACCCATCACTAACAACCCATATAGTAGCCACAGTAAGAAGGAACACAATACAAGAACAATGTATTTCAACAAAGCATGCAATAGCCACGTATAACACGATGTGTAGAGAACACCTCTTATGCTCATTGACTATGGTAACTATTTTTTAATAAATTTTATGTCAAAGAAAAATAAAATACTAGCCATAAATTAGATGTCTACCAATGAAAATGTGGAAAATTTGATTCTAAAAATATTTCCTGCAAGAAATTACAATTTGAAGTGCATTTTTGTGGGATAAATTTACACTCTTCCCATCTCCCGAGATACAAAATAATGCTAAAGTTACTTGAAAAAATAAGTCCCCTCCTTGGGCGGTAGGGACTAAAAATTTGAAATTCACATCAAAATCCAACGATTTTCCTTAAAATTATGTTTAAGGATCATCCTCAGAGGGCGACAAAGTTCTTAGTTAGAGCCTCATAGACTCTAAATCAAAGACAATATTGAGAATTTGAGTGCAAGGAAAAAAGGATATCCTAAACTCCAAATTAGGAAAAAATGCCAAATGAATGCAATGGAAGGGATAAAAAATGATGTACAATATTGAATTGAAGTATCTATTCCAATCTGTTTGGTGACTGGATAATATTACAGTTAGCAGTTGCATATGGTATGAGGAACATTGTAAAATTATACAAAAGTTAAGAATTGGAAATATTATCATTTGACCATATGAATATTTCAAGCATCAAGTCATCAATATTATTAAGGGAATCATTGGGATGCATGGAGCCAAGTCTAAAACTATTACTCATAATCAACTAACCAACAACATCTAAATAATATCACCCATAATATCAATTGAAGACTTATATCATATTGTTCATTGTGATCTTTAGGAAATCATAATAGTCCAATAGCATATCAAAACCATTGACTATGAGTCAAGGTCTACCACATAAGTTGAAAGTAAGATCATATACTATCAATCAATAAATTTCAGCTAATAGTCCCAGCCGATATGGAAAATGGACATTAAAACTATGTAGAGGTTCATGTCAAATTACATAAGTATTGGTTGATTGAACCTAAATATAAATTGGCAAAAAAATCAATTATATAAATTTATTCAAGCATAATATTTGGGCAAGGTGTGTAAGAGAAGATGAGTTGATGATGATATTCTAAGGCCTCCAGGAATGGGGCGTTGCAGCACCCAACTTATGCAATCAATTTCTTAAGTCTGCCAATAATTGGAATTATACCATAGTGATTAGCAATTGGTATAGTGTGAATTAATTTATAGATAATATATTAAAATTATTGGTTCACCACTCAATCCACTTTAATGCCATTTCTTGGAATTTTATTATTTTGCAACAAACAAGGTTTGAATCCAGTTAGTATTGCAATAGCCATTTTAAGCATAAACTTCATCTCATTGACTCATTTAAACTGTCATTGAAGTATTATGAAATGTGAAGATAAGTGAAATTATTATTATTATTTCACCATTTCATGGATAATAAAGAGTGGACCAGGTCAAATATATGAAATGAGATATTTGTGCAAGATAGTTAGGAGGTTGCTTCATTCCTCTTTACTTTCTTTCCTATCTAATGCTTCTACAGCCTACACATTCTCCATGACGAGAGAAGGGATAAGTTTGTCTTGGTGGCTTGATGGGAGCAGACTAGAAATTATGTGTTGTGGAGATTGAGCAATGATTAAATTAGTTATTTATCATTTGTATCCTGAATATGGTTTGCACAACATGGGGATGTGCTTCCAACATGAGAGGGTAGCACCAATTTTAGACAATGTGTTGGCTAAGGCTTGTGATGCATTGTAGCATTGGCTCTTTTATATTACTAATTGCAATGATAAAGGGAGGATGAACCCTATTATATGTGTTGTTGTCTATCATTTGGATATTTAGCCAAGATAAAAATAGAAAACATGATTGGCCATATGGTGATGGCTTTAAAATAAATGATATGATACTAGAAGCAGATGAAATTGTCTTCTCAAGATGCCTAAGGTGTGCTTCACATTCAAAAAATTTAAACAGAGTGTCAAGGAAATTTGTGTTTTCTTAGCAATGTTTGGACATGATGTAAAGGCAATGGATTTAACTCTCAAAAATATTCCAAGGGTTAGAGTTAGGAAGTTCAGAAACATGTTTTGCAAAAATTCCATGTAGGTGGATACAACAACATTATTGCAAGTTTACAACAACTATTAATGAAAAGGAATTGAGTATAATGAAAATTAATTTTGTAATATGTTTTGACAAATGATTAACCATTAAAGATGATCCAACACATGGGAAGAATAAGAAAGAAATTAGATAGTTGAGTTGTCACTTTAGCTAATGAAGGATCATATTTGCAAAAGGAAGATAAATGCAATACACTAAGAAAGCACATGCACAATGGATGCATCAATTGCAAAAAATTTGATTCCAACCCATATATGGTTCCACATAATTATCTACTAGAGGTGCATTTTATTGATATTTCAATTGAAAATTTTGGTCATTGGGAGAGGAAATTAGGGGGGTACACTACATCAATAGATTGAAAGGATTGTTTAGACATGTAGGAAATGGGCAATGCATGTTTCACTAGCTTTCTAGTCAGTCCAAAATGAAACATGAAAGGGCATTGTCCACACTATTTCCATGAAACTTTAAATTGTGGAAATTTTAAATGCTTCAATCTGCTAAGTTCAATACAAATTTGCTAATATGGTTGGTGATTGTTTGTAAATAAAATTGAAGAGGAAGTAGCCAAAGGGTCAAATGCATGGAAAAAATTTCATGTAGTCTCAAACATTCAATAAATACAATTAGGACATTTTGAGCATCAAAATGATAAAACTAATGTACTACTGGGAAAATTATAATGATCAAAGATTTTATATGTGGTAAATGTTCAAGATATAACAAAAGGTTCTATGTTCCTTATGGGTTGAGGTTTTGCATGGGAATGATAATATTTACTAGTAAAGATAAAGTGCATCGATAAAAGAAATTTTCACCCAAGTTAATAATTATTCAAGGGAACATAAAAATAAGGTAAATATAAATTTTAGTCATAGGATGAAGTGCAGGCAAGTTAGAGAATAATGTAACAAAAAATATCTGAAATGCTAGATGTTATCATGTTACAAATCAAAGAAAGATTAAGCTGCCAAGAATCAAATACAGATAGCTCAAGGCCTTCTTGCATTCTTTAAGGATTAATTTCCTATTTTTTCTATGCATTTTTTGAAGTTTTATTGGGCACTATTTTCCTTTGGGGTTTTAAAAATTTATTTATGTTTAAATATAAGTAATATATCCATAAAACTACCAAAATAATTCAACATTGCTAAATAATCAAACTAAATAACTCAATTTTATTTTAAAATAAAATAATATTACCTATAAGTAATTATATCAAAAATCATAAGATTCAGATGTTCTAGAAAGGTAAAAATTCAAAGAAATTCAAACTTAATGGATGAAATTTGGTGAATCATGTAACTTAGCTTGATACACATGGTACCAATCTTGTCAAAGGTTAGTAGGTATCCAATGCCAAAATTATTTGTAATTAACTTAGAGTTATGTGGCAGTTCTACCCTCTCTTGCACATTACAAAGCACATTAAGTTCTATTTAGATGATACTCCAAGCTCACTTCTTATCGAGATTACCACAACCTACCTTAAGTTATATCTAAATAAATTTCTCTACACATGTATCATATTTCTATAACAAAGGCATCATAATAGTGAAGACTATGTACATTCAATTTGATTAAATTATCGTATTTGGCTTTGGTTGACAAAAAATGCAACATAGATGGAAATATTTTACTATCCATAAGAATGTGTGTGTGAATTAGCTCATTAGACTCTATTCAACATGTACATTTGTTTTTTCTTCAAACATTTGGCTTTGATTAATAATAAACAACAGACAACTTGCCATGTTTTATTATATGTAACTAGTATAAGTATTAACTCAAGAGAATATATTCTATATGTAAATCTAGTTGGAAGATGGGAAAAATAAAGTATTATTAAGTTAATGTACTTCATCACTACTTGTTTTAATGAATACTTCATACTTGATAGTCAAAAGCAATTCAGACTCCTTGGACTTCAGCTCCACAAAAAACCCTTATGTCCACTCCAAGACTATCCTCTCTGAATAAAACTACTTCCCAATGACATCATTGAAAATAATTTACTTAGAAATATATCATGTAATACTTAGCATATTAGAGATATAAACTTAAACAAGTTAATACATAACGCATTAGAGATATAAACCTTAAATGAGTAGAACAAGACTCTCATTCTTAAACTTAAGTGTAAAAAAAAAGATATATTTTTTAATAATAAATTAGAAGATGGCTACTACATTCACTATTATAATAAGTAAAGAAAAAAACTTGCCTTCACTAGACAATCTCAATTACACTACTGTAATACTAGGAGGCCACTTATGGGAGAAACTCTTAGATCTCACACTATGAGTTTTGCTGAAATGGAAAGCATTTGAATAAGCCAGGAATTCAAACTCAAAGTAATTACATATTTGTAATGTTAGCATCAAGATTTTAATGTCTCACATTGAAAATAAAAGTCAAAACAAACACCACTAGTGTAATTACAAACTTCATCCTATGATATACCAAACAACCATCCCTTTTTAAGATTTTTGGAAAGTCCAAGTGCACTATCAATTTACTTGGAAGACAATTTTTGTGAGCCTTGAAAATGAAGTGACTAAAAATAAAAAAAATTGAGAGCCTTGAAAATGAAGTGATTAAAAACCAAATTGATGTTAAGGATTTGATCAAGCTCTATAATTCCTTTCAATTACTAGGCAATTCCTTGTAAAAATTGTGAATGATAAAAAAATCAAGGTTTAGAGAGTGACCTGAAAGTCAAAAACATCATGAGTATAATGTTTGGGCATGCCAAAAATGTCGTTAATCTCATAGAAGTCTTCCACAGATTTAAGAACGTCCTTTATTTATGGAAGAGCTACCTTGCCTGACAATATTTGTGCTATCCACTTTGATTGTGACTCAAAGAATGGAAAAGCTATGATCTGTAATGAGCCAAAAAATATGGTTATGAAATTTGAGAAGCATAGGTGATGCACAAGAATTTAGGAACATTGTATGGAGATAATGCACACTCAGTTTCTCACAAGGGAGAAAAATGGAATCAATCTAGCATTCCCCATAACTAAACCTATTGTAAGGATCATACAATGAACATTCCAATATTTCATTTTGTACAAACCTTGTATGGAATATCAACAAATGAAAGAGATGGAGCTAACAAACATGGAAACATATGTTCATATAATGGTCCTACAGAATCATCATTCACTGTAACAATGGCATTTTTATCAAGAAATGGGAAAGAATAAGAATACCTTTAAAAAAGACATACCATGAGCATAATTGTGGGTGTAACTATAAGTACTCTAAAGAATATCGTTAATCACAGACACAATAAAGAGAGGACATAATGTACTAAGCAAACCATTTGTACTAAACATAAGACAATGCATGATAAAAAGTGCTCTGGAAGGAACATAGAAACTAGACCATCTTGTCTTAATTGGTACAATGTATAATATAGTCCACAATAATAGATGAACCATCCTAAAAAGGTACAAGTCCATTTTCATTAAGAGATTTCACCTAGATCATGAGAAAGCACACATCAGTAGGTTGTTCAATATCAAATATGTCGATTGTACATTATATTTTTCCATGGTGTTTGAGAGTTATGGTAGAAAAAGAACTTGTACTTATATGTTGATAACTTGTGATATTGATATCATGGTTCAATTGTGTAATATTTTGAGTTAAACTCATTGACCCATTTTGCATGCTTAGTGGTTCATGCGAACCCATCTCTCATGAGAATGAATAGAACACTAAGCACTCATTAGATCTAGGTGATGCTTAGATAGGTGAAGAAATAGATCCAATGAGTGGTAAGTGCTCCATTCATTCTCATAAGACATGGGTTCTTGTGAACCACTACTCATGAAACACAGGTCAATGAGTTTGACTCAAAAAACTACACAATTGAATCCTAAGAGCAATATCACAATTTGACTTACTTTGGAAAATATCACCTACTTATTAGTGTTGGTAACTCTCAAAATTTAATTTGTATATTAAGTTTTTTTTTTTCATTCCACCACATCTATTACATCTATTTCTATCTAAATGAGTTGGAAAAGTTAAGAATATTGTACTACAAGTTTTAGATAAAAATTTGGATGATTAGCCTATATTTTTTGTATTCCCTCTATGACATCTAAAGACTTTGAAGACAAGTTCACTTCTTTGGCCACAACAAGAAATTCCAATGAGATCTCTTGACCACTTTGTGAATTCCCTATAATCACTACAACTTGCATTCATGCAATCAAGAATATATCTCAAACGTTTGCATTCAGGTAAATTATTTCCATGCCTCTTCAATTGCACAGTAAAAAATAATTTTATATTGTGATATTCACATGCATATATAAAGAAAACTAAAAATGTGTTTACCATCTATAAAAAAGAAAATAAAATAAAAATGTGTGTTGTGTCCAATAAAAGAATAAAATTGAAAATAAATGACTGTTGTCTACCTAGAATAAGCAACAATGCCTAAGAATAGTTTAAAATTAGAACATTGAAAAATCTAATAGAAGTGTTTAAAATTAGAACTAACTAGATGTGCCTAGAACATCATTTACAAAACTAAAAATACTCAGATTTTATAATCACTAAAGTTAGGGTAAAAATATCCCTATGTTTTTTATTCGTGGGGTTTTTCGAGTAATTCCAGGTAAGAAACATACAAGAATCAGAGTCTGTGAGGAATCTTCAGTGGATGCATGCATGATTTTTGTTTTGAGATGCATAAATGTTTAGTGATTCTATTTTATTTTTTCTAATATTCTTAAGAACTTATCCATCATGAGATTATAGATTGAAGACAATCATGTCTTCATATAACCCTTTCAGGCAGGTGGAAGACAATCAGTTGTAATCTTCTTTTGAAATCAATAAAATATAGACTATATTCCTACAAAATCAAAAGTTATTTTTGTGTATAAAAAATGTATAGGTGTCATGATTGAAGACTAATGGATTATTGAAGTATAATAAAGTAGCCTTCCATTGATCCTGGGAGAAAGCACAAACCTGTGTCACCATTTGTGATATTTGGAGGGGTTATGGCCAAAATAGTTTTGGCCATAATGGTTATGGCCGAACAAGTTTCGACCATACATATGTGGCAAGTTTCCCCGTTGACATGGCATGTAAAGTTACGGCCGAAACACTTTCGGCCAAAACGGTTCTGGTCGTAACCCCCATGTTTCAAATGACTCAAAATATCATAAAAATAGCTAAAAAGTGATTGATGATAATTTTATACGCTAGGGGGTTACGATCAAAACCATTTTGGCCGAAACAGTTATGGCCGAAACTGTTTCGGCCGGAACTACCTATGTGGCAGCCACATAAGCAAAAATAAGAACTTCTACAAACTTCTCACTTTGAAGGCCAATTTGACTTACTAAATTGAAGTTTTTTTTTTAAACTAAAAATATAGTTTTGTAGGTCTCGGAGTCAAGATTATGATTATATAATTTTTTTAAAATTTTGATTATGGATAATATGTTATAATTTGAAAATAGTACAAGTAGGTATTTTAAAATTCAGGAAGATGTCTATTCAAAAATAAGAAAAAAATAGTAAATCATGTTCAAAAATTATTATTTTTTAATGCTACACTAGAGGAGAGAGTCTTCTTCAAGAATATGTAATTTTAAAAAAAAAATATGTAGATTTGATGGAAAAAGTTTGACGGGAGAAAAAAACTATCAATTTCTGATAACTTTGACTTTGACCAGTTATAACTTAAAAAATATTAGCTGAATTTCAATTTTTTTTTTTGATGCACTAGGTATACATGTTGACTCTAACATATTCCAAAATCAGACCAAAATATGAACATTTTCATATATTTGTTTGATGGGAAAAAAACTCTATATTTTCAGCATTTTAAAAAAAAAATAGACTTTAAAAATTAAAAAATAGATAAAATTTTCACTCATTTTTTTTCAAAAAAATTACAAACATAAACTTCATCTAATTTTACACATTTCATTAGTTTGCATCATCTTCAAATTCTAAGCACAAATGCCACTTTTATGTCATTAAAGTTGAAGACTTTAAATTCTGATATCACTTTTCCTTTATAAAAGGTGACATAGGTTTATGCTTTTACCCTCCTAGTTTGAGCCCTTGAAGTGATCAGAGGTAGAAATTATCTTCAGTTTTGTGTAGGCTACTAGCAAACCCTCACAATCTAGGGTTTCTACAAGAAAATGGTCCTATCTCTCATTTTTACCCTTAGGAAATCCTAATTCTTGATGAAATGAGAGATATGTATGTATACTTAGTGATTCTAGAGTTATTTTGTAGGAGCTAGTTGGTGGCCTTACATTTGGAGCATTTTTTGAGTTGACATCTCTATGCAACAACTTTGCAGTAGCAATAAGGATTGGTGAAAGGGTCATGTACGGATCAAATCTCCTTGTGAAACCTTGGATTTGGTACTTTTAGGTCACATTGGTTCTAGCTAAACCATTTTTTTAGTCCTCCTTTCTGATTCATGAGTACTTCCTTCACAAACTTGACCTAATTAGGATAATTAGGCTTGTCAAGGTTTCAGGGGTTAAGGGGCTTAGGTGTGGATTTATGATCCTTCCTTTGGGTCTCAAGTGTATCTTGATAAAGGGTATTCAAAAGTGCTACCAATTCCTAGGGTCCTTTTGCGATTACTCAATTTAGGATCAGAAAGCCCTCTTACCAGGGCTACTATGTTTTGTGCTCTTGGAAAGGAAGAGATAATAGGCTTATGGACCCAATGATGATTCAGGGAGTAATAATATGGTTGAAAGGGAACTCTAAGCACAAATACATGTAGGATCAACCCTGACCCCTAATACTTCATTGCCTTAAGGATTCACTATTTAGACCTTACACCAAGCATTGGTGTCAGAAACCTTCTAGGTTGTCATTTGAGCCAATATTGTGAACCAATGGTGTGTGTCCTCTACAATGAGAAATTGATTAGAACCCCTTGCAAAGTTTTGGATCCTATGGTTTGGACTCTCCCATAGAGAGTTAATAAAATCAATTCATAGGATTGAAGACTACCCATAGCTTTGCATCACCTATTCTAAAAAGTCAAAAGGTTTTTGTCATAATAAAATACCTGGCATGAGCTGTAAGATGCAAGAATTATAGAAATAATATACTAATAGAAGAAATGAATTTTTTTATGAAATTCCTCTCACTTTGGAACCCAATGCTTCAATTAGCTTTAATTAATTTGATTTTTGCAATGAAAGGTAGCGTTCAACTTGGAAAATAAAAAATAACTGCACTTTATTTGTTTTATTGCCCTTAATTTTGCACATAACTTTATAATTCAATAAAATTTTAGTGTTTATCTACTCCAACAAACCTACTATAGTGAATAGCTATCTACATTAGTGGCAACATATTCCTAGAATGATTCCCAAGAAAATCCCTTAACGGGTGTCATTTTCATTTGAGTTTTTTTGACAACGACCTGTCATAGAACATGTGTATTCATGAGTGTCATAAATTCTACAACTAGTATACAATCAAAGATATTCAAAGACATTCTATCCATGTATAGAAGAAATATAATGCACTCCAGAAGAGAGATTATTTTAATGAATCTACATCGCATAGCATTAAATCAAATTCCTCATTGAAGTGCTCATGCACTTTAGATGATCTTCATTAATTTCAATTGTATGGTGCTCAAATGTTTCATTAAGATAACTGCTTCTTAAATTTTTATGAGATTCTGCATGAGCATGAACCATATAGTTCATTCTGATGAACTATTGACAACATGTTGAATAGGTTAAATTGTTTTTGAACTATTTTGCTATTATATCTTCATTAAGTTTCTTTTAATATAAAACAACAAATATATTGTCTTGATATTGACAAGAAATGTAATGACGTACCTCTCCATATTTCAGACATTTCAATAAAGTCTTAGGGTTTGTGACTCTATTTTTCTCTAACATCTATTTCCCTTTTTCTTGAACAATATCATGAACAATCACCCAACCATCTTTAGATGTCTTAAAAAATGTTGCATCTTCAAGACCTTTGAACTCTACCTCTCCAACTACATAGGCAACTTCTTCACTTGGAAAATAACAAAATAGGGATGTGATATCTAGAAATGTCTCTTTGACAGTAGGTAACAATGTGTGGTATACAAAATCAACAACTTGGTCACTAATATCTTCCTCTTCCATGATCTCCCCTTCTCCAAGTATCTCAAATATTATATTATTATTCATATTTCTACTACTAATGGCCAGTCGTGAACCAATAATCTGCAACAAAAGTGGAATACCACCACAAAGCTTGAGCAGGGCATCTATGTTCTTTTCATGATTGTACTTTGAAACATTCTTCAACAAAATCTATCTTGCCACTTGTGATGGAAGAGGGCTAATAGGGTACTATGGGCGTTGGATATTCTATGCAAAAAATATGTCTGTCTCCTAGAGATTTCTGGTAGTGAGAAGTATTCTGCTCTTGGATGGAATTAACTGCCCAATTCTGTAGGTAGAAGTTGTTTTAGATCCACTCTATTCAGAGCATTTTCGATCTATAGAAATACAGGCTGATTAGGATTCTTTTTGAAGAAAGCCCAGATCATTCCCTGACCTTGGTGACAGTATATCAATTTCACATTCTTGTCCAACAATCCATTCCAGACCTATTCTTGTAGGACTTTAAGATAATTTTTGGTACAATTTTGTTCCATGTGAATTCTGCAATGCTTTTATTTTTGGAGGTCAATATGGGCATAAAATTTATTAGTGAGTGTTGTTTTACTCATTCCTCCAAATCCATAGATAACCACTATTTGTATTGATGTATGTGCATTCAAATATAATAGGTGGATTACTTCTTCTAGATCTCTCTCGATTCCAATTGTATTGGAGTTGTGCAAAAACTAAATCACAAAATTGTGGGGAAACTCTAAAGATATAAAAAAGGTATTATTTAAATACAAAGGCATCCTACCTACTATTTGGTATGCATAGAGTTCATGTGACTGTGAAGTGATCTTTATAAGTCTTTGATCCATGCCAGTTATAGCCCACTATATAAGGCCATCATACAAGCGATCAATTTTGACTTGGTAATAGTGTATGCTCTCAGTAGTGAGAAACCTTCACACAATTCAGATTTATTCAAGAAATAAATAAATTGATTCTAGATCAAAACAAAAACTTTAGTCTTAGTATCATTTAACTAAAAACTAAAACTGTTTCAGCCTAGTTTTCTATCACATATATCATGTTCTAGCTACAATTCATATTGTTTTAAAATACCTTCACAACAATCTGGAAATCTTTTTACTATAAAACATGTTGACTATTATAATTTCTTATAGACATGATTCTAGCAGTTCATAATGTCATTATGAATTATCCCTGGTAATACATTCTTGACTAATTCCTATTGCATTAGATCTACATTACAAAGCATTATATAAACATTGATGCTAAAAAATTATAAGTAGTTACATCTAGAGGCATCCCCAAACATAGTCGTAGGCTGTTATTATAGTGCCTACCCCCAGTTTACTTTATAGTTATTATTGCCGAACTCTTTTAGGCTAGCTTTATGTTTATGCTTGATGATCAATGACATTGTTTTCTAGACTATTGGATATTGTTTCATACTCAGTTTACTATTTGATGAGATTAGTTTGGTACTAGTTATTTCATGTATGCATGATTATACTTTGATGATGATTGTTTACAGTGATTCTAGTTATTTAATGATGTTATTTAGATGAATTATTTATACATCTTTTCTATGGATACTTATCCATATTTGCATGTGTATGGTGTACATGTATGTTTTCTTTATGTTTGACATTTTTGATGTGGTTAAGGAAGGGCACCATAGTCATCTGCTAGTCAGGATCTACACGATGCACCACTTTCTATCATTGCCTATTCAGTTTAGAATATATGTGTTTGTACATGTGTGGATTTTATATAGATTGTAGGTACTGGGTATCAACTTCCCTAAATTGCTAGGATGAGCATACCGTATCACAATATCTCAATGGTAAGAGAGGGGAGATAACTCTCAAGTCCAAATCCTAACCTTAAACTAATTGTCCTAGAAATTAGGACAAGTATTTGAGATGATTATCCTTCCGAATTCATCATATGACATAAATTCGTGATTATAACCCTTGAGTTTGATCTTGTGTGTTGTATTTTATGATGAGTTTTTATACTTCGTCTTGTGGGTCTATGGTGATTTTTTTATTAATTAAATCAAATTAAAAGAATAATTAATGATTTAATTTAATGAAAAATTATTAAGATAATTTCAATATTTAATTATATTTAATTAATTGAGAAATTAATTAACTAAAAGAATTAAATTTAAAGATAAAATTTTAGTTCTAATTTTACAGCGCAATAAATTAATTCAATTTAATAATAATATATTTAGGAGATCATTTTTAAATAAATGCTAAATATTATTATTACTTAAGTTAATAAATATTTTGATAAAAAATGCTTCAAAAATTAATTAAAGAGAGAAAGAGAAATTAATTTAATACATATATTTTTAATTGCAAAATGTGTACATGAATATCCAATTTGTAATAAAATATTAGAAAGAATTGTGATCAACAAGTTCCCTCGTGTGATTGCACAATTAGAGCCCCAAATTTAGGGGAGAACTCTTTATCAGAGATCTAGATCTCATTTCACAAGGACCGAGATTTTGGAGAACAGATTTTCAGAAAGAAGGGTTTCAAAGGAAAGAGGATTTCTTGTATTCTTTGTGCAATTGTGATTTAGTATTAGATTCAAGTAGAATCTTGTGGTTTATTCACACGATGATTTATGTTCTTCAAAATTCTTGTCTTCATCGTGTTTGTTAGATTTGTTTTCTAACTTTTGTTTAAGATGAATCTTTCATGGTAAATTTTGTTGTTATTCGTATCAAAGTTATCTATATTTGAGAGATGGATTTTTAGAACCATTGTTCTGTAAAATTTAACAATTGAGTATCTTAATTGGGAAGGGTTTTGAAAAGAAATTGAATTTTTAGAATGCAAAATCAATTGGTTTATTAGATTTTCCCTATCATAGTATTTTTCATATTTTTCTTTAACAAAAATATTTAAAAATATATATTTATATAATTTTATAGAAGGGAGATTGTTTTGTTTTATTAAACAAAATTTTTGTATTGAAAAAATAATAATTAAGTAAAAAAATTGAGTGGGGGTGGGGCCACCAAACCCCCACCCCCTGCCATGGTAGGGAAAGGGCTTCCAATGGCCTTTAAAGGATTGTGCATGGAAGACCCTACTGTTGTGACAACAGAGTTGCCACGACAATGATTAGCATATGGGCTTTAAAATTATTGCACTGTAAGGTTTTTTAAAGTTTGTTTAAATTTAATTTTATTAAATTAAATTAAACTAATAATATTGTATTAAAATGATAATTTTTAATAAATGCTAAATTATTAAATGTTAGTTTTAAATTTTAGAAATGTTATAATATAACATTATTATTATTATTTTCTTTTAATAGTTATTATTTTATTATTAGATCAATAATTACTTATTAATAATTAAATATTAATTTACTAATAAATTAGTGATTATTATTATCTGTAGTAATCTAATGATTATTGAATTAAATATTAATAATATTTAATTAAAATTGAAGTTAATGGATTATGATATTGTATGTGCACAGTAGAATTAGAAATTTGTAAACTTTAGCAAACTAAAATCTGGTAATGAAATGGAAACTTAAAACCTACTAAAAACTCAAATTGTGTGTTTTTAAAATCAAACAAAACTATAAAATTACACTGTTTGTTGAGTGCTTTCTTACATGTCAGATTTGGGGTTGGCTTAGAGTGTTGACTGGTTCTAGGATGTTTACTAGAGGCCAAGAAGTATTGTTTTGGTGATTACATATGATGTTATGATTTGGTTTATGTGTACTTTCTTGGATTAGTCATGTTAGGATGATTGTATTAGTCATGCTTGTATTTTGACCAAATGATTTTAGTACTTGTCAGTTGCTTGTTTAAAAACTAGCGAATGGTATGTGGTCTTTTGAAATCTTTTTGTTTTATTGAGCTTAGGGTAGGTTATCTATATGTAATGTCAGAAAGTGGCTTGCAATGGAGGCCAGAGCCCAAAGAGGATGCCTAGGTAACTCATTGTAGGTCATTTTAATAAGTGAAAACACTACACTAAATGAGAGTAAAATTAACTAATAAGAGTCTTTGTCTTTCCTTGCCCATGCCTCAAGTGCTAATATAGGCTAGGGTGGGAGTAGAGAGGATGCTTGGTTGAGATCATGCATTGTTAGTTTGCCTTGTTAGTATGAAAGGATACTAGTGCCGCATAGAGTCACTAGGGGTTCAGAGTCTAGTTAGGCTACTAGGGTAACCTTAGAGTTGACTCATGTGATGACACTTGCCTACTTGCATAGTAGATTCTCTATGTGTCTTTGTTTGCCTCTAGTTTAGAAGTCATGTTATCTTGGTATCTTTGAGTTAGATTACTTTTAGGTTTTCCTTGACTTAGATGTTTGAATTTTAAGTTTGATATCATGTTTGGGACTTGGGACTATCTCCTCAACACGGTGGGAGTGGACTTTTTTGGGTTACCATGAGGTCAAGTGGTATTTCTTTTTATTTTTACCATTGAGATCTATTAGATTGATGCCGTGGCTAGAGTTCCTTGTTCTGCATTTCCTTTCATTCTATCTTTGTGTATTATGATGGATGGTTATACGTATATGATGGATGGTTTTACTTATTATATTGTATTTTATTTCATGGATCTTAAAGAGATGATGTAATCTATTTTATGATGTATATTCTTTTAGCCTTTCATACCTTGTGACATGTATAGTGGATGATTGTGTATTCTAAATATTGCCAAGTGGCATTCGGGACAAATGTATATTATTTAAATGGATTTGAACTTGTAGTTAATCTTTAACATGGATGTGTTATATATTGGATTTAATATTATTTAAATTTAAATTTGATTCAACATCATGGGATCCTTAAGGAATGTGATCTATTTATATGTTGCTTATGCATGCATGCATGTTATTGCTTCCAATGTTTTATAATTGTTGTTATATGTAGTCTTTAAAAAAAAATGTTTGGCAAACTTAGTAGAACTTTAGGTTAGCTCTTTTGGATCCCTTGGCAAGGTGTTACAGTTATAATTCACAATGTATTTCAAATTGGATATGATTAAAATGTTTATGAATTTCAATTTGAATGGTAGTTAGACTTTTATTTGCTGATGTAACATTACACTATATTTGAAGTTAAAATGTTAAACATTAATATTTCTTTTGTCTTAAGCTCTTAAAAAAATATTTGCTAAAACCATTTTTGGCCCTAATTTAGACCAAGGATTATACACTAAACTATATATCAGAGCAGAATGCCTTGCCTACCAGGTATTGATAGTAGTTACTAGTGTTGGGCTGAGAAATGTCTTGTATCTTTGTCTTGGTGTTGTCGCTTATAAGTCCTATCAGCTTAATTATAGAATGTTACAAGCATCATCTACCTGAATAAGATTTCTAAGCCCATAATTTTTCTCATGTAGCAATATTTTCTTGAACCTCATATCTCAAATGCATTTAGACACAATTAAATAAAATCAGTTTAGGCTCTATCACAACACTTTTCCTATACCCAAACAAGTTCAAGGCTGATTTCTCCCATTGTGAGTGACATCCTTCTCCATATTGGAGGACATAATGGAAGGGCAGCCTGGAGATTCTTCAATTGAGAAAAAAAATTACCCACTTTATTAACATACGTTGCATTCAAAGTGGATAATGATATATATTCTTATAAAAAAAATTATCACTTTAAAACTGATCAATCATTAGTACAATCCATTACCTAAAAGGATTTTCTTTTCTCTCCATGATAATAACTATGTTAGTAAATGCTCATAGAAATTTGGCAATCAATTCTATTGTGTAATTCAACACTTTGGAGGTGTCATTCAACTCCATAGAAGCTGCTAGGATTATCATACAAAACAAAGCCATAGGTAGAGGGTTTATACAACCTATATATCTCTCAGAATAGTTTGAAGTGAGATATTGTTGGAATAAATATCATGGTTAAAAATAGATCATTTAGATGTCTGGTTGTAAGGTGAAGGTTATTCAGTCATTTCGGGAGACCATTACAATGAGGCAAACTTGAAGGGATATTACATGTTCACGTCTAACGATTAAAGAACTTATATGGCATAGGTATATTAGTTCTAAAGCCAGGTTTGCTCTGACATTCTATTCTTATTTTTAATTGAAATATCTTTTGAAATATTTTTGTGTATTCTTAAAGTTTGGAATAATTGTGGCTATGTTTACATTGTTATGATCATTGAATGCAAGTACTTGTCATTTATTGGCTGCAAAATCAAATGGAAATATGAAGTTATTAATCGATAGCTATAATCAAACTTTTACATCTGCACTTGTGAACCGAGTCTTATACAAGTTGTAAAAGTCTTAGAATAATTGGAAGTAAGATATTGTAGAAGAAATATCATGGTCAACAATAGATCCTTTAGACGTTTGGATGCAAGCTGAAAGTTATTCAGTCATTTATGGAAACCATTAAAATAGGAAAATTTGAAGGGATATTACATGCTTACATCTATGGATTAAGGAGGCTATATCTCATAGTAATATGAATGCTGAAGCCAGGTCTGCCATGACATTATATTCTAATTTGTAATTGAAATAGTTTCTAAAATAAATCTATATATTCTTAAAGTGAGAGAGGACTCAAGAGTGTGTTTTAGTTTTCCATATGCTTCAAAAATTATAAATGATTGACGGTCATTCTTATGTAGGAACAATCTTTCAAATAACAACATTCACAATAATGTAAAACTAGCACTATTATGCAATAATTTTAGCATTTAGAAACATTAAATTGTATTTAACTAGAAAAGGTGAATGGACTTTAATTTTTTGGGAGTTATTTCTTGTTTTCATGGTTTTTCACACTAGATTAATAAGAAGAATCCATGCATTCAAACACTAGTCCATGCCATAAGAGGGAAGGGACTAATAAAGATACAAAAGTAAGGAACACACATTACATTGAGATTCATAGAAAATAAGATTATATAAGGAATGAATATTCCTTAAAAAGAATGGAATTAAACAATGACTCATGATTTGAGTGTGAGAATATGCAAGTTTTTAAAAAACTAAATAGCAATGAACTAAAAGATAACACAACAAGAATTACATAAATAAAGACAGAGAAAGGTATTCAACAATGAATACTCTTCATAAGATAAGAGTGATACAATAGAGGTATTTGGAGATATGGCAATAAAAAGTAGAAAACAAAATGAAATTTTAAAAAAATTGCAGAAAAAGGTGAATAAAGTAAGAGACCAATGACAAAAGTCTGCAATAAACAAGCAACGAGAATTCTAGTAAGAAGTGAAAATATCAAAATACAAATAAGGCCAATTTAAAGGAAATGTTAAACAACAAACAAGAGTCCATGCATTATAACTGACAATGACTATGAATCTCAACAACATATGTAGTGAATAAAGGAGCAATGAGGATGAGAACAAAATAGAAGTATTCACAATACTAGCAAGTAGGTGGTGCTGGCTAAGAATTTAGGTGGACAACATATACAATCATTACAAAGAAAAGTAATGATAAGAAGAAACTCGAGTCAATCATTCTACAAGGCCACATCAACCATAACAAGAAACAATGACAATATTAGAACACATTAACATTGTTTACTCCAAATATAACAAGACCTATAGAGGTGGGTCTCCACAATGATTGCACTCCAATGATAACAAACTATACAAAACTAGCATGTTTAGTAATACCATCCAGAACCCAAAATCCTTTCAACAATTCCTTACATAGGCCTTTTCCCTAGATCTATCTTAACTACAGGGAACACAATCACATGCCCACATGTAAGATACTCTTATCACTCACAATCTAACCTTGATCTTGGCCCAATAAACCCAACATCAATCCTATAATGCATAATAAAATTATGTTGCCAAATTGTGATAGTCAAATGCTATTTGTAGAGATAGACACAAACTAAACACATAAAAGTACCTCTTGTCTTAAACTATTTAATCCATTGGGGTCCTTTTCCTTACCCATATTGGACCTCTCCCATGCTATCCTTGAACACACTTGATCTTGAAACCTTAACATTTGTTTACATCTTTTACTGTCATTTCATGGCAATCCCTCTTTCATTGAATTGTCACTAAGTTATCCCTACATTGTACTCACAACTACCCTTAACCACTTGGTTTTCCCTTAGTCTCCTCCTATCAATTTAATGGCATCCAAAAAAACCTAAAACATCTCATACAAAAAAGGTCCTCATCATCTACCCTTGTCTTTTTCTATCAACTCTAAGATAGGTCTAAAGGTAGTTTCCACTGCTCAAGTAACATGTAATTTATTGCTTGATCTTCTACAAACATGAATAAATATAATACAATATGTATCACATTATCTTCACAAAATACATAGAAGATCTAAACCATAACTATAATGAATGTAAAAACAACTACAAATACTTATATCAATTTTCCCTTTTTGACAAAGATTCTAGTTTTGATTTTTTTCAAGATACACATTATTTGATTCAATAGAGATTCCTTGATGCTCCTAATTTTCTAAAATTTATATTTGAAGTTATTATCTTGACCTACTTTTAAATACAAAATTTGGAAACATTAATTTATACACGATATATCCTACACCCAAATATCATTGGTGATGTATGTAGATTGAGAAAATGGGGTAATGACTTGTAACCTACAATGAACATAAAAAATGGAAGATGTTACCAGAGTATGATTATCATGCATCACACCCCCTCAAAGCCATTATTGTCAACACTATAGAGATAGGGAAAATCCATAGAGTTATATACAATTTAAAATTTTCTTACCTTTTAGTTACCTTCTCCTTTGGCCCCTTGTTTGCACTTTCCTTATGTTTGCAATCCTAAGAAGAGCTTTTAAAGATCAGCCAAAACTTGTCTTCAATAAAAACCTAACAAACAAACAATAAATTGCATACACCTAAGAAATTTAGATGGGTTGAAGCTTCCTAACCACACCCATGTGCCTATTGACCAAAGATGATTAGTCAGAAAGTGAGATACTATTTGTCATGACACTGTGATATTATCTAGAGAGTTCCCTCTATAAACTCTGTTTCCCTCTAACACGGATAATCAGGTTTGAAAAATAACTGTTTATCAGCAACATGAATCTTAAATCTCTTCTTCACTTGTGGATTTGTAATTTATAATCTCCTTCACTTCACTCTTTGGTTCTTCCATGATTGAGTAACAATCCCTCTTGGTCAATTAGATCAATGGTTACATAGTTCATCTATTGCTTACCCTACACCAAGGTATTCTTCGAACTATGGATAAATTTTGGGGAGAGAATTTTTGGGGTGAGATTTTAGAGATAGTATGGAAGTGGAAGTGGAAGCAAAAATGGGTGCAACATAAATTTTAGTTTAAGAATGTAAATACTAGTTTAAATGTTTAAGATGAATATTATTAATATATATTTTTTGTATTTTCTAATGATATAAATGTAATAGATGGGTAGATATAAAATTATAAAAGATTATTGTTTTTGAGAAACTGTTTGAACATGAATGTTGGAGGCTCTATAATAGTCAAAAGTCTCTAAAAATGGGTAACAATAATAGATGTTTTTGCACATTACTTTACAAATCCTCCTCCAAACTACATATTCTATTATTGTGACCATACATTAGTGTATTAGCTTTTTATAACCATGTAATTGTTGTAACCATCTCATAGGATCAAACAATTCCTTTTTACATCATTTTTTTGTAAACTTGCAATGTTGCAATTTTGTAACTTTTGTGCATTTTAGATGTTTTTCCACAAAATGTTACCAAATCTTGCCAAATTGCTCTCATAAATCCTAAAGATACCAAAATATCTTAAATATTCTCAATCAAAACAATTTAAACCTCTTCTAGATACTTTTAGCATTTTATCAAAAATTAAACCATTAAACACTAAATATACAAATTTTGAGATGGGACATTACACTTAACCCTATTTGTCATCAATCTTAATAGTTTTAGTAAGATATTCCTAGATTTTTTATTTGTGATCTTTTAATAACATAGTAAAGATGAGAATTTGTGTCCATGTGATTCAAAAAATAGGGATGATGCTCAATTTATACAATGGTCTAAATTAAAACAATACCTTTTAAATGCCTTTTTTGACAAGTTCAAGTTCTTTTCATGACATCTATTATCACATGTGATTCGATTTTGTTTTGGATGTAAAGTGAGAAATTAATTCAAAATAGTAAACTATGACTAAAATTGTGTTTGATGATAACTATTCCTTGTGATTTTGTCTCTATGTTGTTTATCCATTAATTTTAATTTACTTCAAAGACAATTTTTTTGTATGGGTCCAGTATAAAAATGTTATCAACAAGTTTATCCATGATAAGAAAAGATGTATGGGGTACTTGTAATCTAAATGATCAATGTTGAAACTACTATACAATAAAATATGTATATTATAGATAAAAATAAATAAAGAACTAGTTCCCCATCTTGTTTATTTTTATTTCTAATTATTTTTATTGTTATACAATATATCTAAATGTTATTTATCAATATTTAATTTTAAAATCACTTGAAACCCAAATTTCTAGCATGAGTTAGGTGTAAAAGAATTTCTCACATAATAATCCTATTAGCGAACAAATATTTCTAGTGAAATGGAACCTCTAATTTATAAATTAGTCTATGATTTTATCTAATTTTATTATAAAGGAAAAATAATATTTTATTCAATCGTTTATACCGTATACTAGTGACTAACTATTTAATCAATTATTTGGTAGTTGGTTTAATCACTTTTGTTTAGGTGACTAATTTTTTAGTCACTTATTTAGTCATTTATTTGGTAGCCTATTTATTCACTTTTATTTGGTTGATCTTGTGATTTTATCTAGAAACCATATTAGTCACATATTTAGGCATCTATAGTTACAAATTACAAAGAAATAGTAGAATGCGATCAGTTTTAGTCACATGACTAAAGATTTTAGTGGTGTGACTAATTTTTTTAGTCACATAGTCACATATTTACCAAAATGTGCTAGTGATTGTCATAACTTCATCCATCTTAGATTCATTAAATTTAGAGACTCGGGTAACACACCACCACCTTGAACTTTGTGCTTTAATTCAAATCATCAAGCCTCCTTCATCAAATCTTCTTTGAATTTCTCCAATCATTGATCTTATAACTAACTTCATCCTTATCTTCAAAATTTCTCAAAAAATGTTTATTTCTATCAAATTTCACCCTTAGAATAATTCTTTTTAAAATTATTCTTCTTTTCTATCCTTAGATAATACTATCCTTCTTCTTGGTCAACACTATACTCAATTAACACTGTAACTTCTTGGTTAATACTACACATTCTTCACTTCTTCATTAGGTACTTGGTGAAAAATCTAGAAGCTCAGTTAATTCTAGGATTCTTTATTCACCAACCAAACTATATTTGTAATATATAATCTCAATACTTTATCAACTCATGTAAATAAATCAAACTAGCATTATAATATTAGTGTCTAACTCATTCAAGTTCTCATTGAATGCTATACACTTATCAACACTTCTATCATCATCATACTTTCTTCAAATCCTCTTTATATATCAAATGATATTAGACTCTACTTAATAAGAATAATGTCCCACAAATTAAGGCTTGACATCAATGATAACATAATCACTGATATGACTCTTTTACAATCATTAATGACATTGTCAATTGAGGCTACCAATCTCCCCATTTGGCATTGATGGAAACACATAAAATATTTCTACATAACATAACATTATGAAATAATTATTGATCATAAAGACAATCATAGTATTTTTAGTTAGTGTAAAATGCATAGTCATTTATTAGGCAATATTGGTCAAACATCATTGCAACCAAGTCGCTTTATAGGTTGAGTTATGCAAAGAAGAAGTGAATAAGTTCAGCATGTGTCAAGACATTTATAGTTGTCAAGTGGACATAAGATTCATCGCAAAATCTACAAGTGTCAAAAAATTTAGTGGTTTCCGAATGATTTGGGAAGAAACATGTACCAAAAAATTCAGAAAGTAGATTCAATTTTGGCTGAGTCAAGTTCATGTGCCAAGAGCTGTGAGCTATATGTGCCAAGTAATAGAGTTTTAAATGGCACAAACTCTTATGTAGACCATTTTTGCTAAGCTAGAAGTGTGATTTTATTATTGAAGAGTGAATCATGGAGGTAATTATGCCTATAATTGTAGATAATTAATCCATATGTTATGTGATCAATCAATTATAAAAATGGAAAGGTCAATAGAAAAAAGGATATCCTAATCATTGATCAAGATCTAGAAGCTTCATTAGATGATCATTTAAGAAGGGTTAAATATCTAATTTGAAGTAGTTCAATTTATTAGTGAAAGGATTATGTAGTTTAAGGTCTACTAAAACTTGTTTAAGTTTATTAAAGAAAGTAAGAACAAGCTTTTGTTGGATCAGATGTGGCATTTTTTGCATTTTGTAGAAATAAGGGGGTCTCTAAAATTTGGAGCATTCTATGTCCAAATGGGCATCACAAATGGATTCAAAGCATGTCAAAACCCCTATTTCCATGTAAGGTACTTTGATTTTGGATGTCATTGACAAGAGAGACATTTCTTTTAGCTTTTAGACCCTATACAACCCTTAACACACATTACGATATTAAATTATTAAAAAAACACATGTAGTTTTTAAATCATGATGCCACCATTCTACCACTCATCAGTAATCACACCACTATGGACCATCACTACGCCACCATGGGCACCACCCCACCCTTGCTCCACTCAATCTTGGCCCATGCCCTACCTAAGCTCCCCTTCTACCAGCCTCCGCCACCCACATACCACCATCAAGCTGCCATCCCCAAATCTGCATGGTTGTATTCATATGAGCATGGTTGAGGGCTAGATTTTAAGGGCTTAAGGGGTTGTTTTGGTTTTTTTTTCCTTTAGAGCACCTATTGGTTTCTTCACGATATTTGGAGCATATGGTATCATTTTTGGGAAAACAAGATACCGTCGGAAAGGTCATTCTGAGACACACACATTGATACAAGTTTTACTAGTGAATTTTTCATGAATAGTACCTATTTTTACTAGTAAATTCTTATGATCATTTTTGTATTTTGGGGGGCATAACTTGCTCAATTTTGTTCTATTTTTCGATTCGAAAGAGCCACTTAAAATGTCTCTTTGATATCTTTCTAGGTTCTCTATTATTTTTATTATAAATTTTCAAAGGTACACATGATACTCAAATGAATCTTTTTTTTTCTCTTCTTATTGTATAATATTTCTTACTAGTTGTTAGGGTTTTTTTTTTGCATTGTGGGGGGTGTTTTATATGCTTGTTTCTATCATTTACATCAGTAAACTAGAGCCATATTAAAAAAACACCTTCTAAAATAATGGCTAAGACTTCTTCTTATCTATCACTTCTAACCCAACATAACTATCACACATGGAAAACCTTGATGACAGAACGTCTGTGTTCAAAAGGATTATGGTCTTCTTTAAATAACATAAAAATAATTTTATAGAGGCCCTTTGAGGTCATATAACATGGTAAAAGGATGGATGAGGCCATGGAGCTGATTTCTTTGCAGCTATCTGACAACTTGTAGTTTCATCTTGATGGGTGCACTACTTCTCGAGATATGTGGACTAAGCTAAAGGGCTTATTTGTTATAGTCAATGAGTTTAGGGTACTTCAAATTGAGGTAGAGATTGCATTACTTAGATGTGGTGCTTTTCCCTCCATTCTAGACTTTCTGATGAAGTTTAAACAACATAGATCTTTGTTACACAGTTGTGGCAAAGTAAAGATTGATAAGGAGTTCATTTATCTAATTTAGTCAAATCTTCAAAGAAACTTTTAGATTTTTTCTTCTACCTTCCATTCCACTATGGATGCTTTGGGTCCCATATTTACCATGCTCACATTTAACATATTGTGTGATTAGTTGAGTAGAGAGTAGTCCAAGCTTATACAATTGAATGCTTAGTTTCTCAGAAATCTATAGGGAAGGAAAAGTAGAAACTAAAGCCCAAAAAAGATTCAGATGGTAGTGAGAGTTCCTCCAAGCCATCTCCTAGATCAGATTCTTAGAAATTCACTCTGAAGGTTAAACATTTTAAGTCTAGTGAGTCTTCCTCCACGACTAAGAACTTTAAAATTCATCCTTGCAATTTTAGTGGAAAGGAAGGACATCCAATTTGTAGGTGTTGGAAACATCTTGAGGCTTTATAGGAGGCTATGTAGCAACACAATATTGCTTTTCCAAAGCCACCACCTTCTCCTTCAGGGAAATGACACACTCTTTTTGCATGAGCTTTTTCTTCTTCTACTATTGGGATCATTGATTCAGGTGCATCCCACCATATGACTCACTCACCTGATTTGGTTATGTCACTTTCTCAAAGTGTTACTACACATATTATAGTCATGGTGACTTAGCACAACTTTCAATTTCAGGTTCTAGCACTATCTCTTTGAAGAGTGGTTCCCTACAGGATGTTCTATTGGTTTAGGATATTTCTATGAACCTCTTATCTATCTATTAGATTTGTAATTTTGGCTCTGGTAAGAATGTTGAGCTCTCACCACATTATGTGGTTATTTGAGACCTCGAAAATCTTAATTTGGTTGTTGCTACTTGAAGTGTTGATTTACAGTCTCACTTATATCAATTTAATGGCTTCGAGAGCTTCAATTATACATATGTTTCTCTTGTTTCCCACTCAGATGTAGTGAGAAAACTTTGGCATGAGAATTTTGGCCATGTCAACTATAGATATCTCTAACAGATGAGTACTTAGGAGATAGAGATTGGTCTACCTTAGATCTCTTTTACTAAATGTGTTTGTCAAGGTTGTGCACTTAGAAAACATTACAAAGATCCTTTTCTGGCAGGTACATCCACATGTGCTAATGCACCATTGGATTTTATACATAGTGATCTTATGTCATTTCCCACTCCATATTTTTCTCATGCTTGATATGTACTTACCTTCATAAATGACTTCTCTAGACATAAATGGGTGTACTTCTTGAAGTACAACTCCAATGTCTTTGATTCATTTCAAATCTTTAAGATATTTGTGGAGAAGCAATATGGTATTTAAGTCAAGCAAATACTCACTAATAATGGTAGGGAATATTTGAATAAGTCTTTTAGAGATTTTTTCTCTAAGCATGTTTTGTAGCATCAGTTCTCAGTTCCCCACACCCCTTATTAGAATGGGGTTGTTGAGAGAAAGAACATACCGTTGCGGGAGATGACCAATTGTATGATCTAGTCTCGAGATATGAGTCCATCTTTTTGGGCTGATGTTATCAATTATGCCAACTATATTTAGAATCAGATGCCTCGCAAGGCATTGTGACATTTGACTCCTTAGGAAACTTGGACTCGTGTTAGGTCTAACATTTCTACATTTCATATTTTTGGTAGTGAGGCTTGGGAATTTATTCCAAATGTGTCAAGGAAAGCCATGGAGGAAGAGCTAATCACTCATATTTGTTGGCTATTGTGAGGGTGTGGAGGTGTATAGACTATTTGATCTTGATTCTAGAGAGGCCTTGTTTTGATGAGATGTCCAGTTTGATGAGTGTTATCCTTTGATGGAGCCTCAATTACCAGCTTCTCCCTTGTTACCTATTACTTTCTCCTCTTCTCTACATGATTATTTATTCTTTGAGGAAGACTTTGATGATGACCCACCTTTCCCTCCTCTGCCCATTGTTTTATGAGTACCCAAGTGGGCTCATGATACCATTGATGCAACTAGACTTATGGTGAGAGATCCTTTAGATTCTCATTGAACTTGTGGTTAGGCATCTGGTACTACACTTTTAAGTCTTGCCATTTTAGATGACCCACATAGTTTTTCACAGGTAATAGGACACTTAGATAGGGATAGGACTATGGATGAGGAGTACTCTTCATTGATAAAGAACCACGATTGAGATCTTTGTCCTCTTCTGAAAGAAAGAATGTTTGTTTAGTGTAGGTGGGTGTACCATATGAAGTATGTTATAGATGACTCTATTGAACAAGAAACATCTTGTTGCAAAGGGATTTTCATAGGTGGAGGGTATTGATTACTCTGAGACCTTTTCTCCTACTTCCAAGATGAATCATATTTTTCTTCTCTGTCTTGCAACTTCTCAAGGATGCACAATATTTCAAATGGATGTGAAGATTGCCTTTTATATTGGAGACCTACAAGAGGAGATCTATATAGAGGAGCCTCATGATTTTGTGCATGACTCTTCTATGGTGTGCAGACTTTGGAGGTCCTTATATGGTCTCAAAAAAGCCCCTCAAGCTTGGTATGAGAATATGGATTCCTTTTTTCTTGCATCACACTTCACATGCTATCATAACATCATGGGGTTGATCTATTGATACATGTTCTATATGGTGATGATCTCATTATTATAGGTAGCTCACTCTCTGTGATTTAGAGTATTCAACGAGCTATGAGAAAGAAGTTTGAGATGAAAAACCTTGGATTTCTACACTATGTTTTAGGCCTATAGGTTGTTTAGTCTTTGGATTGGATAGCCATACTCCATCAGAAGTATGCTCTTGATGCACTTCAAAGATTCAACATGCTTGTTTGTAAGCCTACTCTAACACCTTTTTAGTCAGGTGTTTTTTAATCTACCACTTTCTCTACTCCTACAATGGATTCCACTTCATATAGATAACTTGTGGGTAGTTTGTTGTACCTAACAGACATACGTCCTAATCTTTCATTTGTAATTGACCTTGTCTCTTGATTCTCACATGATCCTCATGAGAGTCATTAGAAATTTTCCAAATGTATTTTGAGGTACATTTGTTGTACTATATGTTATGGGATTCACTATACATTAGGGGATCCTCACATTATTTTTTATATAGACTCAAATTAGGTTAGTGATAGTGATGATCATAAGACTACTTCTGACTTTTTTTTATGTCTTGGTTCTAGTCATATCACATGATCTTGCAAGAAGCAACGTGCTCACACATGATTATCTACATAGGAAAAATATAGGAAAGCTTTGCTATCTAGTTAGGAGGTTTTATGGCTTTAATAGTTGGTGAAAGAGTTTAGATTTTCCAGTGATAGTTCCACCTTTCTATGATGTGATAATTAGAGTGTTATACATATTTCTTGCAACCCAATTCATTATCAACAGACCAAATACATTGAGATTCATATATACTTCATCAGACATTTTATTTAGGATGGCTATCTTAGCTTGGAGTATATCCCCACTGTTGAGTGGGTTACAGTTATATATCATTATATGCTTGGGGTGAAGGAATTTGTCCTTGGGGGGTCTTAGTTATGATTTATTCCATCTCCTTTTTTTAGCATTCTTCTAGATCTCTTTTTGAAGTAGTCTTTTTCCCACGTGGTTTTTCCTCTTTCTCTATTTTTCATAGATTTGGTTGTGTTTGCACCTCATGAATCCATTTTGTTGGGATCCATTTATGCTTTCAACATTGTAGTTTCCTTGTTTTTTCATTCATTATTTTATTTGCATTGTTGCTCATCTTAAGGGGTGGGGTGTTAGAGAAAATAATTTATTTTGTTTTATTTTGTTAACTTACCTTTACTCTCTTCTTAAGATTTATCTTTATGCACATGCATTCCCATTTAATAATTAAATATTAATTATTAAATTCCATCTACATCTTTGAGTTTCCCTTTTAGGTTTTATGATCTCCTTCTATAAGAATTGATCAATTGTATATTTCATTTCATTCTCTTAGTCTGACAATATATTCTTGCATATTTTCACAACAAAACCCTTGTCTTTTCTTGTCTTTTTCTACTCTATGACAATTTCTTGTATGCAGGTGTTCTAGTAGATCAGTGGATTTTTTCTCATCAAATCCTTCACACACGCACACACACACACACACACACACACACACACACACACACACACACACACACACATATATACATACATACATGTACATATATATGTACATATATATACATATGTGTGTGTGTGTGTGTGTGCGTGCACGTGTATATTTGTGTGTGCCCATCCATAAAAATATCCTTGCTTTAACAATGAGATATTGAACATCATATTTCAACTCCATGCGTTTGACTATCACATGTCCTTTGCTACAAAGATAGGCACATTATGCATTATCTTTATACTATGTAGGTTTGGGTTGACTTTTGTCAAGTAGTTGTGTTTGTGGGCATACTATAAGTCAGACACTTATGGGATTAGTCTATTATAGCCAAGTTGGATTTACCTTTAGAAGAAGACACAAGTAATATGGCTTAACTAATTAAAGAACTTAAAATGGGTTGATATCGTGCAAAGACATGGAAATCTCAAAAATTTAAATTCTAAGTAGCTTAGAGCTTATCGTGATTACAATTAATTCCTTTACAATCAATTAATTGAATACCTATCTATCACACCTACATCCATCTCTCAATTACCCTCCCAATTGATAATTTGTGGGTGCATCGTTTCATTTTTTGTTGTGTAGTTTAGTTGATTAGAAAAAAAAAGATGCGAGAATAAACCATCAAACTAGCTTAGGTAATTTGTATGCCTTGAATCTTCAAGGAATACTTAAAAGGGGGGTCCCCCACACATGATACTTGGAAAATGCCACACAACGTATCATAGGTTGAAATATGAGTGGGTATTTTGCATAATCTTTCTATAAAAAATCTTTAACAATAAGGTTTGTCTATACAAAAGGCATAGTATGTAGACAAAAGGGTAAATTATTAGTAAGAAGGGATGTGTTTAAAGTAATTTTAGACTAATTTTCTTGAAGTGTTACTCTGACATCAACCAGAGTCTACTGTAATTTTAAAATAATTATATATATATATAGTTGTACTGTACTTACAATAAATAATTAAAAATTTTTGTTTCTTTTAAATATTAATAAAAAATGGAATTCTTTAAAAGTATCAAGGCTAATTTTATGATTATGGGATTCATGTCAAAACCCATTAGATTTTTGGGAGCATCCCAAAACTCTCCATTCTCATTGGGTTATTCAATTTTTTTTTTTTTTAGAGAACGTTTATTGTGGGCTAGTAAAACTTCCATAACCCCATAGTTTCAAGTAGTACTATGATGGGTTATCTTGGTAGCTATATTGTCTTATGGTTGGGGAATCTTGTTAAAACCCTTTTCAAGGTTTGGGGAGCATTCAAAAACTAATAGTTTCATCTATTTTTATGATGAATTATCTTGTGAGCTTTGTCTAAGGTTTATGTTGCCTCATAAAATAACATGCAAGGTTATGGATAGTTGTTGAATCCATAGTGTAGGACTTTGGCCTATGTTTTTTTTACAATGGTTGTTTGATGGTTAGCCATTAGCTATTGTCGTCTAATTGTAATGTTTAATCTTTCTAAGTAGTCACCTTCTAGATCGCTCAAAACCTCTTTTCATCTAAAATATAAAGTAGAAATATATAATGAAAAATATTATTTAATTTTTAAAAATAAAAAACATAATTCAAAATCCAATCACTTTATTGTTGATATTACAAATAAAAATGTATATATATTTAAAGTAGTTTTTTTTTTTTTTTTGGGTAAAAAAATGTACTATTCCTTAAAAAATCTCTATAACATCAATTTGTTAAACAAAATCAAGTAAATCAAAGAAGAAAATCTCAATCCATTAAAATCAAGTTTGTCTAGATAAAATAAATAATAACTTTAGTTGGTGGACAAAAATGGATTAAGCATAGCAGGTGCCTACGACACAAAGGTAACTTGTGAGTCTCTCATGTGGGAGGTATTTGGTTCGAATTTTCTTAAAACATAAAAATAATTAATTACAACAACTAATAATTAATATAGGCTTCGGTTGTTTATCGAACAAAATAACAAAACAATAGATTATGGATAATTAAAAAATACAATAGCGCATGGGTGTTTTGGTGGTTTTTAGTTTAAATTTTATAACTTAAGTCATTTTATAATACTTTTTTTTTTAAATATCATCTTTATTTATAATGCTTTGAGTTTTTTGTTATATTATATTAGAAAGTATTGAATGTTAATCTTACTTATTAATATATTATATAAAATTTTGATTTATCAATAATAATAAAACTAATTTATTTATTAAATAATAGAATGTTAATTATTTTTTATTAAGAAGACATGAATCGAGAGACCCTTGGAATATGTTAGTGGTAGAAGAACCTTTGAACAACAACACAATGAATAAGAAACATAGCATAGGTAGTAGGCCTCCAAAGCCAAGTCCCATGGATTTCTGAAAGAAATCCAAAACCTTGTGGCATTTTCACAAGGACCCTAAAATTTCAAGGATTTTCTTAAGCATCATAAATGTTCCAAGTCTAGGTATGTGCAAGATTAGGAGGGGACAAAATATGACATTAAGTGGTAATGAAAATTAGAAAATCAAGGTTAGTCAAATTTAAGGGAAAATTTGAACTAGTTATGAACCTTATATCAAAAAGTTATAGAAATAAAATGTGTACAAAATTGAATCTAGTTTCGAAACTACTAACCCTTTTGTGGAAACAAAATTGACTTGATTTATCAAAATTTTAGATTTCAATATAGTAGTATGAAAATTAAAGGAAAAAACAAAAAGAATGTGCATGTATGACCATCTTATTCGCAATAAAATGACAATATTTTTAAAAAATCTTATGAATATAAGAAGTAGATTCATGTTTCGATCTGATGCATTTTTTTTGTAATTTTATTCCAAGTAAATAATCAACTATGAACTTTCTACTACAACATTTTTTAGAATAAAAAGACACCCATGTTTGACCACCTTAACTCATTCAAACTATTAGAAAGTTGAATTTTTTCCCCTTATAGTAGGGAAATTATAGAATGTGATGCATCTTTAAGATTTCAAAAAGGTAATGCCATTTGAAAGTTATAGATATTTTTCAATCAGTGTATCAATCAATGCTTTATAGGTAACTCCATTATAAAATAAGTAATAATTACTTATTGAACTCATATTTTGACAATAATTATATCAATTAAAAGGTGAGAATATCCTTAAGAAACTCTTTTTATTTTATCAAATTTAGGTTAAAAGTGATTTTTTTTCTATTGCTACTTTTTGGCCCCTCAAGATCTTGCATATATCCATCTTCCAAAACCACCATATTTTTCCAACTAAAAGTAATAGCTATCCAAAAATGACCCTTTAAGACTAATAGAAAATGCCTTGCTAAGACTAGAAATAAAAACAAAAATTATTATATCTACCCATAAAGTGACAACATGCTAGCCTCTAATAGTAGCCAAAAAAGGAACCAAACCCAATAGAAAGAAACTAACCCTTAAACAAAACATCACATAAAGAGAAAAGAACTCTAAAGCTCCAAAATTGGGAGTTAACAACCTTGCCACTATAAGGCTTTCAAAAATAATAGGGAGTTGTGAATCCTCCAAACACATCCCCAAAATATAAGCTCTAACATCGGAAAAACTAGGATCCATGAGAAATGGAAACACATTATTAGTTCTCCTCCTTGAGCCAACTTCCAAGCCAAGTGATAATAGGATAGAAAGAAAAACATTTAATCTCTAACTAAACAACCTCTAGATATCCAAAAAGAAAAGTTAAAAAACATGAGAGAGAGAGAGAGAGAGAGAGAGAGAGAGAGAGAGAGAGAGAGAGAGATCCACTACACAAGAGAAGCCACAAGAATGACCATAAGAAAATGATTCTTCTTAGAATGATGAGCAATAAAAAAATATAGCATAAATGAAGGATCCCAAAATATAATCCACACATCTTGGTAGAGTGGAAACAAAAAAAGGAGGATTCCACAAAGTATAAGGCCAAAGTCCACTATGAAAGTTGCAACCTAAGTGGCATAAAACTAACTTTACAACAAAGAAAACCTTGAAGCACAAAGGGACTACAAACATCCTCCACTACTTCCCCAGAAAATATATTTTAACAATATTATTAATCTTACTAGATAACAATAAATCATTAATAAATAATCAAGGCTTCAACTGATTACCTGTATAAAAAATGCAAAATATTTTAACCTTCTAATTGTTATTTATATGAAAAATATTTGATAATTTACAATATATAAAATTTAAACAAAATTTATATAATAATAAATAAATAAATTTAATTTCAAATACAATCTATGATATAATAACACATAAAACTATATACATATATAAAAACTAATGTTTATATATTTTTTCAATTACAAAATAGAAAATATTTTTAAAATAATCAAAATATAATAATTATTAGTAGATTAGTGAACCTTTTATAAACTATATAAGCACTTGTTATATATTTAGATTAATCTTAAATGTTAGAATTTATGATTTTTTATTTTATTTTAAATTATATTATTTATTAAATAGATTTATTTAATGTCAAAATAATCTTAATTTTTAAAATAGTTTTATTTATTTTATTTTATTTTTGAAATTTTTACATTTATTATTATTTTATACTTTATATACATTTTATCATAAATAGAAGTTTTCAATTAATATATTATATTAAATTTTTAAAAAATTTATGACTTTTAAAATTTTACATATTTTTATTATTTATTAGAATACGTTACTAATAAAATTTAATCTCTTAATTTTATGTATTTTATATACTTTCTATCACAAATAGAAATTTTCTCTTCATATTATATTATAAATTTAAAGTCTTTATATTTTAAAAAACAAATTACATTTTATAAAACTTTTATTATATTTAATATATTATTAATAAAATTTATTTTTTAATCTAATTTTATGTATTTTTAAGTTTATTATATATTACTAATTGTTTAATTTTATATAATTTATTAGATTATTTTTAGGTTAAAATTTTTGACAATTAGTTTTCTCGTAGAAGGCATAAAGAAAGAAACTAAAAGTGGGTGAGCATCAAGTTTGCGTCCATCATGCGCCTATATATAGAATGCCTAATTATGTTATCTTTATTGGCTTTATTATCAGCTTTATTAATTTGTTTAAGCTTTATTATTGCACTGTGAGTTTTTATAAAGGGCTCTCTAAATTACTATGCATTCTCTGATTTCTCGGAAGGCAATCCTGCAATTCTGTTTTCTTCGCTCAAAATGGATTTGAGAATGTTTCGTTTTGAAGCGCTCGGTTTCATCAGTTTCTTCACATTTCTGTTTTCCATTCAAGTCTTGGGCGGAGGAATATGGCTCGCAAGGAAAGCAGACACGGATTGTGAGAAGTTTCTTCAATGGCCTCTCATTGTCATTGGAGCCTTTCTTATGCTCGTCTCTCTGGCTGGCTTGATGTGTGCTTGCTGCAGAGCTACCTGGCTGCTCCGGCTCTACATGTTCTCCTCGGTTTTGGTCATTATTCTCTTGTTCTCCTTCACTGTCTTTGCCTTCGTCGTCACATTCAAGGGCTGCGGATATACAATTCCAGGTAGAGGGTATAAAGAACACACGCTGGTAGACTACTCGAAATGGTTTCAGAAGAGAATGGAGAATAACAGCCACTGGAACAAAATCAAAAGCTGCCTTCAGCAATCCAATACATGCAACAAACTTGCTCACGATTCGGCTGGCGAAGTTGCAGAGGAGTTTTACAAAAGAAACCTAACTCCTATCCAGGTAACAATTGTGCTTCCATGCCTAAAACCCGTTTCTTAATTTTTGAAATAAAAAGCTTATTTGAGCGCTCTTCTGCTTTTAGCTATGGTATTGGTCTAAGTGAACATTAATAATAACATTTGAAATCGAATTGCGTTTTGCAGTCAGGCTGCTGCAAGCCTCCAATCTTTTGTAATTTTGCGTATGTAAACGCCACTTATTGGACTTCCACAACAGACAACTCAACTTCAACAGACATGGATTGTAGCAGGTGGAGTAATGTGCAGGATCAACTCTGTTATAACTGCGATTCGTGCAAGGCAGGTGTGCTGGCGAAACTGAAGCCGCACTGGCTTAAGATCGCTATTATCAATAGTGTTGTGCTCTTTCTTTTATGTTGGATTTGTCCTGCGGGGTATCGCGCATTGACAGATGATGATGATGATGAATGTGATGACTGGAATATGTATGGATATCTCTGAGGGAGAGGAAACGCTTGTATTAATAAGGATTTTTCTGTAATATTGGTTTTAAGTATCTCTGTAGGGCGTGGCATTCATTACATTTGGAGCCGTCGTCCGATATTTTATCTGTAGTTTCTGATGGAAATCATAATTTCTTTGCATGCACACCGTTTAACTAGTTGATCACCGCTTTCACTATCAGTCTACATCCACCGCATACGGATCCTAATAAACATGCAGCTATAATTAGAATTGCAACTAATAACTTAGATTCATTTAAATTAAGGAAAAAGAGTGATCTCCAAGTTCATCACCTTTGTAAAGTCTTAGTTGATTACGGTGGCATTCTAAATAAAACGATTGCATCAAATAAAAACAGTTTAATCTGCGAATCATAGAGAGATTAGGATAGTTTGCATGATTTGAAACTATGAGATCTCCCATCATCAATGGTGTGACATAATAATTTAGTTCATAGGTTGTCGATTTTGATAAATTAAAAAAAAAAATGATTTTTATGATTTTCCAATCATGTGAAAAAAATCAATTATTAGAAATTGAAATTTTTTTTTTTTAATGATGTGAAAAATCTAGTATAGATTTAACTTTCCTTTTACTATTTGTTAAGAAAGTTTCCATTTTCCTTTCTATTGAATAAGTTTCAAATTTTTCCACCATTTCTATAAAATGTTTAAAATAATTTATGTTGAAATCATATCAAATCTGAAAACCTTGTAGTTTTTAACAAGAAGAATTGTCTGTAGGATCACTAAAAGACCTCTTAATTTGCAGAATGATATTCTCTTATTCAAATTATTAGAATTCAAGAATGTTGTAATTAAATTTTCTTTATTATTTTCAACAATATAGATTTAGTTTTGAGCAGAATGAGTTTTCTTTATAGTTAGAGGATAGAGGATAGAGGATGAAGATTTGAAGGGACATGTATTAATTGCATTTTAAATATAGTGGGCCAAATGTTTGATAATTTTGTTTTGAATTTAAATGATTGTTACATAGGGTTATATAATTTTAGTGTCAATTTCATTGTGAAGGTTAAAGACATGTTTATTTGTCTTTGTAAAGCTATCAGTAAGTTTATATAATTGTAGTTTGATTTTTCATTTTAAAAATTCAATGCATATTTTATATAATTTTAATTTGATTTTTATTTCAAAATAAAGTATATGTTAATCATAATATTTTTGTTCAAATTTTGTCAAATTTATATACATTTATAATTTTAATGTGATTCATCATTTGTGAAATTCCACTTATTATATATATATATATATATATATATATAATTGATTTTTATTTACAAGTTAAATACATGTTATTATTATTTTTTTATTAGATGAAAATTTAAGGAACATGTAGTAATTGTATGCAAAATAGTAGGTGGTCAACGATTTGATAATTTTGTTTTGAAGTTAAATAAATGCTACATGTCATTTGATTTTTTTATATTAAAAGTATGTTAAATGCATTTTGTAAAATTCAATTTATGTAATAAACAATTTTTATTTGATTTTTTTATTTAGAAGTTAAATGCATTAATGATAATTTCTTTCTTACTAGATTAAAACTAGAATGAACATGTATTAATTGCATGCAATATAGTATGGGCTAAAAGATTGATAATTCAGTTTTGAAGTTAAATGCATGTTACATATAATTTTAGATTTTTTATATATTAAATGTGTTAAATGCATTTTATATTTAAGTTTATTTTGATTTTTCTTCTGTAAAGTTAAAATGTATATAATTCTCCAGTGAGTGTATGTTTATTTAGTTTTGGTTTGATTTTTCTTTGCAAAGTTATTGTAAGTTTATAAATTAGAGTTTTATTTTCCATTTTATCAAATTTAAATAAAATGTGTATATATAATTTTAGTATGATTTATCTTTTGTGAATTCAATTTATGTTATATTATAATTTTAATTAGATTTTTAATTTAGAAGTTAAATACATTTTAGTCATATTTTTTCTTTCTTATGTGTACATGTTGATTTGCATTGAATTTAATGAAAATATGATTATATAATTTTAGTATGATTTATCTTCTATAAAATTCAATGTATGGTTTATATATTTTTTATTAATTTTAAAAGTTAAAAGCATATGAATCATAACTTTTTTCTTCATGTGCATATGTTAATTTTTATTGAATTTAAACACACCTAACTTAAAATTATTCTAATTTACTTTTGTAGATTACAGTATACCACTTTCAACATACAATTTTCAACACTACTAACTACAACATTTATGCATATTTACACTATTTACTATTATGTTTTAGGTCATATGTTAACAATATGATTTCTAATTGTACTTCTCAAATAAGATATTTGCAATTTGAATAATATGTTTTTCTGTTCAAATAATATTATATAAGCTCAAACGCCATAAATTTGAAGTACAACAAATGAAAATTATTGAAACAAATATTGATTAAAAATATTATATTTCTTTACTATTCCTTTTTAACTTGTTTAGTTGGCAAGTTATGTATGTTCTCTGTTAAACATTATACTAATTTGTCACATTGCACACAATGGTTTATGTTCACACTTAATGAATGAGTATCTTTGTTTACTTGTAATATTTCTAATGTTTTCTTACTTTAAATCTTGTTAAATATGTCAACTCAACACAATATATTAGATTTGTATTACTATACTCATTATCTAATTTAGCCAATAGGCTATTTGTGGGAACTTTGTTCCCGAAAATTAAATTTTTGACGAAAAATTTGCAAGAGTTTGGCCGAAAAATTGAAAATCCTTCCTATTAATTATTTACTGGCCAGTTTTTATCTGCCTCGACTTTTAACTCTTGTTTTGATATTTATTAATTGTTATCTCCACTTTTAACTATTTTTGCCTTTTTCTATTTATTAGTTGTGATCTAGTTAACTTTTGATTTTTAAAATTGATTTAGACTTTAGTTTTTAAATTATTTTAATTTATTTTTTAATATTAGTTTTATTTTTATTTTTAATATTATTTTTTAGTTTCTATAGTTTATTTAGTCAATATAATATTTATTAGGTCTACATATTATTGTTTTGTATTTCTCTTACTAATTTTTCATAATAGAATTTTTTATGAATTTTTTAAATGATTTTTTTTCATATTTGATAAATTTAATTTAAATAAATAATATTTATTAATCTATTTGAAAGATTTTAGTAAATATTATGTTATTTAAATTAAAAATTATTAATAATCTAATTTGTTCACATAAGATTATAATTTAAATATCCACTTTTAACTATTGTTTTTCTTTTCTTATTTATTTAAAAAATAATTACCTGTGATCTCCACATTAGATTATGTTGTGATCTCTATTTATTAAACTTTTGATTTTTGAAATTGATTTAAGTTTTACTTTTTAAATTACTTTTTTTTTATTAGTTTAGTTTTTTCTTTAAATATTGTTTTCTTAGTTTCTATAATTTATTTAGTCAATAGAATATTTCTTAGAGATGTCGCTATTTTTCATATAATATTTTTTTTTGTATTTTTCTTATTAATTTTTCGTAAGAAATTTTTTGATGGATTTTTTTTAAATGATTTTTTTTTCATATTTGATAAATTGAATTTAATTGTAAAATATTGAAATTATTGAACATGTTTCTTAAGCAATATTCAAATTTCCAAAATATTGTAAATTTTATATCTATGTTTTAATCTTCAACTTTCTTATTTTTGTATTTTCATTTTTAAAAAACTTATATTTACATTATTTAATGTTTATTCTACATTTTTCTCTTAAATCTCATCTCTTATTAGCGCACTCGTTGCATATACAAAAGCATGCGACTGCTAGTATTAAATTGATATATCTTCTCAGTAGCAACATAAAACCTCTTTTTTTCCTTGCATTCAGTTAGAAAAATCTCTCCTATCGGCTAATAGTTGCATGTACATAGACATGCAACTACTATTCTTTATTAAGCCGATAGGTTTATTGTGGGAGCTTTGCTCTCAAATTTACTTTTTTTGCCATAAATGTTGTAAGACTCAACGAAAATGTTGTAAGACTTCTCAGTTTTATGATTTTTCGTTGGTGTAAAAAACTCATTTTTGAAAATTGAAGTTTCCTTTATCATTTTGAATCTTGTGGGAAAGTTTGTAATTTTTATTTCCTCTCCATAAGTTTCTAATTTTTCCTCTATTTAACTTATACGATTTACTAATTAACCTACATTTTTCTCTCATTTTTGACATTGTGAAGGCTCTTTCTTATCACCAATTTCTATTATTTTATCTTTTTGTGCATGTTCATTAGTTTTGCTCTCATATCCAGGGATTATAATGCCACAAGTTTATATACTGGTTTGAATTGCTTGACAGCTTTAATATCATGATAAATATATATTGAGTAGTTACAAAATGTATCCATATATATATTATAGAGAAGTTGAGGAAACAAATGAGAATGGTAATATATGCATGACAACAAAGAAGTGTAAAAGAACTAAATCATATTAGTTATATTTTTTTCTTTATTTCATGCAACTATAGGTTTGTTTCAATTTCATGCTCAAATCATTTTTGACATGCTTGATTTGATTTGTAAATTTATCATCTTTCTGTGCACATAAATCTATGTTGTTTATGGAAGATCTTGAAATTGCATTATTTTTATCATCAAATATTTTGATAGTGATTCATGTTCTTTTAAAAATCTTAATAATAATAATAATAACCAATTTATATGTCAATTTTGATTTTAGATTTGTGATTAATCTACTTATTACTTTATCTCAAAATTAAATATTAAATTATCTTAAATTAGAATTTGAAATACAAAAAAGATAATAAAATATAAAATTTCTATAAAAAAAAATTAAAAGATTGCATTTCTATATAGATTTTATTATTTAATAAAAATGTTGTTTATAGGAAAAATATAGAAAGATTGTTTTCATATAAATTATAATTTGAAATGATATGGATGTAAAACCATCAAACACGATATAAATACTTACATTTTTAGAAAAATATAGAAAGTTTAAATTAAGTCTAGATTTTTAGTTATTTAGTTTTAAATTTAAGTTAATTCATTTTAGAAAATTTAAAATAGAATTTTATATGATTTTAAAATTTGAAATGATTTGTAAGAAAGAAAAAAAAAATTAAATATATCTTTTGTACATATTTATTTCTATTTTCTAAATTTAGTAATTATTAATATAAAAATAAAATGTATGCAAAAAAGAAATGTAATTTACATATCTTAGAAAGATTTCCTTTGTATCTACATTTTGGTTTTAAATTTATAGTTTAATTTTATCATTTGATTTATATTAGATAAAAATGATTTAAAAGTTAGAAAATTTTGTTATATATGTACAATACTTTCTACCATCTTTTAATTTTCTAATAGAATGTTTATAGTAAAAATAAAGAAATTTTAGTTTCATATCATTTACAATTTGAAATGATATGCACCCAAAATATAAAATATAATAGAAATACTTCTTACATTTCAAAAAAATATATAAAATTTACATTTAAGTCTACATTTAAGTTTTTTACTTTTCAATGTATATGATTCATTTTGAAAAATTAGAAATAGAATTTTGTAATATTTTAAAAATTTAAGTTTGAAAAATTAGAAATAGAATTTTGTAATATTTTAAAATTTTAAATGATTTACAATGAAGAAGAAAAAATTAAATATATGTTATACATATTTATTTATATTTTTAAGTTTATTTCTTTCTTTTTTAAAATTTAGTAATTATTCAGATAAAAATGAAATACATGCAAAAAAATATTGTTTACATATCTTTAAAAGATTTTATCTGTATCTAGATTTCACTTTTAAATTTATTATTTAATTTTATAATTTGATTTTTTTACATAAAAATATTTAAAATTCAATTTTTTTGTCATATATGTAAATTAATTTCTATGCCTTTTTATTTTCATAATTATAGAACTTATTTATTTATTTAAAATCTATTAATTTATTGTAATACCAACATAATACATAATAGAAGCATCTATTTACCTATATTATAATAATGTATTCTAGGGTCATTATATTATCACAACTGTATGAACTATCCATTGTGAAAATTCTAATTATAACCACAATCCCAATCCTAACTATGACTATTATCCCAATTTTAACCTTATCATTTTTCCAGACCCTTCACTCTAGGTTAAACCCCAATCCAAACTTTAATCATAGTGTAACTACAATGTGATCTTAACTATGACTTAAACCTTAAACATAATGTGAATCCTAACTTAATTTGACTCTATGTAAGACTTGAAAATGGTATTCACCTACTGAAAATATAAATCTGTATATCTTAATAAATTAAGTATTAACTTAACATTAATCTTTATTAAATCATAAGTAGAAATTGAACCCTTACCCTAAAAAAAATTGAGTTTTCAATACCTTCCAAAATCTTCTCCAATAAATTAAAATTTGAACCTAACTCTAATACTTAAACAAAATTGAATTGAATCCTAATGTATTTAAAATCTAAATAAATTAACTTAATCCTATACCATGTAGTTAATTATAAGAAAAAAATTTGTGCCATAGCCCTAATCGTAAATGATATTAAAAATTTTAAGATATACTTGAATCATAATCCTGATTACAATCTTATCCAACTTGAAACCTAAAGTCAAACTTAACTCTAACCCTAATTAAATATATTGTTAAATTTAAAACCTAATCTAATTATAATTATAAATAAAATTAACCATGGTAATTTTTTTTGCCTTTCATTCAATTATACAAATCACTCCTATCAGCTAATTGTTGCACGTACATAAATGTGCAACTGCTAGATTAGTTTGTGCTGATTTGTAATAAAGTGGTATCAAAGCCGACCTTTTTAAAGATTTTATGCAGGTTGCATTGAAGGGGAAAGATGAGGTAAAAGTTGGAGAATTAAGTCTAAAGACATGACAATGATGAACAATACATTATAGCCTCAAATCCTGATATTTAATAGCAAGAATTATGATGTTTCGTCTATAAAGATGATAACTTTATTTTGTTCTCAAGATCTTTGGGATTTATTTGAGAAGGGTTTCACAAAACCAAAAGATCTTACAGCATATAAGGCATTGTCACAACAAGAAAAAGGTTTCTTGAAGGATAAGGAGAAGAAGGATTGAAAGACATTATTTTTCATTCAACAATCAATGGATGAGTCATTATTTTAAAAAAAAATTTGAGAAACCAAATCAAAACTCACATGGATGCCTAACATATTGTTTATCAAGGTACAACAAAGGTGAAGGTAGCAAGATTACAAATATTAAGGAGAAAATTTGAAAATCTTAATATGAATGTATCTGATAATGTAGATAAATTTTTTACTAAAGTAATGAATATTGTTAACCAATTGAGAACCAAGGGGAAGATATTATTGATCAAAAGGTGGTTGAATAGGTGTTTAAAATTTTACCTAGTAATTTTGATTCAATTGTAGCTGCTATTGAAGAATCAAAAGATCTATCAAAATTATATGTGGATGAACTAATGGGTTCCTTGTTATCTCATGAATCTAGAGTTAATAGAAATAAAAATTCATCTTCTAAAAATGTTTTCAGAGCTTAGACTTCATCAAGAGGAAGAGGAAGAGGCAAAGATGGACAAGTGAATACAAATCAAGGAGGAAGGACAAATCAACCTAATCAAGTTTTAATAATAGAGGACGTGGTAGAAAACACCAGTCATCAATGTTTGATAAATCTAATATCCAATGTTATTATTGTAAAAGGTATGGTCATTTGGCTAATGAATGCAAAAAGAAACAAGTGGATCTAGAGAGTCATGGTGCAAATTATTCAGATGTATCTGAAAGTAATTCATGCAGTTTATTTATAACATGCAATGTAGCACAAGAAAGTTCTAAGGATGTATGGTTTTTAGATATTGGTTATAGTAATCACATGACAGGAAATAGAGAATTATTTTCTAATTTGGATGATTTTGTCAAATTTGAAATAAAATTGGGAAATGATCGCATAGTGCATATAATGGAAAAATGTATTATTAATGTATTGGCTAAAAATGGAGAAAAGATTTTTATTCATGATGTTTATTATGTTCCTACACTAATAGATAATCTTATGAGTATTGGTCAATTAGGTGAAAAGGGGTATAAAGTTATTTTTAAGAATAATACATGCATAATCTTGGATGGAAATTCTAGAGATGGATTGATTGGTAAAGTTGAGATGAGCAAGAATAGGATGTATCCCCTTCAGATCCATTACATTCAAGGAATGACATAAGCTAAATTCAAGCCAAAAGCCCTAGATTAGACACGGTTGTGGCATTTGAGGTATAGACACCTTTATTTTGATGGCTTAAGTTTATTACAAAAGAAGAATATGGTAAAAGGTTTGCCTCCTATTATGGTGCCTTCTAATTCTTATGAAAGTTGTATACTGAAAAATAAACATAGAGAAAGTTTTCCTATAGTAAGTTTGATTAAAGTAAGAGATCTTTTGGAGTTGATTTATATTGATATATGTGGTCCGATGAAAACCCCATATTTGGGAGGAAGTTTATATTTTTTGACATTTATTGATGATTTCAACAGAAAAACCTAAATATATTTCCTGAAGGAAGAATCTAACGCTTTAAAAAAGTTTAAGGAATTCAAATCAATGGTTGAAGAGAAAAGCAAATTATTCATCAAGGTACTCAGATCTGATAGAGGTGGTGAATATAGTTCTAATGAATTCTTGGATTTTTGTAGATATCATAGCTGAATTAAGAAGAAAATTGGATGATAAGAGTGAAAAATGCATTTTCACTGGTTATAGTGAGGATTCAAAAGCTTACGAATTATATAATCCTATTTCAAAGAAGATGACTACAAGTAGGGATGTCATATTTAAGGAGGAAGAAGCATGGGATGGAAACATTGATAAGGTAATCATAACTAGAGAACTAATACCTAATGAAGAAGAGCATGAAGAACAAGTGGGTTAGCCAAATCAAGCAGGACCAAGCACTCCACAAAGAAATCATGGACAAGGTCAACCATCAAATCATGAAAATCAAAACACACCAAGTGTAATTAATACACCTTCCACAAGAAAAGGTAAAAAAATTAAGAATTTTGAAAGACATTTATGATCAAGAAGAAGAGAGTTTGGATTTTGGTTCAAATTTTGCATGTTTCTCGGGTGATCCATTGTGTTTTGAAGAAGTAGTTAAGGAGGAACATTGGATCAAATCCATGGATGAAGAAATTGAATCCATTGAAAGGAATGATACATGGAAGCTGGTAGATCTATCTAAAGGTAAGGATTGTATTGGAGTAAAATGGGTTTTTAAAACCAAATTTAATGCACAAGGTGAAGTTGAATGGTATAAAGCTAGATTGGTAGCAAAGGGTTTTTCGTAACAATATGGTGTAGACTATAATGAAACATTTTCTCCAGTTGTTAGACTGGATACAATTAGAATGGTTTTAGTTATAGCTATACAAAATGGTTGGAAATTTTTTCAAATGGATGTGAAATCATCTTTTTAAAATGGTCTTCTTAAGGAAGAAGTTTATATTCAACTTCCACCAGGTTATGAGGTACATGGACATGAAGCTAAAGTATGCAAATTGAAAAAGGCTCTCTATGGTTTAAAGCAAGCCCTTAGGGCTTGGTATAGTAGAATTGATTCATATATGGTAAAAAATGGTTTTTGCAGGAGTCTTAATGAACCTGCCTTATACACAAAGATCAACGAAGAAGGTTAGATTTTAATTGTATGCTTATAAGTTGATGATTTGATTTTCACTCAAGATTTGTCTATAGACATGTTTAAGAAATCAATGATGAAAGAATTTAAAATGACTGATTTGAGTTTGATGAGATATTTTTTGGGTATTCAAGTTATTCAATATGATAAAGGGATTTTCATTTTCCAAAAAAAGTATGTCAAAGATGTGTTAAGAAGATTCAATATTTTGAATCATAATCCAACACCAACATTGATTTTAATAGGGACAAAGCTTAGCAAAAATGATTTTGGGTCACATGTCAATTCAACCCTATTCAAGAAACTTGTTGAGAGTTTGATGTATCTCAAAATTACAAGACCTCAAATTGTATATGGTGTTAGTTTGATCTCAAGATTCATGGAGTCACCAAAAGACTCACATTGAAAAGTTGGAAAAAGGATACTCAGATATGTCGAAGGGATAAAAGAATATGGAGCTTTCTTTTCCAAAATTAGTGATTTTTCTTTGATTGGTTATTCTGATAGTGATTTTGCATGTAAAAAGAGAACTTTTGGATATATCTTTCATTGTGGTATAGGTGCAATATCATGGGCATCAAAGAAGCAACTGATAGTAATGATTTCTTCAGCTGAAGAAAAATATGTAGCAATCACATCAGTAGTATGGTAAGCAACATGGATGAGAATAATTTTGAAGGATCTACTACAAGAACAAGAGGAGTCAACACAAATTTTTTGTGATAATAAATCAGCAATCACACTTTCAAGAATCATGTTTTTCAAACAAGCAGCAAGCACATTGATGTGAGATTGAATTTCATTAGAGAGTTGGTGAACAATGGAGAATTTTGTCTTGATTACTGCAAATCTGAAGAGTAGTTAGTTGATATCTTCACTAAATCATTGCCTAAGAAAAACTTTGAGTATCTATGAGAAAATATGGGAGTGATTGGCATTGAAGAAATTGAGGAATGATGGAAATCATATTTTCTTTGCATGCACACCATCTAACTTGTTGATCACCACTTTCACTATCAACCTACATCCACCACATATAGATCCTAATAAACATGCAGCTCTAACATGCAATAATTAGAATCACAACTAATAACTTAGACTCATATAAAATAAGGAGAAAGAGTGATCTCCAAGCTCATCACCTTTGTAAAGTCTTAGTTGATTACGGTGGCATTCTAAATAAAATGATTTCATCAAATAAAAATAGTGTAATCTGTGAGTAATAGAGAGATTATGATAGTTTGCATGATTTGAAACTATGAGATCTCCCATCATCGATGGTGAGGTTGTTTTTATATAAACAGATTAACCTAGTTCATGGGTGAGTGATTTTGATCAAATAAAAAAGATCTTTTAATTTAATATTGTGTTGTGGCATGTTTAATTGGTTATTTTCTTTATTCAGTTTGTGCTGATTTCTAATACTTTTGAGTTCCATCAATGAGTTCCCATTATTAAGAATACATTTAAATAACTTTGTTCTCCCACATTATTCCAAATATTCTTGACTCTTTCCTCACAATGAGTTCTGGAGAAAAATAACAAGTCTTGTGCTGATAATGTTGGTGTAAATAAGTATTTACTTATTACACTTACTTAAGTTTACTTAGGTTAATGCATTATTTTATTATTTATTTAGGTGAGACACTTAGGAGTTTGTGTACTCTCATTGAGTTATGCAACTCTAATTATGCATATGGTGTCTACAACACAAGAGTTTGCATCATTCATTGAGTTGTCATGATGACAACATAGTTATTCACACTCCTCATTTAGCACATGTTGTCTACACCACTGATTTGCGTGCTACACCATTGTAGGCTTATCCTCACATCATCGTACTTAATCCCGTGCTTAATGGAGGATAACCCATATCTAGTGGACATGTGCCTAGTTGTATGACTTATCATGTTGCTGACTTCTAGGCATTCTAGAAGCTCTCTTGAGGCCTTTATATACAGGCACTCCTAGTGTACTCTTAAGCTGGCATATTGAATGAATATTGTCACTCTGATCATACTCTGTCTATTTTGGTCTACTGTGTGGTTGTGTTGAGTTCTTTAGTTCTTGGGTGAATTCTGGCCTAAGCCAAATTCTTACAGATAAAATAATATTTTGCATGTTTTTTTCTTTTTTCTTTCTTTAAGTTGTTTCAAAACTTATGTTTTTTAATCAATGATAGCTCTCCAATATTCTCCCTCAAACACATCAATTATGTAATCAAATTAATAACAATTAATTTACCACAATTAGTGAAGCTTATAATACATTTTTCATGAAATACAATTAAGAGCGATTTCTAAATTCTATATATTTTGTAGAAGCTAATTTTTGTAGCCTGTTTAGAGCAATATTATAGAGAATGGATTGAAAAATAAATTGTGGGGTGAAAAAATTAACTTTAGTGCTTCTGTTATGATCTCCTTGGGTAAAAAATCCTCTTTAAGAGGAAACCTTGAACTAAATGCAAATGCAATTTTTGTAATTTTTTCGTGCTTGATTTGTAAAATGCATAAAAATTATACTATTGAGGTTAGCCACTGCCTAATATGTCCAACTTATTAATTTTTAATTTAATTTAATTTGTCAAACAACTAGCTCAATGGATTATATTAGAAGAGAATATTGATGGCCTATCACAAGTTACAAATGAGTTACTTCATGTCAGAATTGAATAATTTGAATGAGCTTGAATTATTACATTACTATGATCTATGTCTAGGAAAGTCTTCTAATTTCTATATGGAGTTGTTAAGAGTGTTTTTATTGTAAATTTTTTTTATGTATTAAATTGTTAGGAATAAGGTGTCTCAACCTTGGATAATTCCTATTCTTATTATTTGTTTTGTAAATGTATTTTTTGCAAATAATGTAATTAAGTGTGAGTGTACATGTCTAGTTGGCATGTTGATGTGTCACTCCACTTGCATATTTCAGCATCTTGAACTATAACGGATTCCTATGACAAATTACTATGACATGTAAGAGCTATCTTTGGAATATTTAATATTGTGTAAGGAAATCATAATAGAAATAGTTATGACAGATTCCTATGATGCATAAGAGCTATCTTTGGAAGATGCCCTAAAAATGGAAAGTGCATTATATAAGCACTTTGAGGGCTATAGATAGAGCATCTGTAAGAGAGAGATGAGAAGTTATTTGCATAGGGTTATGCTACCAAATTTTCTCTAGAATGGAGCAAGATGTAAATCTTCATGTAAAGGCTGAAAATGTATTGTAACTTGTTGCTAAATAATACATTAGCTTGATGGTTTGGAGGGTGGGGTTTTTTTTACCTAGAAAGGTTTTCCCCACGTATATCTATGTTCTCTATTATGTCTCATTCTTCTAGTTTCATGATTGTAGAATAATAATTTGTATGCCATAATGCTACTAAAATTTATTTAGATCAGTAAATTGCAATCACTTTCCTTTAAGGTTTTAATTGTGGGAAATCAAATATGCCATTTCTGCTTTTATCGCATAGTAATATGCACTTATATTTTCTTATTAGAAGTTGTTCAAGGAACTATTAGATACAAGATGTACATACTAATCTTAGATGACTTTCTGGGGTGCTCTCAATTTCCCTTCAATTGATATCAGAGCCCAATTTTGTGAATTGCATGTTGCTTGCATGTGAGGATTCATAGAGTTTTTGGTTATGGGTAATTCTTCTATTAAGATTTCTTAGCTTGCAAAGCTTGAAGAAGTTTGTTTTGAAGAAATTGACTGATAATTAATCCTTTGATGAGTGGAATTCTTGCAGTTGATTTTTTCTTTCAGGAGACAATAGACATTTCTTAAAGGGTGGTGAAGACAAAGAAAATAGAGTTGGTCATGTTGAAATGTCATTGATCTAGAGCTCTTGGTTGAAAGCATAATAACTCTTGATGCATGGGTATTTGAAAGTGTCTCTTTGGTCACCTAGAATGCATAGAGGTTATGGAGTTGATCATTGGATAGTTTGGAAGCTTCTAGATATCCTACCTCTCTTAGATGCATGTACTAGTAGTGGTTGTGGAATTGGTCTACAAGTGGGCCTAGAGTTCGAGTGCTATATTTTTCCTCTTGGTTGCTTATACATGTATGGCTTGGATTTTTTTTGTTTGATCTGAGGGGTTTATAGATTTTCCTTAAAAAGCTATGATGATACTCATCTGTGAACATCCATTATTCTAGGTTTAATTGTTTGGTGTTTTTCTAGACTTTTGAATCTTTTAGATGAGAAGTGGGTGTAGATGTGCATGGTGTTCATAAACACATTTTTTTTTCCTATTTTGCATGCTAAAATAAAAACTTGTGGTTTTCTGTGGATCTACTAAAGAGCCATGTTCTTGACTCTTGTTCCTTTGGAGTGGTACCAGATGTGATAGTTGTAGTTCTACATGCATGCATTCTTTGTGCATGGTGAGAGGAGGTGTTTTTCTTTCTCTACATGGAGATGTTGGTACATGATCAGTCACTCAACATTTCTATAGTGATACTTTGTTGGATTCCTGGACTATGGTGCTTGATGTGGACATGATTGGTAAATCATATTTGTGTTTGATCTAGTGTTTGAGTCATGTTGTCTACACATTTATTTTATTTTGATCTCATTTGTACATGTCACTGATGTGATTGTGGGTTTTTATGTTGCAATGATTGGATCTAAAAGTTATCCAATCAAGTAGGTAGGTCACCCATTTAATTGTAGTGGGATAACTTGGATGTAGACTATCTATATCCTCTAGATTTGGTTCAGTGTTGGTGCAGACTTGTTAGTTGGCCTTGTTTGTGGTCACTTGTGCATTTGTGTGGTTGCTTTGGGATGAGAGGATGGATGATATTTGAGTACTTGGATAGTCAGTTATGAAGTCCTAAAGCATGGTGAATTTCCTTAGTGTGGAGATCTTGGTTTCACTCAATGTGATGTGTGGGCTTGGATGATTTTTGGATTTGGAGGATGGTGTGTCATATGATGTGATAGTGGGTTTTCATGTTGCAATGATTAGATCTACAGATATGCGGTCAAGTGGGTAGGCCACCCATTTAATTGCAGTGAGAAAACTTGTATGTGGACTATCTATATCCACCAGATTTGGTTCAGTGTTGGTGTAGACTTGTTAGTTGGCCTTTTTTATGGTCACTTGTGCATTTGTGTGGTTGCTTTGGGATGAGAGGATGGATGATATTTGAGTACTTTCATAGTCAGTTATGGAGTCGTAAAGCATGGTGAATTTCCTTAGTGTGGAGATCTTGGTTTCACTTAGTGTGATGTGTGGGCCTAGATGATTTTTGGATTTGGAGGATGGTGTGTCATATGCTTAGATAGCTTGATATCACATTTTAGTGGGATCTCTAGCAATGGATATATTTTTCCATCATATGGTGATGGATGATCTTCTTTATTGTTGTAGATGTTAGAGGATGCCTTAGATCCTGTTGCTACAGAAGGGTCTTTCACATTTTTTGGTTCATTGGTTGGAGATGGTATCTTCATGTGATTGGAGATGTTGACATCTTTAGGATTAAAGGGGTCCCTTGGTAGAGATGTTGTTTATTCTTTTATTTTATATATTATCATGGTGGCCTTTATGTCACGATTTTCTCTTTATTACTAGTTTAGAGTTGTGACATGATATAGTTATTTGATATGACCACATGAAGCATGTTATCTCTTTGGAGGAGATGGTTTAGATCATGATGTCATGTTTATATTCTTGATTCCATGGTTGGAGCTTTGACATTAATCTTGGTTTAGTGTCTTGGTATGGAGTACTTTGATCATTTTCTTAATACTTCATGATAGTGCTATGTTATAGTGGAGTTTTGTATGGAGTGACTGATCACAGGTGCCTATGGATACTTGGAGACTTGGGTGAGGCTAGAGTTCTCTTGAAATGAGAGACATGTTGAGATGTATACTCTTGATGAGATTTCAATAGAAAGTTCAAGGAGCCTACACCTCTGTTGGACATGAGTTCAATAGAGACCTATGAGGAGTTTGTTCTTGGATAAGTTATAGGGTGACTTGCATATCTTGGAGGATCATTCTCATTCCCAGCTCTTGGTCCACTCAGTAGTTTATCACTTGAAAGGTATTGCCCAATGTTATTTTTAGGTGCTTTATATTTTCTTTCATATTCATGGATCTTGAGCTATATTTAGATGGTTTGAGAGGATTCATTGTGAGAGATGGATAACATGATTACCTCCTTGAGGTGTGTTTTTATTTATGATGATAATAGGAGATGGTAGTAGGCTAGTTTCTTGAAATTGGAAATGGAGTTTTTTAATCTCTTAAGCTTGAACAGCTTTGGATATTGTTGTGGCTTTTCTCTTGGGATTGTGAGGGAGATCATATTTGGCACAATTGGCATTTAGAAGTGTTTGTAGAAGTACATGCTACATGCTTATGATTTGTAGTTTCTCTCTTTGGTCTTGGTTATCTTCTTGGATGTTTTGGTTCACATAACACTATTTTTGAGATCTGTTGGAGATATGGTGGTCACTCTTTTGTGGTCATTTTTTATCACTTGTACTTCATTGTTTTTTGTGATGAAAAGGTGGTTCATTTATATCTTTTCTTTGTTGGATGTGGACAACATGAGAGAGTTGTGGAGTTTGGATGAGAGAGATGTTTCTTACAGTGTTTTTTACTAAAAGATTTGCATTTCTTTATGGATGGTCCTTGGTACTACATGGTTGCACTTTCTTTGCATTATTATTAGTAGACTCAGTATGCTTTTAATTTTTTAGATTTGCCATTACCCATGCAATGAGAGTTCTTGTATTGACTGGTTTGCACATAGAGCTTGAGGTTGCAGTTTATGGGTTGGTTATGTTGCTGGCATGAGTTTTTCAATGTTGGATACCTTTGAGGTATGGGTGACTAGATGGGTTAGCATTTACTGTGGATGTTATTTTCAATCTCGTGGGTCTATCAATTAGATTGGACCAATCAGTTTGGTTGTTGTCCTAGCTAATGTTTTATCTTGTTTTTTGGAGGATGACTTCATAGTTTTACCAAGCTAAGAAGTTGATATTTTTTATGCTTCTATGTAGCTCATGAGTGCAGTCAAATGGTGGTAGAATTGTATAGCCTTTTTTATCACTAGTACCTTATGCTAGTGTAGTTGGTAGTCTTATGTATAATATGGTCTATACTAGGCCAGACATTGCCCAACCAGTGGAAGTTTTGAGCCGATTTATGTCTAATCCTGGATGGGTACATTAGGATGTAGTTAAGCAAGTATTCAGATATTTGAGGGGTACATTAGATTATTCCATTTTTTATCATGGTAACTCTTTTGGAGCTCTACATTCAGTTTGTATTCATGGGTTTGTGGATTTAGATTGGGAAGGTGATATTGACAGCAGGAGACCACTAGTGCTTAGGTGTTCACAATGTTTGGTGGTGCCATCAGTTGGATGAGTAAGTGATAGCCTATGGTTATTTTGTTCACTACAAAAGCTTAGTACATGGCTGCTACTCATGCTTGTAAGAAATCCATTTGGCTTAGAAGATTGTGTTATGATATTGGTGTTGATGTAGGACAAATTACTATTTGTTGTGATAGTCAAAGTGCCATTTTCCTTGCAAAGAATCCAACTTTCCATGCCAGAATAGTGAAGCACAGTGATGTGCAGTTTCACTTTGTGAGAGATATGGTGGAAGATAGAAAGGTAAATATTGTGAAGGTAGATACTATAAAAAATGTTGTAGATGCATTGACAAAACTAGTGGGCACAAAGAAGTTCAAATGGTGTTCAGAGTCTATGGCCCTTTCGGTCTATAGTAGTTAGTTCTTGTTATGTTCCCATTTCTCTTACAAGGTGTTCAACAAGTGGGAGAATGTTAGGAATAAGGTGTCTCAACCTTGGATAATTCCTATTCTTATTATTTGTTTTGTAAATGTATTTTTTGCAAATAATGTAATTAAGTTTGAGTGTACATGTCTAGTTGGCATGTTGATGTGTCACTCCACTTGCATGTGTCAGCATCTTGAACTATGACAAATTCTTATGACAGATTCCTATGATGTGTAAGAGCTATCTTTAGAATATTTAATTATGTGTAAGGAAATCATAACTAAAACAGTTATGACAGATTCCTATGACATGTAAGAGCTATCTTTGGAAGATGCCCTAAAAATGGAAAGCACATTCTATAAGCATTTTGAGGGCTATAGATAGAGTGTGTGTAAGAGAGAGATGAGAAGTTATTTGCACAAGGTTATGCTACTGGATTTTCTCTAGAATGGAGCAAGATGTAAATCACCATGTAAAGGCTGAAAATATATTGTAACTTGTTGCTGAATAGGTTTGGAGGGTGGGGTTTTTTTACCTAGAAATTTATCCCCTTGTATATCTATGTTCTCTATTCTATCTCATTCTTCTAGTTTCATGATTGTAGAATAATAATCTGTATGTCGTAATGCTACTGAAATTTATTTAGATCAATAAATTGCAATCACTTTCCTCTAAGGTTTTAATTGTGGGAAATCAACTATGTCTGTTTCGACTTTTATGGCATAGTAGTATGCACTTGTATTTTCTTATTAGAAGTTATTCAAGGAACTATTGGATATAGGATGTGCATACTAATCTCAGATGACTTTTTGGGGTGCTCTCAATTTTCCTTCATAAATAGGGCTAGAGAATAGAGCCTAGTATTTGTTCCTATTATCTAACCAATATCTTTTATGGACATCAAGAACATTTTAACAATAACAACATAACAAGATAGTTCTTAGTAGTTCAGTATCAACCGAACTACCCATAACATACATACGATAACTAAAAAATGTTATTATGTTTATTGTATTTGTTCTATTTATGTGAACTATCATTTTATTATTAATGTTATGATATCTAAAGAATATAATAATCATAAAATGAACGTAAAAATGATTAATTAATGTAATTTCATTTTAAATATTTTTCAGAAAATAATCTATATTCTACAAAACCTTATCTCTATGTTTATTTTCTAAGAAGATTTTTTTCAACATAAGTATATTTATTTGAAATAAACGAAGCATAACACCAATAAGATTAATGTTCTTTTGGGATTAAAAGTTATTATTACTTAAGAAAAATGTTTAATAGAAAAAGGTATTGTATTTCTTAATATATCATTGTTTGTGTTTACACCATTTGTTCATGTGTTATATTTTCAAGTTGTGTAAAGTAAAAGAGTAATTTAAGTTTTTTTAAATTTGGATTGAGATTTTAAAGATATTCATTTATGTTGTATTATCAATATTTCTTTTTATTAATTGTAATTTATGTTTTTCAAAAAAAAAAAAAAAATTTAACATTGAGGTTTATTGATAAATAATTAAAACTTATATTACAATTTTCTTTTTATTTGGTAACAAATTGGACAAAAAATTATGATCATATTCTCATAAGTTGTATTATCTATTAGAACATGCTTGACATAGCATTTTTGTTCCCTTTCACAACAATGAAGAATTACAAACTTATAAAATTATAGTTAATATTAAAACTAGAGAATCACATCCTAGTATAAGTTTTGGCATTCCTATCTATATTTAAATGAAATAATCGATAATAAAATTAAATGGCTCTAGTAGCCCTCCAAAGATCCACCTCAAACTAACTCCTCCATTTCTACCTAGGAAAATTAATACTATACTATACAAAGAATGAACCTCCTTTCTTAAGATTCCTACAAGAGACCTTAATTAGAAGGAACGGATAATAATATTTATGATTGGAATTTGGAGAATCTTAAAATCCTTTTAAGAACAGTCTAAAAATTGTAGGTCGAAGAGCCTAAGAGCAACATAGCAAAAATATTATCAAAATACCTTTATAGTGAGTCAACATGATCCCCTTCATCAAATGTCAGTTTAAACTAAATGGTTTATAACTATAAAATCTTATTACTAATATTTATTTAAAATATGTTCATAGATTTAGAGTAATTCGATGATTATGGAGACTGGTGACTTACTAGCTAACTACTTATATATTTATATAACTAAAGTATATTTTATAGAGAGATTTTTTTTTTATGCATAGTGTCCTTTTCTATTAATAAAATATACTTAGATTACAATTCACCAAAAAAGGTTGGGGGATACAAGATCACCCTATGAGTGAGTTCACATGACCAAAGCTAGACTAAAAACATGGCCACAACTGGAAACAAAAACTATTCATAAAAAAAAACAATATAAGGCAACCTCAGGTAGCCAAAGTAGTGCTAGCCGAGTTTAGTGGATCATTTTTGTCTTGAGAACCCCAATCATCTTTAGGATTAGGGGGAAGGCTAGGAACAGTCTATCCATCATCACTAACAATAGTAATAGTGTCATCCTTCACATCTTTAACCTTTGGCCACGAAGGAGAGATCGCCAAGTCTAGGCGAGGCCATTTCCCAGGAATGTGCATGATGAGAACTAGTAGGAGGAGTTGGGGACCAACTAGAACCAGTACAGGGTGGGGAGGTTGAGCGGTACCTCCATCTGCCATCACCACCACTAGGAGAGTGGTGGTGGGAAGCTTGGAAATGCGGGGTGTGCAAGGGGTGGTTGGAGGAGTGGTGCCAAGGATAGTGGCCAAGGGGCGTCAAGGTCTCCACTGAGGCATCAGGAGGAACTCTGGAAATAGTGCATGGAACATTGCACCAATGATTCAGTAGCTCCTATAGGTGAGCTACCTTGAGTGCAACTTTTTTAGCTTGCACCTGAATCTACATAATTACATTATTACAAATGCATGCCTTAGTGTACATAGTAACGTTAACATCCAAAAAATTGTGTGAATAGAATCACATTCCTATCTTTCCAGAGAAAATAGAATCTCTAGCCTGAAGGTATGCCAAATCTAGGCAAACTTCTAAGGAAATTTGGGAGAATCACCCAATAAAATCATGTGCCAAGAGAAAGACTCAAGTCTAAATGGCTTTAAAAAATCATGAATCTAGTGCCAATAATTCTGAGCATACTTACAAAACCAAAAAATATGCAAGAAAGACTTTGGTTGTCCACAGAAGAGGCATCTAGGATTAGGAACCCCAATGTGTTTGAGCTGAGGCCCTAGGGGAAGACCTTGGAAGGCCAGGCACCAAGAAAAATGTGCAATCTTGGGTTTAGTTATAGCCTTCCATATGGTATCAAAGTGTTTTCTCCATTGAGAAAGAGAAGATTGCAAATGCCATCTGTGGTTTAATGTATCCAACATCGGAAGATGAGGTGAAATCCATCTATAGCACAAACTTGGTTTGTAATTAGAAAAAGGAGTGGCAGAATACCACTTCCAATCAAGCCACCAAGGGCGAACAAACTAAATCCCCACTTTATGAACTAAGTGAACAAGGATGGAGGAAAGTAGAAGGTCAAAAGTCTGCCTGTTTGAATGGATAAGGTGGTATTGTACTTGCATAGCTTCTCAGGTCTTGAAACTCATGGTGACCCTTGAAAAGAGGTCCTTACGTGTTCTGATGCCACGTTTAAAAAAATTTAGAGCATTGGCCCCTTGAGTCTTGGTGAGGGGAGTACCCTAAATGGCAAACAAGGGAGACCACCAAATGTTCTGTTGATTCAAGGAGAGGCCACTACATAATTCATCTCTAGCCTATTGAAGCTAGGGCTTGATAGTCTTCTAGGCTTTCCAGATACTCTTGATGATGAATGAGTCATGAATGACCATAGGCTCACACATGATGAGAAGGGTTTGGAAACCAATCCCCTTCCAAGTAGGCCTGTTGACAAGAAAGCCAAAAGAAATTCAATGCAAAACTAGAATCGTCCAACCTTCATCTCCTAAGATAACCCTAATAATCAATTTTGCACAAAGAGAAAGGCCTTGTTTCTGAGTGGAAAGTAGGCCAAGACCACCAGACTCTTTTGGGAGACATCAAAAATTCCAAGCCACTATATGGAAGCCATGGTGATCAAAACCAGAGGCCCAAAGAAAATCCTTGAACAATCTTTCCAACTTCATGTAAGAAGCCTTGGATAGAGCCCAACAGGAGGAGTAATACACATGAGTAGCCACTAGAATCTTTGAGCAAATCTAGAATTTACCAACAAGGGAGAGCAGCTTTGTGATCCAATAGTTGAGCTTTTTGCTAATCTTGGCTAGCACAACATTCTAAAGTTCCACAGGCAATGCCTAGAATGCAAAAGGAATGCGAAGAAAGTGGAAGATTTCCTCGTGAGCAACCCATTTTCACTCAAATTGTTTGAGCCAAGGTGGAGCTAGCAAAAATAACTGACAGAAGCAGAGAGTTTTATGCCATTGAATGGCAGAACTAAAGGCTTGACAAAAGGTGTCCAGGCAACTTAAAGCATTATTGATGTTCTCTTCATTCTCTAAAAGACTAAGAAAAGAATCATCAACAAAATGTCCATTGACTAATTGGGAGGATGATTCAGGAAATGAAATGGCATGAACCAATCCTAAGGACATAGAATTTGCACAAGTAAAAAGCCAAAACCTTCTGTAGCAAGGACATAAAGTGCAGGAGCTAGTAGACAACCTTGCTTGATGGAACAAAAAATCCCAAAAGCCTCATATTATGAATTGTTGATGGTAATGCAAGCATTAGCATCATCAAAGAGCATCTCCAGGACTGAAGGAAATTGGGACCAAAACCTAGAGCCTAGAGCATAGCCAAGATGAAGGGTCATTCAATGTGATCATACGCTTTAGCAAAATCTATTTTTAAAAAGATAGCCTTCTGATTGGACTTGCGAGCCCATTCCATTCCCTCCCAGACAGCAATGATGTTGTCAAGAATATATCTGGACTTGATGAAACTAGTTTTCTTTGGTTGCACAATTAAGGGAAACATGTGCCTAATTTTGAGAGAGAATGCCTTGGCAATAATCTTATAAGACACATTCAGAAGGGTAATAGGTCTCCAATTGCATATGTCCTCTGGATCACCAACTTTAGGTATGAATGTGATATTTCCTTTGTTTATAATGGCTCCTACGCTTTTAGAATGATAGGCTTCAAGATAAACTTTGTGTAGAATAGGACCTATATCCTCCCAGAGGTGTTTGTAGAATTCACAAGGAAACCCATCACACCTAGGGGACTTGTCATTTTCCATGGAGTAGATCGCCTCTTTAAGGTCTCAAAGGGAAAGAAGTTTCTCATAGAAAGCATGTTGCTCAACTACTAGGTAGTTTCAAGTAACAAAAATACACTTTCTGAGAGCTTCCTCCTGAGCAACTGAGTTTCCTTGCGAAGCAAACATGTTCTCATAGTGATGAAAAAATGCTTGCAGGATGGTAGGGAGACTAGATAGAACAACAGTTCCTTTTTTTATCTTTTTAATCCCAACATTGGTATGACAGGCACGAAGAGCCTAAAAAAACTCCTTTGAGGCTTTGTCACGAACCTCCAACTAGTGGAGACAGGCTTTGATTTGGGCTCCCTGAGTAGAAAAATTATCAAAAATTTGTTTGTCATGGTGAAGCTTAGCAAGTTGAAGCTGTAAGTCCACATCAAAGGGATTGAAGGTGAGGGCTTCATAGGCTTTTTTGAGGGCAAGCATGTTGGCTTCATATGACCATTTTCTGAACATAGCCAATTGACACCCATAAGTGCACAGAAACTAGGCAGTTCTTGTAATGGCATCATTCCACCATTGAATCCATCCCTTTTGAGAATGCGAACATGGCTCCAAATTCCAGACATGTAGGATGTGCAAGATGGTGGAAGCATGCATCAGCACTGACGTGTTGAGGAAGAACTAAAACTTGGCCACCTTCAGGATAGTTGTTTGCCAAGAAATGACAAAATAAATGGGATAGTGGTCAAATAATGTCACATCTGGTAGGGGAATGACAAGTAGATCTCAATCCTCAGAAAAAGAGAAAAAAGATTATGCAATGATCATAGCACGATCGAGGCATTTTAATATTCAGTCAGAGCCAACTCAAAAGTTGGACCAAGTGTGCCAAACCCCACTATCCTGGTAGTGGTTGGTATTGGGATCAAAAAGGCCCAATTTACTACACATGTAATACCAGGCTTTTCTTTCACCAGCTATCTAGTGAAAAGGTAGAATGTTGTCTTTGTCAAAGGCCACTTCAACCATATTAAAATCCCCACACATGACCCAAGTAGCTGGAGGCAAGTTGTTAGCCAGCCAAGCCCACATCTAGGATCTTTCCACAGCATCATTGGAAGCATAAACATTAATGACTCCAAAAGAATGATTGTTAATGGAAAGAAAAAGAAAAATAATTCTATTCGTGGGGTCAAAACTGTGTGAAATAATAGAAAAATTAAGGTGAGGTGACAGGAGAGTAACTACACCACCTCCACTACCTTCGTGCTAGAAAGAAAACATCATGCCATCCTGCCAAATTATGAGGCATGCCAAAGAAAGCATGAAACCAAAAAATTTATCTTCTTACAAATAGAGAAAATCTAAATTACCAAGTTTATGATGGACATCCCAAACATAGTACTTTCTAGGGAAGTCTGTGAAACCTCAAACATTCCATGATAGGAAGTTCATGAGAACTCTTCCATATCATCTCCTTCCTCAAGAGAGGAGTAGCTATTCTACAAGAAAGTAGAAACATGGTTGAAGTTAGATAGAAAACCCTTAGGACTTACAACCTGACATTTCACCTCTAGTATCTCCACACGTCCAATAGGACTTCAAGAATGGCATGTCACTGGTGGTGCTATGGAAGAAGCAACAAGAGGAGTTCACACCCCAGCCAAGATAGAAGCCTTGGTGGCTACCTTAATCCCCTGCATGCTAGTAGAGTTTGAAACCTACAAAACTCCAGGAGTAGTTCCTTTGTCCGCCACTTGCATCCCTACACTAGCTAGAATTGATGCTCCTGTAGGGATAGGAGGAACCGTAGTGACTACAACATAGGACTATTTGGGGGGCAAGGGATTTGAGGGAGCCTTGCCCTTACACCCAACAGTAACCCATTCTTCTTTTTTCCCTTTGGCCTATTTGACAAGCACCTCTTTAGGTGTGGGCTTGACCCTAGGCATAGCTAGAGGGAAATCCTTGATCTTGTGTTTCATGGACTAGTGCCTATAATAGGTGTTGGGGAGGTTCAAGTAAAGTACCTTCTAAGAGAAGGTTTTAGTCCCAATCTAAATTTCCATAGAATCCTTGAGATCCTTGGAGAGATCCACCTCTATGCAAACACATCATTGCGAGGAGGCATTAAAAATTTTCTCAAGCTCTTTGGTGACAACTTTGCCAAGGGCTTTGGCAATGGACTCAATGAAAGGCTGACATGGCAAGGGTAAACCTAGGAACTCGAACCATATAGGAACCCTAAGCTTTTTATCATTCGAAACTGTGAAGTCTCGTGACCATTTTTGAAAAAAAAGCAAAGAAGAACGCATAGACCAAGGTCCATTATTAAAGACCGTGTCTACCTATGAAGGTTAGCGAAGAAAAATAAAAAGAACCTTTGGTAAGGTCTTTCATAGTGTCAAGGCAAACTCCATGAGGAATCCAACTCTTATTAACCCATTCTCAGAGCATAGCTTTAGGAGGAGTCCTACCCACAAAATAACCTATCAAGGTGTGATGTTCTAACCAATCACATGCAGCATCAAATTCTTGCAAAGGAAGGATAATCTCAGGATTACTTCATGAAAAACCTTTGGGACAAACTTGCATGGACATTTATTCAATGGAGGCGCCATGGCAGACCAAAGCAACAGCGTGAACACCAGAAACAACTGGTTCACCACTAGTTGGAACCATTATATCCTAGCCTAAAAAACTCCTGCAATAAATGTGGTGTGACAAGTGGAGCTTACAGAGGGAAAGTTTAGACGAAAAGCCACGCACACAAAATTGAAAGTTTGCATGAAGCAAGAAACCCTAGCAAAGTGAAAAACTCTCTCTCCTCTCATATTCTAGTCTTTTTCAAAGAAGAAACTATTGAAAATAATCTATAGAGAGATTTAAATAGCTGAAATAAACTCAAAAAAAAAACCCTAAAATTAAAATTGTGAATTTGAAGAAAACTACAAACTGATTTAATTCAAGAGCCAAATTCCTTCCTAGATAATTATCACCAGCTCCTCATCTGAGCTATCCTCATAATCATCTATTAGAACAAAAGATGAGTCTTTTAGATCCTTCCTTTTTGGATAGTCCATCTGGAAAGAGTTATGCGACTTAATTTATACCTTGGAAAGATCTAGCTTCTTTAATAATAATAGAACCACGTATTTGCAAAAATATAGTGAAAAATAAATTTTGTGTTGTGATATGGAATAATATTTATCCATTAAAGGAGAAACCATAAATTCCTTGTGATCCCATAATCGACATATTGATCTTTAAAAATATTAAGTTTATATGCATTCACTCCGTATCATGCAATAAATTTGCCAAAGAAAATGGAATGTTGAATGAAAGAAAGAAATGAGAGGAAGGGGAATTCATTCAAAGAATATATTATTAAGGATTTAGAAATAGATTCTCTATCTTTAGGCTGGTAAGAATGAGCTCAACTATGCTAAGGACATGGAGACTACTCCTCCCTTTATGGATTCATGATAACTAGTTAGGGTTCTTGCTAGAGAATTCAGATAAGCATAAGGAGAGTTAGCTCCTTATCCTTGTCTTTTGTGTTTTTGTGTTTAGATATTTACTACTTACTAGGGTTCATTTGGTTAATACTTGTTGGACATTGTTTATGCTATGAAATTTAAATTGGGCCAAGATTATATGTAATTATGTTAATCTTTAAATTTCTAGTTGTAATAGTTCTAGATATAGAAATATGTTAGTTTAGAGGTTTTAGATATTAAGGAAGGGTTAATTCATTGCTAATGACTTACTACTAGTTTTAATAGAGTTTTTTGTCAGCCCCATTTTGACTTATTTTTAATATAAAACATAACTATTATTAATAAATAGTAGATTTTAAATATATTCAATTATACCTTTATACAATCCAATGCTCATTAATATTAGATAATAATAAATTTATAAATGGATGAAAATGAGGAACCAGGGGATAAAGGGATAGGTAATTTATTAGCTTCAGAATTACCTTCTCTTTAGATGTGAGAAAAGCTTGTGTTTTCAATATAGTTACAAATATGAAATCTAGAGTTGAGATTCTAATTCTAGGTGAAGCCTCGTCTTAAATTTTTTTAAAGAATCTATATCTAGAATTAATGATTGTAATGGAGATATGCATCTATTGTTTAGATTATTTTGACAAGATAAGGATAGGTTTCAACCAGTAAAAGATTGTTCAAAGAAATTGAAAAATCATGTTGATGTTACTCATTTGAGTCATCCTTGGGCTCTTTTCAATTACCAATGAATTCCTCATCCTTGACACTATCTATCATTTTATCAGTTGTGAGGAACCATTCAAACCCTATCCAACCTACTAGGGTCTGGGCTTGCATTACTAAGAATAAGAGCCCTAATTCCTCTTGATGGAGTTAGTCCTCTTAAAGGGGAGTTTCAAAGCCACTGTGAGCATTGATTTATATTCATAGAAATTAATATGGTCTATGAATCCATCAAATTCCAACTCATGGGTGAAGAAAATCATCTTGTTAAAACCAATAAGTCATTAAAGATTCTCGCATTCTAAAATAAAGAAGCCATCAACCCCTAAATTTGCAAAGAAATCAACTTCTTTGTTGCATTATCTCAATATTATTTGAAGGATATTGTGTTGAAATACCTTAGGATGTCCATAGCTTGCTTTTATTTGAAGTTAAGTTTACAATCAAGGGTGTAGCATATCCTAAATGCATTAATTATAATTTGGAAATCCCCTTGTATTTCTAGTTTTGGGATTACTAGGGATTTGCAAAGGAGAAGGCCTTCGGTGAGGAATTCTAAATTAACCATATTGTTAGTGGAATGTGATAGTGGTTTAGCAAGTTTTCCTAAAATAACCCCTTTCACTATCTCTAATTATGCAACCAATACCTGGCCTCCATGGGTTACTGTTGGAAGCTCTGTTAAAGTTTAGTTTACACTATCTAGGTTAAGGTTTTATGAAATTACAATTTTATCATTGTGTTGCACTTTCTAATCCACCCTTACTAAATTTGGGTAGAATTAGAAGGCCAAACTATTCTAGTTTCATTAATTTATCGCATTTAGTGAATGAGCCTTCATTACAGATATTATGTCTAATCACATTGTTTGTAGTCTTGATTATGCTAGCTGTGATATTGTTTAGAAGAGAAGACACTTCCAATTTTTTTATTTGGAAAAGTCTATGGTTTTGTTCCTTCCATCCTTTATAGATTAAAATTGAATAATTCATCTTCCAAATTTTACCATAGGTTCATTTTTTATTGATTATGGGCCAAGATTTCATTTGATTCATCAAAGTATAACTTGATGCTATTTGGAGCTAGAGTTTATTGAGCAACTAGGACTAGCATTCTTAAGCAAAGGGGAAATGGAGTAAATTTTTTCCTCTACTTTCTTGTGGTTTTTACATAGAATACATTGCAATGGTTCTTTAAATTTATGTCTCCTAAACCATTCAATGATAATAATTTTCCTCTAGACTACTATTGAAAGAAATATTCCTTCCTTAGGAAAGCATTATTTATCCTATCATAAATGTAAGGTGATCTTAGATTCCTCCCACCTCTATCTTTTTATAATTGAGTTATAACCATCTTTACTTGAATATTCTCCTATTTTAGAGTTGATTCAAACTAATTTATCTGTGACACCCCTCTAGGGAACCCAAAATAAATTAACCTAATATGTCATTAAGTTTACTAAATAATTTTTTCTTTTCTTTTGAAAGATTAAAAAAATAAGAGATAATATAACGAAAACAATAATCCACATACATACAAACAATCCATAAACTGATTACATCTCTTAAGGGTTCCATGACGTTGAATCACATTGATCAATTTTATTAATACTAAACCTGATACATAACAAAATCCACATCATAGAATAACCACAAGTACGAATCCAATAAAATAATATACAATCACATAAGATGCCACATGGCATAACTAGAATGCATAATCATCTACTATACAAGTCATAGGGTATGAAAATCTCAAAGAATATAATCATGAATAAATACAACATCTCAAAAAAATTCTAGCTAACCAAGTATAGTACATGAAAATAAGAATACTGAACATAAACATAAGAGAAGAATGAAATGAACAAGTGCACCACTTTATTCAAATTTCAAATGAGTTGATATTTAATAAAATAGAAAGTCAAATGAGTTAACTTTCAAATGTCAAATCAGTTGGCATTCAATAAACGAAGAAATCAAATGAGTTGACATAACAAAAACTATTTTTACATTGAGTTAATATGTTATTCATATTGTGTATGAATCATGTTTATTGTCCCTAGCTAAGAGGGAGTGTTAATGATTGGTAGCTCTAGTTGGATAAACTACACACACACACACACACACACACACACACATGTATGCATATATATACATACATGTATATGTATATGTGTGTGTGTGTGTGTATATGTACATATATACATATCTACATATATACATACATATATTTATTTATTTATATTTAAGTGTGAGTAATATAAGTTTTTATATTAAATATATGAGATATTTATTTATCATTATATTAATTAAATAATAATAAATAGACATGTCTTGTGAAGGGATATGTCTATCTATACTTCATCCTATATTAGAGAGATGGTTGTCATTTGGAAAGACCATACCAAAACATTATGGTAGTTCTATTACATTTGCAGCAGATCCAAAAATTCAACAAGAATTTTCATCCTCTGTAGCTTTTTCTTCTCTCTTTCTATGATAGGTGTTTGCATTTGGGTGATTCTTGGGAGCTATGGGGTTAATATTTCATCAAATTCAACAAGACCATTGGAGACAAGGATGGTGGAGTGATGACCAAGATAAATGTGAGAGAGATGGTATGTATTCTCTCACACATGGATCACAAATCTACAAGGGAATCTCTAAAAGATGAAGTGATGCAAGAGCATCTTGGATGCTTGATGGTGTGTTGAATCTCTAGTTCACTGACATGCTTGGTGGTGGCTTTTTTGCAATTGATTTTATGCTCTCATTAAAGGCTTTGGTTTCTTCTAGACTAATGTTTGTTCACCAAATAGCTTGGTTACTTCTTGCTTAAGTGATATCGGTTTCTTCCCAGTCTCTATTCACCAAGTGGGTTCAATTTTCAGTTGGTTTGTTTCTTTATTGAGTGGGCTCAACATGTTATTTTTTCTTGGCAATGTTATATTCCTAGTCTCACCGAGTAGGTTATTTGGATCTCTGTCGAGGATGAATTTAGCATTTAATTTTACATGCATGATGTGGATGGATCTTTTCATGTGTGAAGATCTTGGTTTTTTCCCTATGTACATAATTAATGTCTGTTGTAACTTGTGGCTTGACTAGGGATAAGTAGAGAGTCTTGATTTTTCTAGAGTAATTATTTGGGATGAAGAGATAGAGTTGTAAGATTGAGTATTCATGAGATGGAAGTTCACATATGTGTCTAGAAATCCATTCTTCTTTGTAATGATTTATTCTTCTCTATAATGGTCATAATTGAGAAGGCCTCAAAGCCCAACATGTTCAATATAAACTTCTTGATTCTAATATATGAAATATTCTCTGGGTACTAGATCACCTCCATTGGGGGTACACCTTTGGCCTTGACTTCATAAGCTAATATTAGATAAAATTTTGATCAATTGGTGATTATGTTGAGGATCATTTACTTAGTAGTCCTAGTTGGTAATTTTGGTGTGGGGTAGTAGATTGTGATCTGGCCTACACTTGCATAGTATTTTTTTTTTTTTAATCAATTTTTTTTTTGTTATTTAGATGTGAGGATATGGTCTTATGAAGGAGAGATGCGGATCTAGGATTGGCATAAATCTTAAGGAAGATTTATACTCAAGTAGAAGCTATTGAGATAGAGATGGTAGTAAAGATGGAAGCAAGATTTCATGACTTATTTTGGGATGAATTTAATAAGAGGATTGACGATTGAGAATAGTCTTGTTTGATTTGGCATATACCTATTAGAAAGAATTTTATTGGAAAGTTATAAAGATTGTGTAGATAAAAAAGAATATCATGAAAGTGCACGATTATTTAACTGAATTTGATTATTTAACTAAATTTGATAAGGTATCTTTTTGTTTTAATGAGCAAATGGATGGATGTGAGATTGACATTGCAGAACAAATTGTTGTGGATAGTGATATGCAAGATGGTGTACAAAAAATTGAACAAAATTTAAAAAAATTAAAAGTACACATAACATGATCATGTTATGTGTACTTTTCATAAAAATTCAAAATGAGGCTTGGCTCGATAATGAGCCAAGAAAATATTATTAAAAAAATAAACTCAACCATAATGTGATCCATTTTTACTTACTAGTAACATAATCACATTTTGACAAATGAAAATAAATTTTGTTTCCCATAACCTAATCTTATTACAAAGAACTAAAAGAATTTCATCTAGTTCTTATGGACTTCTTATTATGGGGGGTATGGGGGATGAGATTCAACAAGATATGTGTGTGTGTGTGTGTGTGTGTGTGTGTGTGTGTGTGTATGTACATACACACATACATACACACATACATATACACATATACATACATATATATAGATATATATGTATGTCTGTGTATGTATATGTACATATATATATATATATATATATATATGTACACATGTTTACACACACACACACACACACACACATATATATATATATATATATATATATATATATATATGTACACATGTTTACATATATATATACATACATACATATATCTATGTATATATGTATGTATGTATGTATATATATATATATATATATATATATATATATATATATATATATATATATATATATATATATATATATATATATATATATATATATATATATATATACATATACATGTTTACATATATATACATACATACATATATCTATGTATATATGTATGTATGTATGTATATATACATATCTATATCTATGTATGTATATAGACACACACACACACACACACACACACACACACACATAGAAAGAAGGGGGAACCAGATAGGAACAGAGAGGGAATAAATATAAATAGAGAGAGATAGAGAGAGAGAGAGAGAGAGAGAGAGAGAGAGAGAGAGAGAGAGAGAGAGAGAGAGAGAGAGAGAGAGAGATGGACATATATTTATATATAGATATATGATATGAACATCTTTTTATATGTGTATATAAATATATATGCATATATCTAGAGACCTATTACATATATATTTATACAAGTATATTTTAATATATTTAAATATTATATATATATATATATATATATATATATATAATGTTAATGAAAATTTCCAATTGATTTTACTTTTACATAGATATAATGTGATCATAATGGATAGTATAGTTTTACTAAGCATATTATGATCATGTTACGTCTAGTATGAAAATTTACTCTTACTTAGCATAACATGATTGTATTTTGTTAACCAAAATGAACAATCACATTTAGGCTTTTCAATAGGCCTATTAAACTATGCAAGGGTTTGGGTTGATGTTTTCCTTCCATTTTTGTCACTTTTGATGTTTTTCATCTTCTAATATCACTTCTCATCTTCAACTTCACTAGCTTTGCAAATGGTGAAGTGGGTATCTCTAAAATCACCACCATTATCTCACACATTTTCTTACCCTTCCAACAATATTAATTTTTAATTTTTTTGACAAGATTAGAATTGTAAAGTTAAATTTTGTACATAATTGTCTTGATTATCCTCTCAGACATACATTTACCATTATTTTAAAAATTATTGTTATACACTTTGTTATATATACTTTATATAACAACTGTTGATTTTAGATTAATTTGGTGCAAGTTATTCCAAACCCACAAAGGGGTTCCTGAATTTCAAGATGGTGTAGCCTCAAAAAATCATACAAAAAAACTACTTGTCAATTTTTTTAAAATATATATAAAACTTCCAGATATCACTATTACCTATGATTCGACTAAATTATTTTTTAAAATACTATATGTAACTATATGTTTTGTGGAGTGTACATAAATAGCTATGTTATGTTTTTCAACAAAAAATATAAAACATTTTTTGTGCGCATAGGGTTTGACCTCTAAATCTTATATATATTTTTTACAACCTTAATACTTTAGAAACTTGATTCAGAATATAAGTTTTGTGTTTTACACATTTTCTAATTTTGAGTGCATGGCCCTTAAATGGCTCTTCCAATATTAGGTTTACCTAATTTTAGAAAAAAGGTGTTCACTTACACCCCCCTTTTTCCACACCATATTGGTGGACTTACCCAATAATATTGTTTGAGTTGACATATACTCATTAGAAAGAATGTTGTTGGGCTAGTTAGAAATATTTTGTAGAGAAGAAGACATATCATGGAAGTGCATGAAAATTTTACTAAATTTAATAAGGTACCTTTACATTTTTTCATGAGAAGATGGAGGGATCTAACATGGAAATTGTTTTGGACAATAAGATTAATGATGAGGTTGTAGAACATTTTCATAGTAATGAGGATTTGGAGTTATGTGTTAGTACTCTTGTGGATCTAGGCTTACATGTTGTTAATGTTACCAATCTAGATGTTACTCATGATATGGAGATAAATTTGTTGGAAATACAGTAGGGATAGTAAACTCTGGGGGGGGGGGGTGAATCAGTCCTCCAAAACTTTAACCCATAAAACATTCACCACACATCCATCTCAGAATTTGTATGTAAACTAAAATAGCTAGCAAAACATATTCACCCATAGCATGAGAGCAAATAACATTCAACAGATGTATGACACAAGATATTTGGTGACCTAGAAACTCTCCAATGAGAAGGTAAAATTGGGGTGGGAATGACACTCACAAATCTCCACTATTGCAGTAATAAAGTGTATCCAATGAAGGCTACAATGTTTGATAATTAAGTATGATCTATCCTATGAAAGGTCTACCCTGTTAAAGGCTTACAAGATTGTTAGATCTTATCATGTTAAAGGATTTCAACACCATGTTAGAAATGTGCCTTATTTAAATTACTTTAACTTACAACAAAGTAAGCACCCTATTTAAGGATTTACAACAACCTATTAGGACTACTCTATTAAGAGATTTAATGGATTCACCTGTTAAAATGTTTCAGCAATAATCCTTTGTTTAGCACTCTGTTGCTAGATAACAAATCACCTCTTTCCTAATGTGTACTTGATCCTCTCTATTCAGATATATCAATTTTTTCCTCTAATCTCTTTCCTATATTCTCCTCTAACTAATTCTACAATACTCTACTCTATCTCAATTCCTTACAATTCCTTAGCCGCCATGGATACTCTATTTGTGAATGTAAACTCTTCTCTTCACTCCTTCCACTCTCTTCATCTTTTAGGGTTTGTCCTCCTTAAAAAGACTTAGGCGACTTAGGGTTAGGTATGAATCAACGATTGTGATTCACCCATTTTTCTACTTAAAACATCCCTTCAACTGATTGGATGCATGTACTACATAGGGATCCTCAATATAGATTTGTCCTTATCAGCTAGAATCACAAAAATATCCTTAAGTTAGCTATAAAAAAATTTACATAGAATTTTTTGCCATTACAAACAATTGTCCAAAATTGTTTACTTGACACTTGAAGTGTTTGATTCTCGACATCCATTGTGTCTTTAATGTTGTAACTTGGCCTCTGAATGACTTGACACTTACTATCTACTCAGCACTTGAGTAACTCGACACTTACTAGTTACTTGACATATACTGAATATATCTTGCTCAACATACTCTACCTAACAAATTATGCTTGACATATATTACTTGTTTGGCATGAACTAAGTAAATATCTTAAGTGTATTGACACTCATATGTCAAAACTAATCTAAGTTTAACAATCTTCCCCTTTGACATGAGTGGAAAAATACTTGGTCATGCACAAACATCCTTAACTCTTGAGCATGACTTGGATAATCTCTATCCTTTAATCGGCATGAATAAAAAATTTCAAAATTTTGCAAAACTTGACTTCTTAGTCATACCTCAAAATTTGATAACTCCCCCTGAGTTAATTATTTTTTTTCTATTTTGAAACTGAATACTTCTTCTGAGTAGATCTTTGTTGTGCTTGTTATTTGATTGTCTCCCCCTTTTCTTGATCTTCTCAAAAACTTAATCATTCTTTCCTTTTTAGCTCATTCTCTATTTTATTTATGACATTTATTTTCCCCCTTTTTGACACTTATGTCATGGGTGGTACACATATAGTGTGTTTGTCCAAGAAAATTTTATGGGGCTACATAATGATTTTTAGTGTTGCATACTAGTTGGCACATGTCATCTCTAAAGATTTAATCTGTATTTCCAACTCGGTAGCAAGGTTAACTAAGCCTTCATGAGTAGAAAGATGGGGATCTTTCTTCATTAATGTCTCTGAAAAGGCTAGTTCCTTGTGAAGTACCTACATGTAAAGGGTTAACATGGACTAGATACTGATTAGTGTAGCCCTTATATACGCATCTTTATCTTGTAAAGCTACTAACTGACCTTGTGTATACAATAAATTTCTAAAATGAATTTGACCTTGAGTAGGAGATTGTTGTAAAATGTTACCTGTTTTCCTCAAATCTCCCTCCAAATGGTCAATATGTCTATGCACTTCTTGTGTGAATAGGGGAACATCACATGTAACTTGGTGTAAAGAGAGACAATGTTATCTAACATATTATTTACACCCTTAATTTTAGTCGCTAACTTAGCCTGATGCAGTGCAATGGCACTAGCTATCTGTTCATTAACCTTTGTTAGAAATTTCTTCTCAAACCATTCCGTTAATTTGAAATTTTTCTCCAGGTCTACATCATTGATTTTCTCCACAAGAGTTTTCAATTACTAAATAATTTAATTTTGTTCATCAAGTTTAGGTAGGCTAAAATGCATCAAGAAATATATCTTTGATGTCATGAAGAATTTTTTTCTTCCTATGGTCCCTTCTGAGTAATTCTTGGTGTTTATTCCTTGCTAGAGCATCCTGCAATATGATCATTTGGTCAAGTGTGATTGATGCAAGATCAAAATTTGGCAACTCAATCACCTCATCTAAGTTAATGTCACCTCATCAACCTTAGATGTGCTAGGACTTGGCCTTGATTCATGCAATGGTGTAGCTTTAGTACTCGGCCTATGAAGTGCTTGACAAGGAGTAGGAGTAGCAGTGTCTCGAAAGGTAACCAGTGTCTGTATTGCTATCACTTCCTCTAGTTTCATAGTCAATACTGAATCCTCAATCCTATTCTTCTCCTTTTCTTTAATTTCTTCTCCACTTGGTGTAGGTGTAGGGTTGGCTTCCTGACATATTTGGACTTGTGTCCTTTCTTGCTCAATTACTGTTACTACTAGTACTAAAACATAATGTAGCCTAGTGTTGATATGTGAAGGCATAGTGTCCTTCCTTTGATATACTACAAGTGACATTATAGGTTTCACCTCAGTAGATTGAGTGGGGGCAATAGATAATGCTTGTCTTTTCTCCCCTACAGATGTCAAATTTTCCTTCTCAATCTCATCTACACTCGCCAACACAAGATGACTACATAGTTGTGCCTTGGTGATGTAATCAATCAATATATTTTACATATCCTCCTCTATTAGGGGATTGATGTTCTAAATGGTAGTATCAGACACATCCTTAACCTTTACTATATTTGCTTGTGGACTGGCACTCGGCATGTGTACTTTTGGTACACTCTAGTCTTATTGTTTCTCTCCCTTAGTTGTTGCCTCTATAGTGCCTTCCCCATGTACTTCTATTATAGATTCATCATTCATTACTTTAACTATTTCTTCTTCATCTTCTTTTCCTTCATCTACTTCCTTAGGTGCATGCTCAATAGTCTTTTGTGGTGTCAACCCATAGATCACCTTCCATATTTGTGTGCTCTATTGAACAACATCTTCAATTTTATTCTGTAAAATATTAAAAGTTTGGTACTTTGAAGAAAATCTTTCCTTGTATTTGTTAATATCCTTTATTAGCTCAGATTTGTCCAATTTTGGCACCACTCTTATATAGGGCTTTCTAGTCTAGAGCAAAACTATACCACCTCTTTATCACATCTCTTCTATATATTACACCACCTCATTCAAGTGTAGTGTCTCTAATGTTTCTCTTTTTTGTGAGACTATATTTCAACCTTTTCTCAACTCTATCATATGGACTCTTTGGTAAAGAGTTGGCAATCTCAATTGGAGTCATCTTGAATATTTCCATCATGGCATATATAGGCTCTTCTACTTTATCCATTTCTAACTTCCCAAGTTTATCAAACTCAACATGTGTAAATCCACTTAAATCAGCATTATTCTTGATATTTTCACACAAGTTGTCCAAATTAGAAGAGGGACTGTGACTTACCACTTGGAATTGGTTGTTGTCATCTAATTCGATCCTCTACTCATCTGATTCAACTGCAAAAATATATTTCCTTCTATGCTCAGCAACCATAGTGACCTTGGCCAACACTATCATCTTCAATAGCTCAACATCAACTAAATTTTCACTTGGCAACCATAGTGAAAATTTTCATGCTCAACAGTAATATGAAAACTTATAGATTTATTCTAAGTTCTAACCAATATTTTGTATCTTTCTTCATGCATATATGATCTTTTCAAAACTGAATCCTTGGAACTGATGTATAATTAGACTTTGAAATATCAATCCCACACATATCTCTTAATTTCCTAGTTGGGGGTGGTGTGATCACCTGATCCATTGGATGAAGTGACCCCATTTGAACTTGATGTGTTGCAATCTTCCTTTTTCTTCCATGTCTTATTCATCTCCACTTTTACATTATCAATATCAGCCTTTCCTTTTGCTTTGTTGAATTCATTGCTAGGTGCTTTTGACCTTGTTGGACAATTTCTACTTATGTGACCAATCTTCAAACAACTAAAACATATAGTTTGACTCAACCATCTTTTGTAGTCACTTCTAAAATGTGTTCTAATGCAATTTTCAGCAACATGTCCATACTCTTGACAATAGTGACAACTATACCTTGTATTGTAATACAAATTGTAGGATCTACCAGTACGGTTTCCCTTTGCCTGCTTGTTTGATGATGAGTTAGGTTTTGATCTACACTCATATTCTCTATATCCATACTTCTTACAATTGTAGTAGTAACCTTCAAATCTTCTTGTGCTTGATGTCTTTCTCTTGCATTTATGTGCTTGATGTCTTTGTTGGTTGCACTTAAGGGATTTACCCATGAATTTCTTCTTATAGTTTTTATTTGCAGTGTTCTTACTACAAACATTTTTTGTATGACCCATCTTTCCACAATTATTACAAGTAGGTTTGTAGTTCTTACCTTTGTTATTCCTTTGTTCACCACTTTTGGATGATTCTCCTTCTTTAGTACTCGTTTAACCCAATTTAGTAGCATCACTATTATATCTAGGAGATCTCATCAATTGCTCAATATATTTGATGGCTTCACCATGTCTATTGAAACTTTCAGCAATTTTTTTTTCTCTTTTAAGATCATTTCTCAGTTTCTCATTATGCAACTTCAATGTTGTGATCTCAATATCCTTTCCATTCAATTAATGATTTGCAATCACCATTTGATTCAATGTTTCTAGTTGCATGTAAGAAATCCTATTCACCTTTGATGTCTTCTCATTGAGTCTATTGGTCAATATCCTTTTGTCATCTTCTATCATGACTTTGTCTTCTTCGGCTTTCTTTTTTTGCTCGGTCACCTCACAAAGCAATATTGATTGGACTTCTTATTCTATCTTAAGAGTTCTAATCTCTTCAATTAGGGAACCATTATTTTCCATTAGATCTACAACCAATGCATCATATTTACTTGAGATTCCATCTTCAAACAATCTACTAGTGTCTACCTCTTTATAGTGTGTATCATTCTCTTCAATAGCTATATCTTTCCTTCTCTTTAATGACTGCTTCAACTCATCTCTTGCTTCATTCAACTGATGTAGTCCAAGTTGTATTTCAATTATTTGGTTCTCAATGAATTTTTCCAACTTCTAGACTTCCATCTTCAAAACTTTAACCCATAAAACATTCACCACACATCCATCTCACAATTTGCATTTAAACTAAAATAGCTAGCTAAACATATTCATCTATAGCATGAAAGCAAATAACATTCAACACATGTATGAAATAAGATATTTGGTTACCTAGAAACACTCCAATGAGAAGGTAAAACTAGGGTGGGGATGACACCCACAAATATCCACTACTATAGCAATATAGTGTATCCAATAAAGGCTACAATGTTTGATCATAAACTATGATCAACCCTGTGAAAGGTCTACCCTATTAAAGACTTACATGATTCTTAGATCTTACTATGTTAAAGAATTTCAACACCCATTATAAGTGTGTCCAATTAAATGAATTTAACTTACAATGAAGTAAGTACCCTGTTAAAGGATTTACAATAGCCTATTAGGACTACTATGTTAAGAGATTTAACTGATTTACCTATTAGAATCTCTTAGCAATGATCCTTCAGTTAGCACTCTACTGCTAGACAATGTTGAGCTGTCATTTTGCACGATGCTTAATGGAAAAAATGCTTTCAAAATCCTCTCTTGAAAAGCTAATCTAGGATCAACTCCAAGGTTCTAGGTGATCTTGCAACCTACTAGAATCAACTTAGTAGAAGATAAATGTATTTGTTCATAGGGAGGCCTTTGTTGGTTCTGATCAATTTTAGATAAGATGTTGAATCTATTTGCTATCTCAAAAAGTAACCACACAAAAAGAAATATATTTTCTTATTTTCCTATTGTTATAATGAATGCAGTTCTAACTATGCAACTATATGAATTCCTAATTTAGCCAAGTGTTTGTAAAATCAAATAACAAAGATAGGGTAACAAGAAGTTTAAGAAAATGACTTTAAAAAAGTAAATTCCTAATAGACATAAGCAATGGAAACAACATGTCTACAAGTTAAGCCTTTGAAAAGATGGGTAGGTAACCAATGAAAATAGGAGCAGTGCTTCTTTAATTCCATTGATGCAATCATCAATGGGAATTTAGTAATCATAAGATGTTTCACTTTTCATCAAATCACAAGGCCACAAATAGTGCACTCATGCGAGACAAAAAGCTATGTAGGAACAATATGATGATCTCTTCTCTAGCTAAGTACATTCGTGGAATTTGTAAACACATGGCAAACACCAAAACTAAAATATCACTCAATAAAAATGACACAATAAAACTATTGGCTCAATTACACACCATTAATATACATTCGCAAAATACAACACACTTGGGCAAGAACAACTACACTCTGAATGCAAGCACTAATAGCATATATTATTGCATCAAAATAACGTTGGCCCAGAATACATATTACATTCCTAAATTTATAAGAAATTATCTCCTCAATTTTTGCTAAGAGTGAGAGATCTCTCTATGAAAACATATGCTTCTAAACTAATAAAAAAAATCTATTTATGTACAAACTGACTCTCTAATTGGTGCTAAGTAGATTATATCATTTAATGGGTGTAAGAGCCTTTAGATGTCTTAAAACAAAGAAAGAATGAGAAAATAAGAAGAACAAAACCCTTATATGATGTAGGAGTCTTTGGAGATTCCAAAAATAGAAGCTTCACCTTCACTAGGTGTTTTTAGGAGTTAAACTATCATTAGAATGTGTTTCTAATGCATTGAAAGCTCTAAATATGGAACTAGCAGTTAACTGTCGGTGCACCTCTGAACTCTTCAAAAACTTCCAATGCACCTTGCACACCTAGTACACCTTGACACCTAGTACACCTTGAAAGCATGTGCACTTCAGAAGATAAGTCCAAAAAATGTAAAATTTTACCAAGTGGAAAAATTGAAATTCTAGCTTTTCGGTTTTGTTCCCCTTCATACCAGAACTATGTCTGGGTATTTTCTCTTGAATTTATCTATAAGCTCCATCACTTGGGTCACATCTAACAAATCTAAAGCTTCATATTTATCTTTTACCTTTTTTTGATAGTTTCCTACCTCTATGTGAATTTCTACAAAATCTCACAATTTGACATCTAATTCAAGAAATCCCTCTTTGTTCTTAAATGCTTGTCTAATATCCTCATCAATGGAAGCTTCTTCAAAAGTCTTCCAGAATTGTTCTACAACTTCTTGAAGAGTCATAAGTCTATCCCTTGACTCATCTTCAAAAATGTCAAGGCAAGCGTCACTATAATTCCTCTCTACTTCCAAAATTTGCATTTGGGTTTGATCCTTGAGCTTATCAATATCTGCACATAATGTTTCCACTACATTATTTCAATCTACAATCTTCTCTATCTAGTAATATATTTTATCTAACTCATCTATCATATATACATCCATCAGCATCTGATACCTTTGACCTTTTATTGATTGTAACACTTGTAGGTCTTTACCCAAAGTATGTACTTCATCTATTAACCCAAAATTCTAGTTTGATATAGCAACTAGCTTATCTACATTATTCTATATGTGGTGTAGCACTTTAATATTTCCTTGTATAATCTGCACACCTTTCTCTTCAAAATTTTCCCACCATTGCTGACAAGCCTTCAAAAATGGATTTAATTGTATAGTCTCCTCATCCCTGTTATCAAGTGCTACTTCTAAAGTCTCCTTGGGATTTTTTGGATCCAACGGACCAACTACTACATTCAAATAACCTCTTAGGATTTCATTCTACTTGCAAAGGTTTAAGAACTCAGACTCGTCCTATTCTAAGTACCTAAACACTTCTTTGATCCCCATAGTAACTATGAGTTTGGCAGTATCTATAGTGGGTTTTTCAAGCAAGACCTCCTTGATTTGATAATCTTTTGGAGTCAAATCCTCAATATTTGCATGTAGAGGAGGGATAGCAACATAGGTGAACAATTATCGATTTTGATAACTCATAACAAAGGCCAATGTTTGTGCATCACCAACGAGTGGCTAAGGTTTCTTAAGAGCTTCAACTAATTCTCTCATTCTCTCTTCCTTGGTACAATACAACTACCTTTTTGTGTCTAATCATCATCTCTTTTCTTAACCATCTTGAAGTATTTTCCATTAGAGATTTATCTTTAGATGAAGATGGAGCCTGTATTGCTATGATTTTTCCCTTATTACTCCTCTCTAAAGTCTTCTCTTTTTGTGAGAGATCCACATCAGGCATCTCTATATCTATTGAGTCCATAGTTCTTACCTCTATATCGTGGGAAGTCTATTGAGGTTCTTCATATATTTTCCCTTCCTCTGATACTTTATTAGCAGGTATTTTTTGTGGCTCTTTTTCTTGTTCAAATTGCACCTATTCTTCATAACCTAGAGGGAGGGGAGTGACTAAACCTTTATCCACAAAAGATAAATCTTGATTTGGTGATGGTGGATCAATTAAAGGTCCTTGTAGTTGGGGAGGCAATTGACTCCAATCCTCTTATGGAGGTCAATTTTTCAGGGAATCCATTATCTTGTCACCTACCAGCTCAATGCCTACAGGCATGAAATCAAAATCTTACATCTAAAAGACATCAACCCCTTGGTCTTCTTGCTCATTGATCCATTGTTGTAACTCATCCTCCAAAGTTGTAGCCTGAATAGGCTGTGTAGGAATGGATGGTGGTGTTACAGTGGAGCTTCTTCTCTATTCTACCTCTATAGCTCTAGCAAGATGAGTCATTTGAATTAGGTTATCCTCCTCATCTTCATCATCCTCTTCTTCCTCTTCTAGAATCACTTCTAGGACTAATGGAAAAGGAATAACCTTTCTTATCACCTTTTGTCTCCTTGTCCTTCTAATTAGATTTTTCATCTTTCTCTTCTTGGTAGTCGACGGAGAGGCTTCTTCCTCTTGCATAGGTGGAGACACTTCCTGTGCTTCTTCAGCTTCTTTCCCTTGTTCTGGCAATGGCACTATAGGGTTATCCTGAGTCTACATGACTTCTACATTATCTTCCTATTGTACATTCTCTGCCCCTTGGTGCTCTAGTGCTTAAGTTGCCTCTTCTTTGGGCTTAGCTTGTTGAGGGAAAGTTCTTTTCCTTTTTCCCTTACCCTTTTATGCCCTGAAGTATCCAACTTCTCTATATTCTTAGGTCTAAGATCTAGGATGATCTCTCCAGTTATACTTTTCACAATCATTTCCTCTGAAACATAGTTCTCTACTAATGCCATAATCAACTTTGAAGACTGTATTGATACCAGGTGTGATGTTGTGTTAACTAGCCCTAATCTAATAAGTGCAAATACTATTAGAGACCTCTTAGTTGGTTTTTTTCATAAGAGTAGGAATACTTTGTAGTCAATATGGCCCAGTTCAGTGTCTCAGATCTTTGAATATTCATCTTGGAAGCATGACTTCGATGGACCTATGACCTCCTTCAACCCATTAAATAATGGCATATGTCCCTAGGGGTCCTAGGAACCCTAGGGACATATTAGAATTATTCATATGGATCAAAAGGGGTCATAGGTTGACCTATGACCCCCTTTGACCCATTACATGATGACATATGTCCCTAGGACCCCTAAGGACATATGAGAATCATTCTTATGGGTCAAAGGGGGTCATAGATTGATCTATGACCCGCTTTGACACATTACATGATGACATATGTCCCTAAGGGTCTTAGGACCCCTAGGGACATATTAGAATCATTCATATGGGTTGAAGGGGGTCATAGGTTGACTTATGATCCCCTTCGACCCATTAAATGATGACATATGTCCTTAGGGGTCCTAGGACCCCTAGGGACATATTAGAATTGTTCATATGGGTCAAAGGGGGTAATAGGTTGACCTATGACCCCCTTTGACCCATTACATAATGGCATATGTTCCTAGGACCACTAGGGACATATGAGAATCGTTCTTATGGGTCAAAGGGGGTCATAGGTAATCAACGCATTACATGACGACATATGTCCCTAGGGGTCCTAGGACCCCTAGGAAAATATTAGAATCATTCTTATGGGTCAAAGGTGGTCATAGGTTGACCTATGACCTGCTTCGACCCATTACATGATGACATATGTCCCTTGTGGTCCTCAAAATCGTAGGGACATATTAGAATCATTCTTATGTATCTAAGGGGGTCATAGGTTGACCTATGACCCCTTTTGACCCATTACATGATGACATATGTCCCTAGGGGTACTAGAACCCCTAGGGACATATTTGAATACTTCTTATGGGTCAAACGGGGTCATAAGTTGACTTATGAACCCCTTCGACCCATTACATGATGACATATGTCCAAAGGGGTCTTAGGACCCCTAGAAAAATATTAGAATCATTCTTATGGGTCAAAGGGGGTCATAGGTCAACTTATGACCCCCTTTGACCCATTACATGATGACATATGTCCCTAGGGGTCATAGGACACCTAGGGAGATATTAGAATTGTTCATATGGGTCAAAGGGGGTCATAGGTTGACCTATGACCCCCTTCGACCCATTAAATGTTGACATATGTCCTTAGGGATCCTAGGACCCCTAGAGACATATTAGAATTGTTCATATGGTTCAAAGGGGCTCATAGGTTGATCTATGACCCCCTTTGACACATTAAATCATGACATATGTCCAAGACATATGTCCCTAGGGCTCCTACGACCCCTAGGGACATATTAGAATTGTTCATATGGGTCAAAGGGGGTCATAGCTTGACCTATGACCCCTTTTGACCCATTACATGATGACATATGTCCCTAGGACCCCTAAGGACATATGAGAATCATTCTTATGGTTTAAAGGGGTTCATAGGTTGACCTATGACCCCCCTTCGACACATCACATGATGACATATGTCCCTAGGCATCCTAAGACTCCTAAAGACCTATTACAATCATTCATATGGGTCAAAGGGGGTCATAGGTTGGCCTATGATCCCCTTAGACCCATTAAATGATGAAATTTGTCTCTAGGGGTCCTAGGACCCCTAGGGAAATATTAGAATTGTTCATATAGGTCAAAAGGGGTCATAGGTTGACCTATGACCTCCTTTGACCCATTACATGATGACATATGTCCCTAGGAGCCCTAGGGACATATGAGAATCATTCTTATGGGTCAAATGGGATCATAGGTTGACTTATGACCCCCTTCGAAACATTACATGACGACATATATCCCTAGGGGTCCTAGGACCCCTAGAGAAATATTAGAATCATTCTTTTAGGTCAAAGGTGGTCATAGGTTGACCTATGACCTGCTTCGACCCATTACATGATGACATATGTCACTAGGAGTCCTTGGAACCCTAGGGACATATTAGAATCGTTCTTATGGGTCTAAGGGGGTCATAGGTTGACCTATGACCCCCTTTGACCTATTACATGATGACATATGTCCCTAAGGGTCCTAGGACCCCTAGGGACATATTAGAATGTTTCTTATGGGTCAAAGGGGGTCATAGGTTGACCTATGACTCCCTTCAACCCATTATATGATGATATATGTCAAAACAGGTCCTCGGACCCCTAGGAACATATTAGAATCATTCTTATGGGTCAAAGGGGGTCATAGGTCAACCTATGACCCCCTTTCACCCTTTACACGATGACATATATCCCTAGGGGTCCTAGGACCCCTAGGGATATATGTCCTCATGTAATGGGTCGAAGGGTGACCTATGTCACCCTTCGACCCATTACATGATGACATATGTCCCTAGGGATCATAGGACCCCTAGGGACATATTAGAATCATTCTTATGGGTCAAAGGGGGTCATAGGTTGACCTATGACCCCTTTCGACCTATTACATCATGACATATGTCCCTAGGGGTCGTAGGACACCTAGGAACATATTAGAATTATTCTTATGGGTCAAAGTTAGTCATAGGTCATCCTATGACCCCTTTTTACCCATTAGAAGGATTTTAATATGTCCCTAGGGGTCCTAAGACCCCTAGGACATATGTCATCATGTAATGGGTCGAAGGGGGTCATAGGTAAATATATGACCCCCTTTGACCCATAAGAACAATTCTAATATGTCCTTAGGGGTCGTAGGACCTCTATTTACATATGTCATCATTTAATTGGTTGAAGGGCATCATAGGCCAACCTATGACCCCCTTTGAACCATAAAAAAAATTCTAATATGTCCCTAGGGGTCCTAGGACCCGTAGGGACAGATGTTGTCATTTACTGGGTCAAAGGGGGCATTGGTCAACCTATGACCCCCTTTGACCCATATGAACTATTCTTATATGTCCTTAGTGATCTTAGGACCACTGGGGACATATGTCATCATGTAATGGATCGAACGGGGTCATAGGTCATAGGTCAACTTATGACTCCCTTTGACCCATATGAATGATTCTAATATGTCCCTAAGAATCCTAAGACCCTTGGGGATATATGTCATCATGTAATGGTTTGAAGTGGGTGATAGGCTAAGACCCCTAAGGACATATATCATCATTTCATGGGTCAAAAGGGGTCATAGGTCACCCTATAACCCCCTTTGACCCATAACATCGATTCTAATATGTCCCTAGGGGTCCTAGGACCCCTAGGGACATATGTCATCCTGTAATTGGTCGAAAGGGGTCATAGGTCAACCTATGACCCCCTTTGACCTATAAGAACAATTCTAATATGTCCCTAGGGGTCCTAGGACCCCTAGGGATATATGTCATCATTTAATGGATCGAAAGGGGTCATAGGTCAACCTATGACCACTTTTGATTCATATGAATGATTCTAATATGTCCCTAGGGGTCCTAGGCCCCCTAGGGACATATGTCTTCATTTAATGTGTCAAAGGGGGTCATAGGTCACCCTATAACCCCCTTTGATCCATAAGAATGATTATAATATGTCCCTGGGGGTCCTAGGACCCCTAGGGACATATGTCATCATGTAATTGGTCGAATGGGGTCATAGGTCAAGCTATCACCCCTTTTGACCCATATGAATGATTCTAATATGTCCCTAAGGGTCCTACGACCCTTAGGGATATATGTCGTCATTTAATGGGTCGAAGGGTGACCTATAACATTGATTCTAATATCTCCCAAGGGGTCCTAGGACCCCTAACCACATATGTTGTCATGTAATTGGTCAAAGGAGGTCATAGGTCAACCTATGACCCCCTTTGACCCATAAGAATGATTCTAATATGTCCCTAGGGGTCCTAGGGGTCCTAGGACCCATAGGGACATATGTCATCATTTAATGGGTCGAAAGGGATTATAAGTCAACCTATGACCCCCTTTGACCCATATGAAGCATTCTAATATGTCCAACATATGTCATCATGTAATGGTTTGAAGTGGTCATAGGTCACCCTATGACCCCCTTTGACTCATAAGAATAATTTTAATATGTCCCTAGGGGTCCTAGGACCCTTAGGGACATATTTTGTCATTTAATGGGTCAAAGGGGGTCATAGGTCAACTTATGACCCTGTTTGACTCATATGAAATATTCTAATATATCCCTAGGGGCCCTAGGACCCCTAGGGACATATGTCATTATGTAATGTGTCGAAGGTGGTCATAGGTCAACCTATGACTCCCTTTGACCCATACAAATGATTCTAATATGTCCTTAGGGGTCCTAGGATTCCTACGAACATATGTCATCATTTAATGGGTCAAAGGGGGTCATAGGTCTACCTATGACCCCCTTTGACCCATATGAATGATTATAATATGTCCCTAGAGGTCCTATGACCTTTAGGGACATATTTCATCATGTAATGGGTCAAAGGTGGTCATGGGTCAACATATGACCCCCTTTGACCCATATGAACGATTCTAATATGTTCCTAGGGGTCCGAAGACCCCTAGGGACATATGTCATCATTTAATGGCTCATGAACGATTCTAAGATGTCCCTAGGGGTCCTAGGACCCCTAGGGACATATGTCATCATGTAATAGATCGAAGGGGGTCATAAGTCAACCTATGACCCCATTTGTCCCATAAGAATGATTCTAATATGTCCCTAGGGGTCCTAGGACCCCTAGGGACATATGTCATCATTTAATGGGTCGAAGGGGGTCATAGTTCAAGCTATGGCCCCCTTTGACCCATATGAAGGAATCTAATATGTTCCTTGGGGTCCTAGGACCCCTAAGGACATATGTCATCATGTAATATGTCGAAAGGGGTCATAGGTCAACCTATGACCCCCTTTGAGCCATAAGAATGATTCTGATATGTCCCTAGGGGTCCTAGGACCCCTAGGAAAATATGTCGGCATTTAATGGGTCAAAACCCTTTGACTGATATGAAGCATTCTTATATGTCCTTAGGGGTCCTAGGACCCGTATCGACATATGTCGTCAGGAAATGGGTCAAAGGGGGTCATAGGGGTGACCTATGACCCCCCTTGACCCGGTAGGAGTCAAATATTTTCCTATGGGTCTTAGGACCCCTAGGGACATATGTTGGCATGTAATGGGTCGAAGGGGGTCATAGGTCATCCTATGAGCCCTTTTGAACCATAAGAAGGATTCTAATATGTCCTTAGGGGTCCTAGGAGCCCTAGGGACATATGTCATCATTTAATGGGTTAAAAGACCTATGACCCCCTTTGACCCATAAGAATGATTCTAATATGTTCCTAGGTTTCTTAGGACCCGTAGGGACATATGTCATCATTTAATTTGTCAAAGGGTGTTATTGGTCAACCTATGACCCCCTTTGACCCATATGAATGATTCTAATATGTCCTTAGGGATCCTAGCACCCTTGGGGACATATGTCATCATGTAATGGGTCGAACGGACCTATGACCCCTTTTGACCCATATGAATGATTCTAATATGTCCCTAAGAATCTTAGGACCCCTAGGGACATATGTCGTCATGTAATGGGTCGAAGGGAGTCGTAGGTAAACTTATGACCCGCTTTGACCCATATGAATGATTCTAATATGTCCCTAGGGGTCCTAGGACCCCTAAAGATATATGTCATCATTTAATAGGTCGAAGGGGGTCATAGGTCAACCTATGACCCCTTTTGACCCATATGAAGTATTCTAATATGTCCCTAAGGGTCCTAGGACCCCTAGGGATATATGATATCATGTAATGGGTTAGAGGGGGTTATAAGTCAACCTATAACCCCCTTTGACCCATAAGAATGATTCTAATATGTCCCTAGGGGTCCTAGGACCCCTAGGTACATATGTCATCATTTAATGGGTTGAAGGGGCTCATAAGTCAACCTATGACACCCTTTGACCCATATGAAGCATTCTAATATGTCCCTAGGGGTCCTAGGACCCCTATGGACATATGTCATCATGTAATGTGTCAAAGTTGGTAATAAGTCAACCTATGACCCCCTTTGACCTACAAGAATGATTCTAATATGTCCCTAGAGGTCCTTGGACCCCTAGGGAGATATGTCGTCATGTAATGGTTCAAAGGGGGTCATAGGTCACCCTATGAGCTCCTTTGACCCATAAGAATGATTCTAATATGTCCCTAGGGGTCCTAAGACCCCTAGGGACATATGTCATCATTTAATGGGTCAAAGGGGGTCATAGGTCAATATATGACTCCCTTTGACCCATATGAAGCATTCAAGACCCCTAAGGACATATGTCGTCATGTAATGTGTCGAAGGGGGTCATAGTTCACCCTATGATCCCCTTCAAACTATATGAAAGATTCTAATATGTCCATAGGTGTCTTAGGACGCTTAGGGACATATGCCATCGTGGAATGTGTTGAAGGGGGTCATATGTCACCCTACGATCCCCTTTGACCCATATGAATAATTCTAATATGTCCCTAGGGGTCTTAGGACCCTTAAGGACATATGTCATTATGGAATGTGTCGAAGGTGGTCATAGGTCACCCTATGACCCCCTTCAACTTATTTGAATGATTCTGATATGTCCCTAGGGGTCCTAGGACCCCTAGGGACATATGTCATCTTGTAATATGTTGAAAGGGTTCAGAGGTCATCTTGTGACCCCCTTCGACCCATATAAAGTATTCTAATATGTCCCTAGGGGTCCTAGGATCCCTTAGGGAAGTATGTTGTCATGGAATGTGTTGAAAGGGGTCATAGGTCATCCTATGAGCCCTTTCGACCCATATAAACAACTCCAATAGAAATAATATCGTAAAAATAATAATTTTATATATATATATATAGTATTTATAGACTATAATAATAATAACATAATATATTATTATATATTAATAACATAAGTCATAATATTAATAATATATTATAGATTATAATTTACATATGATAATAATAATAATATGTATTAATAACATATATATAATATATTACGTTATTATATTTAATAAAAATATAGTAAAAATAATAATATATTATAATAATATATATTATATTTATAGATAATAATAATAATAATAATAACATAATATTATTATATATTATATCTTTACGTTGCATTATTATTATATATATATATATATAATATTATATAATATTATGTTATTATATAATATATAGATTAAATATTATTTTATATATAATAGTTATGTTATTATATTATATATTTATAGATTATATATTATATCTTTACATATTTGATAACTCAAATTAGTTATATCACTTACAAATTCATTTTTCCCTCTAATTTTTTTGCCTTTTCCCTCCAACTTTTATGCCGCCGGTATTGGATATCGGATCTCACATCGGATATCCGATATGAGATCCGATATCCGATATGAGATCGGATATTTGATCTCATATCAAATATCAGACCTCAAATCGGATATCCAATAAGGCTTGGGCCTTACTTTCCAGGTTTGGTACCTTAATAGGTGAAAAAAAGTTAGAGCGAATTTTGGAGCGCTTTTAGACATGTTCAAACTCTATTTTTTTCACATCGCCACTTTTTGGCACACCATGATCCTACACATACCTCTTACATAAACCTCAATTATTAAAAAAAAAAATCCAGAAAACCAAAAATCCTAAACAAAACTATTTAAAAATGCCTAAAACCTATAAAACACCTCTAGAGAACAAATCATTGGTGCACCTTACCCACCTTGAAGGTGCGCTAAATGCACCTTCCCCTACATAAAACCCTCAACACTAAGGGTGCGCACCTAGCACACCTTGTGGGTGTGCAAGGTGTGTACCCTTATAGCACCAAAGTTAATGTTTAATGTAGAAAAAAGGGTGCACACATAGTGCACCTTGTCGGGTGTGCTATGTGCACACCCCTCTTTAGCATAGAGGAAAGTTAGCTTTTGAAAGGTGTGAATGTGTACACCTTGGATAGGTGCACACATGTACACCGTTCACTTAGGTGAAAGCTAACTATTTTAGGTTTTATTTAAGTATTTTATTTTTTAGGTTAGTGCAAAAAAAGGTACACATCTTGTGAACCTTGGAAGGTGCACAAGGTGTGCACCTTTAACTAGGTTGTTTTTAATGTGTTTGTCTTGTATTAATGTGTAAGTGATAAAAAGGGGATCGAGCACACCTAGTTAGGTGTAGATGTGCACCTACTAAAAACCTAAAAGAAACAATGGAAAAGGAGGGAGGAGTCCTGAGCTTTTATAGGCCTAGGACGGAGCGCACCTTTGGAGGTGTGCACTTGTATAGGTGCGCACTTCCAAAGGGAAGTTCTCCCACACTAGTGCACTTAACACACCAACACACCTTGAGGGGTATGCAAGGTATGCTAAGTGTGCTAGTGTGCCCTTCTGAATAAAAAATTGATTCTTTCTCCTTAAAATCTCTAGTTCCTAGCAAAATGGGTTTCTCGATAGAGAGACAGACTAAGCCGAAACACTTGGTAAAACCCTAAAATAGACTTAGATGAAAAACTAAGGATTTGGAAAGCTAAAAATTATACTAGGGTTCCCCATTCCTAGGTGAAATGGGGCATGTGTTTTGAAACCACAATAGATAACAGATCACCTCTTTCCTGATGTGTACTTGATCCTCTCTAATCAGATTTACTTGTTTGACATGAACTAAGTAAATGACTTAAGTGTATTCACACTCATATGTCAAAACCAATTTGACATTAATAGAATTTACTTTTTGTTAATGTGGTTGATAGTTTCAATGATGATAATGATATGATTTTTCTCATGGGATAATTTTATTGTTTCCAGCTATGAGCATATGTTACAAGGATACACTACCAAGATTTTAGGTTTTTAATAGATGAAGCAAAGATATTGGATTCACAAATATATACTTTTATCTTTGATGGGTTGGAAACCTCTGGTGAAGATGAATTTGTGGACAAATAATTCTTTTGGCATCAAAATATGGGACACATTTTTTTATTTACCTAGGAAGTGTGATGTAGGAGCATCTCAGAGGATCAAGGTATGCTCTATTTTTGGTTCACCGACATGTTCAATGGTGGCTTTCGTGTGTTTGAATATTGTTTACTTTCTAACAAGCTTAATTACTTTCAAATTTTTGTTTATTCATTGATGAGCTTGACTACTTCTTGGTTAATTAAGCTCTTTTACATCATATTCTTGATTCACTGAGTGGGATCGATTGTCTACTAGTTTTTTGTTTCACTTAGTGGGCTCAAATAATTTTCTATTTCTTTACATTGTCATGTTTCTGGTCTCACTGAGCGAGTTATTTGGATCTTTTTCAAGGCTAACCTTCTCATTTGATTTGGTTTTCTTTATGTGGATGGATCTTGGGATGTGTGAAGATCTTGGTTCTTTTCCTATGTGTATTTAATGTCTATTACACTCTACTTGTGAGTTGAGTAATTATTTAATGTAAGTGTGTATTTACTTTAACCTGTCAGGCTGACTTGTTGCTTAACTGGGTATAACTAAAGAGGGTTGAGTTGTCTAGAGTCATTATTTTGAATGAAGAGATAGAGTTGTAAGATGGAGTAGCAAGGATATAGAGGTTTTAATATGAGTCTAGACATGTATTCTTGTTTATAATGGTTATAATCAAGAAGGCCTTATTGCCTAACATTTTGGATATAAACTTCTTGACTCTAGTATATGAAATATTCTCTCTCTTGATCTGAATCTCTATCTTTTTGTTCTTTTCTAGTTGTGTTTTTATTTTCTAGGGTCTAGGTTTCCTCCATTAAGGGTACACCTTTGGCCCTAACTACATCACAAAGACTAGAGAAACACCACGGAAGCTTGAAAATTGATCCAATCATAAAGAATGATACATGGACCCTAGTTGCCTGACCATAAGACAAGAATGTCATTGGTACAAAATGGGAGTTTTGAAATAAGATGAATAAGGATAGAGAGGTAGTCAGAAATAAGGTCAAACTTTTTGCAAAGGCTATGCATAGGAAGAAGGCATAGGGGTAAGTGCAAGAAGTTGGGTCTCACTTTTGGGCAAAAACTGGAAGTGTTTTTCCTATTTTTGAAATTTCTTGTCAATTGATGTCAAAATTTGATGCATTTAGAGATTGAATATAAAAAAAATTTAGAAATAAAATTGTAGTGTTCAAAATCTACTTTTTGAATATGTAATTTATTTGTGTACCCATATGATAGTTTTTTTTTGCTATGGATCTTTAAAAACCACTTTTTCAAAATGCATGTTTTAGGACTATACCACACTCGTGTACAAACACCATAATTTGACACAAATAAATGAATTTATGTAGATCCTTTTACATGAAGTTACCTAACACACCAAAGATTGATGATAATAATTTTTCTTAATTTTTAGTTTAATAGTTTTATTATTACTAATTTTTAATTGGCTATAAAGGTAAATTTTAAAACCTCTCATGTATGGACACCATAATCTGATCAAACTTTCACCTTTTTCAAAAAATTTCTTTTTTTTTAACTTTAAAATAATTGTATGTAGCTTGGTGGCATATAAATTAATTTAAGAAAAATCATAAAATAAAAAAGTTATTAAAGTTTTAGTGAACCTCGCTATTTTACATTTAGGTACCACCTATGATTAAAAATAATGCAAAAATAGTAAATAAAATCATAACACTATAAATTTATATTTCTGAAATTAAGACAATGAGAGCTCTAATGGGTTTTTGTTTCATATAAAAAATTTATTAGGAAGACCCTCTAAAAATTATGGGAAAGCATGAATTTGTCAGTTCAATGCTTTAGCCAAATCTTAAGATGTCAAGGCATAGGCTTGGTCTCACCAAGCCTATCTTGAACCAAAATCCAAGGTATGAAAAAAAAATCTCGCCCCATATTGTAAGAAATGGGCACCCATTTTGAAAAATCAAAAGAGACATTTTAAATGCATTTAAATACCCCAAAAAATATATAATTTGAATTTTTAGAAACAAGTACTCATTTTTTAAAAGTAAAAAATGGGCAATAGATTTTTTAGAACTGGGTACCCATTTTTTACTTTTTAAAAAAGGGTACCCATTTCTAAAAAAATCAATTTTTTATTTTTCCAAAAATAGGTACCTGTTTTTTGAAAATATAAAACGAGCAGCCAATTCTTAAAAACATGGGTGACAATTTGTTAAATTTAGGATCTGGCACCCGAGCCTAATATGGGTGCCCATTTTTTAAAAATGAGTACCTGTTTCTAAAAGAGGATGATCTCGATCCACGAACTTCCATAGAATTGAAACCCAACTTCTTTCTTCTACCCATAGATTATAGAGAAACATTTGCACCAGTGGCCAGATGGGAAGGAGTTTGAATACTCCTAGCATTTGTAGCCTATAAGAACTTCAAAGTGTACTAGATGGAAGTAAAGTCTAAATTTATGAACAAAGTTCTAGAAGAGGAAGTGCACATTGAGCAACCCAAGGGATTTGAGAATGAATAAGAAAAAAATCATGTAAATTAAGAAATATCCTCGATGGATTGAAAGATGCACCTAGAGCATGGTATTAAAGACTACAATCATACTTGGTAAAGATTAGGTTCATAAAAATAAGTGTCAATTGTAATCTATACATGAGTAGGAAATATAAGTAATTTTTTTAGATTGGAAATTGATAACATCATCTTTGGAGGAGTTAATAAGCTAAGTGTTGAGTTAGTTGAAGCCATGAAGAGAGAATTTTAAGTGTCCATGATCAAAGAAATTAAATTAAATATTAGACTTCAATTATCCCAAATGAAATGAGGGATCTTCATCGAGAAAAATATATATAAAAAGGAAATCATGAAGACATTTGATATGGGGGAAGCAAAACTAGTGGCCACTCCAATAATGACCAATTGCTAGCTATCAAAGAAAGGTGAAATACATAAAGCAAATGAGATACCTTACCGATCCATAATTGGTAAATTGTAGTGCATGTTAAGAAAAATAGACTTAAGATAGCACATGAGGTTGGAATGGTAGTAATATTTTCTTCTAACCTAAAGGAGTGACACATGGTAGTTGTGAAGAGGATCTTTAGATATCTAAAGGATACTAAAGAGTGGTATATGATATCCTCACAAGAGAAACTTTTTGTTTAGTATCTTTATTAATGCTAACTAGGAGAGGAACATAGACAACAAAAAGAGAAAAAATGATCGTTGATTCTTTCTTGGAGGAAGATTGGTTTCATGGTCTAGCAAGAAGAAGAATTGCATATAAAAACCAACAACTAAACTAGAGTTTTTTGTTTTAGAAATAAATTGCACTCAAGTTGTTTGGATCAAACAACTACTTGAAGGAATTCAAGAGACAATGGAAGAACTAGTAGTTAGCATTTGTGATAACACTAGTGGAATATGTTGATATCTCTTGTTGACAATTGGCTATATGTAGAAATGTAAATGTTGTCATTAATGGAAACACATGATGTGCATGATTGTAGAAAACCTTGGAAATAAAGATATTGTTTTGTATGTAATTTGTTACTAACATCATATTATGCCTAACAAGGTTGCATGGAGGAACAATGAAGTGATTTCAAGATTTGGTTAATGTTAATTATAGGAATACTAACTCTAACACTTGCTATTCAAGTTTTAGTGAATGCAGTTATGTGTTTATTAGATAGGAACATAGAATGGTATTTGAAGTATAACTTGTTTAGACAATGCTATTTATGAGAGAGAAGTTAGATGGAGATAGTATACATAATGATGATGATGTGTGTAACCTTGGACATCAATACAAACAATATAGAAAAGAGATATTTAAGATTTACCTGAACAATGGAATGAAAGGTAAAGGAATTATTTTGTTTACCAAATAATTACTTGACCAATTAGGGCCAACATCCTATATGTTTACTCTAAGTTGGGGAAGTTTGTTTTGGTCCTAGCCAACCTATTAGCAATTTGTGAAAAGGCATACTATTTATGCAAATACATCTTGTGAGATTATTTGGAGAAGTTAATGCACAAAAGTTATGAGTGCAAATTTTGTATCATATGCATGAAGCAAAGTTTTTAAGAACTTGATTTTATGATTTGAGATCAAGTTGAGGTCAGAGATCAGCTGGAAAGAAGTTACAACATCTATACTTATGTACTTAGAGGACAATTACTTTTTTGGGAAATGAGCTCATATTGTAATTGAAAATGCATGTTTGGGTAGTGAGTTCTTCTTGCATACATTGTACTACAACTCCTAACAAGGTTTGAATCTACTAATAGGAATTCAAAGTCTCCTAACAGGGACTCTTATGTATCGAATGTGGTTTACAGACTCTTGATATGATCCATCCTCTAACAAGGAATATATATATATATATATATATATATATATATATATATATATATATATATATATATATATCAATATATCTTTTTGGAAATCATTGTCAACAAGGTTTTCCCTTGGCCAAGCTTTCCCTAGCTAACAAAATATGGTCTTATGAGTTCTCTTTGTGCATGGTTACTCTTATTGTTCAACATTACTCATTTAATCACTTCTGTACATGGTTCAAAGTAATTAATAATGTCAAGTTGGTGACAAAAGTTTGTAGAATATTGATTCACCCCACCCCCACCCCCTCACCCCCCCCCCCCGCCTGCCCCGCCCCTCCTCCCACCCTCTCAGTATTCCCTATTTCTAACAATTGGTATTAGAGCATAGTTACTCAGAAGAGGTCTAACATCTTGAGTAAGATCCCTATGGACATGGAACAATTGATGAAGAACCTTGAAGAGGCACTTGAAGAAATTGATCTCCTTATTGAAGGAAGAAATAATTTGAGAGATAGATATGAAGACTCCAAAGTATACATTGGACAATTGAAGGACAAGATTGAACATCTAAAATACAAGCTTGAATCTATTGGATCTAAAATTGGTGATAATGAATATTCAAAGCTGAAAACAAAGTACAAGATCTTGAAGCATGAATTAAAGATTACCAATCTAAAGTTGAGCATGAAGAGTGATCCTAGCAAAGTTGAATCTAATTTGAAGACTGAAAATTCAAATCTTAGAGTCAATCTAGCAAAGAAGACGTGTGAACTTGAAGCATTAAAAGAAAATCATGAAATACCTCAAAAGTACAACACTATTGTGAAAGGTAAACTAACTCAAAGCAAAGGACAACTTGAAAAAATTTATTCTAGCAGAGAAAAACTTGATGAACAAATGTCAGTACAAAGACCTACCTATGATAAGACTAGTCTTGGTTATCTATTTAACATGTCTACAAAGAAGCCTAAAAGTGGGTCAAATCAGAAAGAAAAAGATAAATCTGATGATAAGATTGAATCTAGTCAATCCTTTGATAAATCCAAAGAAGTTGGATAAGACAAGGAAAATGAGAAATTGGATGAATCTAGGCAAGTTGAATCTCCTAAAGAAACTAGGTATGAATTTAGAGATAAGTGTTTTTCATGTAATGAAATAGGTCATACGAAAATAGATTGTACAAATAATTCATTTAATCATGTTACAAATTTTTATTTTCATAATTGTCATGGTATTTGTCATAAAGAAATTGATTGTAAGAAACCTAAATATGATAATGAGATAAGGAATAGTAGAATGTTTGGAAATACTTACCTTGCAGATAGAAAAAGATATAATGAGAGGACATCAAGAGAAAGAAGACCTTATGAAGAAAGAAGGAAAATCATGTGTTATAAGTGTAACAACTTTGGAAATATAGCCCAAAATTGTCAAGCACCTATTGATCAATAGAATCCTAGAAGTAGAACCCCAGTATCTCATTTATGCAACAACTTGAAACATACAACAATGTATTGTAGAATGGACAGAAGGACTGATGGAAGAAACTTCAAAAATAGAAAAAATGATGGAAGAAACTTCATAAATAGAAGGAACAATGGAAGAAACTTTAGAAATGATAGAAGGAATCATGAAAGGAACTTCATAACTAATAAAGATAATGAAGATCAAAGAAATGCAATTAGTGAACTTTGAGAAGAACTTAATTAGACATTTGTAAAGGGATTAACCATTTTTGAGGAAAATTTAGATGATGCGAAGAATGGAGGATTGAAGTCAATAATTGAGTTTGATTCAACCAAGTTGAATTAAGCTTGTTCATAGCACTAGAATTTGAAACTTTATTTAGATATTGAGCTATGAGTAGTGAGGTTGGGAAAATATGAGTTTATACTGTAGCTAAGCTCACTTGCAATTTGGAGCTTGTCAGAACCAGTTACGAAGGAAATAAGAGTTATTGTTATAATAGAGAAAGTTTATTCTATGACTGAAGATGAAATCTCTATTTTCACATAAAATTATGTGGATCAAAGTTTTTTACAACATTGACATGATGAAAGGAAGCTATAGTTAACCTCAAATAGCATTTGAAGGTCAGACATAAGATTTTGAGTAGATATTTGATTTTAGAATGAAATTAATAGTTTTTTCGATTTAGCAAAGAACACAATTAATGTAAGTTCAATTTGGATGAATAAAATAGAGTATAAACTTAATTACTTCCACATTACAATCATCTCAAAAGCTTAGAGAACCCAAAAGCAATTTATCAAGGTGATTTCAAGAAAAACCATACTTTGAAAAAGGTATTTTATCATTTTCCATGCAGAATTTCTTCGATAAATTTATATTTGGTGAAATCACGGATATGATAGTAGTTCACAATGTTGAGAATGATGAAAGACCCAAATTGAAGGTTTTCCTTGTGAAACCTTTAGAAGGAAACCTTAATTTGGCTCTATTAATAACTCTAAACAATGTAGTTTACTTGGAAGATGTAGGAAGTTACTTGTCTAGAAAGTTTGGAAGTTTTGTAAGTGAATTTATGAACAAGGATATGGAAATTTTTTCCAAACATCATATGACTGTGAAGCTTGGATTTGAACATCTAAAATATTTAGTTATGTTCAAATATCACTTCTACCATGAACTTGACAACGAAGAATGGACTCAAATTATATTAAGCACAATTCATGATGGGAGACAATGTAGTTGACATCTCTACTGAACTTATTCTTGATGTTACTAGTCTTAGAAAACAAGGTGGTGTACCCATTGGTGAGAAATTAGTCAAGAAGAAGGTTAAACTATATACTAAAGCAGTTTATAATGGCAGGGCCATGGTGATCAGCACCATTAGAAAACATGATGTGAGATCCTTGAGCAAAATCATTGCATATTCTATTTGTGCAAGTTCTAAGATTGATGATTTATCATCAAGCTTTATCTATGCAACTTACAAGATTTGTATTAAGAAGGAACAAGTAAATTTGAGTGAGATTTTTAGAGTACAATTCCTTGAGAATATGGAGAAGATTAAGAGAACTAAGAATGATGTATTTAGATTTTAGTCACTAATCAATCATATTTTCTTTCATGTACTTAAAAGATTTCCATTTCTATCAATTACAGAGAACAATGAATTATGTACTATGGATAAGATAATAGATGTATGCAAAAGGCACCCTGTAGATAAAATCTTGGATAGCAACAATTTGATTATGAGAAAATTCTAGAATGAAATGAAACAAAGATTTATAATTGCACCAGTAATTGTTGATAGATTTAAGGATGACATATGCTTTATGGTAGATATAGATCTAACATATGTTGAAGCAATAAAACCAAGGGAAACATTTCTTGAACCTTAGGTTATGAATTGAGTGATGATGTAGCTATTGGTTACATTGATCATTTTTTGAACTCCAGAAAGGACAAAGCCTCATATAGATTTGTAACATATGAGGAGATAGCTTAGTCAGCTTAACATAAATCTTTAGAAAAAGCATCTCATAAGAATATTGAGACTATAATGAAGAAAGCATTGATTGAGGTTGAAATGTTAGAAAGTGAATAACATGCATTCAGGGAAATAATCTCTGAACTGAAACAAATTGGTGAACAATGTGTGATGTATGTACCAACTCTATCAGTTGGTCAACCATTACGTGTACCAACTGTAGCAACTCCTACAGAGAAAAGTATCCCATATGTTTTTGTATCAACTGAGCAACCTAGTGAACCCAAATGGAAGTTTGAAAGGCTAGTAGAAGTTAAGACTCACAAATCAAATAGAGTCAAGCAATAAGCTACTGGACCTAGAAAAAGGAAGAAAACAATGTTGACGATTGAAGATTCTAGTGAGGAAGAAGAAGAGGAACATTAAGTCAAACAACCTAAAAAGGTTATTGCTTCTAAACAACCAACAGGTAAAATAAGGCAACCCTGGAAACCAAAGATAGAAAAGATTAACACAACTATTGAAAATGAGGGAAACTTTGTGCAAATGAATAAGTTTTATGATTTATACAATAATATTGAGAAACAATAGATTGATATCTCTACTATAAGATATATGATTATTAACAATTTGAAACTTGAAGACACTGAAGGCATTGTAAATCAGAAAGTCTATGATAGACTTATAGCAAAGAATGCACGAGTTCATGAAGAAGACATGGAACTCTAGAAATCTATGATAAGAACTACATGAAAAATTGATGAAGAAGAAGAAATCAAGAGATTGATGAACAAACTAGCACCCTACTTATGAAATATGATGAGGCCATTTATGTTTATGGGAGTGGAGAAGATTGTCATAAAAAGTGAAACAGTTGCAGCCATCAACCAGATGATGTTTGAATCAAAGTCAACACCTAGACCACTGTAGAGAAAACTTTGGAAGTGTTAGTAAGTGGTCATACAGTACAAATTGATCAAACACATGTTACTATTAACATTGATGAGAATCCTTTTGAAATTTTTAATCAGCCTAAGCCTCATTCCGAGAACATTCAATATTAGTTAAAATGAATTGAAGAAGAGAAAAGGAAATTAAAAGAGGAAAATAAAAAGATTGAAGAAGTCAAGCTGAAGTTGCTTGAGGAGGAAAACAAACAGAAAGAAGAAAAGAAGAGGAGATAAGAAGAAAAAGAGAAGAAGCTAGAAGAAGAAAAGAAAGAATAAGAAAGGAAAGAAAAAGAGAAAAAGGAAAAAGAAGAGAGAAAAATAAGGGAGGAAATAGAGAAGAAACAAAAGGAAAATGAGACTAAAGCATCTAGCTCATCCACTCTACTATCTCTTTCCAACCTTATAGGTGATGATGATGATCAATCTAAGTTGATCTCATCTTTGACAAAATTGATTGAGAAGAACAAGAAAGTCAAGAGTCTACAAAGGGAATTAATGGAGGTGACTAATAGATTGCATAGCACTTTGGCAGCCAAACATACAGAAGCGGACCCTAAACAAAGAGCCAATGCAATAATAAAATATTTTGATGATGAATTTACAAATTTGTTAAGTGTTACAGAGTCTAAGCCTCAAATTTCTCTTGATCCTAATATTTTTAGATCTTTTTGTTAGAACATAAAGAATAATTTGTTGCGCCTTGATACTTGTATCAAGGAACTCCAAAAATGTCAACAAGATGGCAAGGTACTATACATCAAATGTACTCTATCTCACAAGTTGACTAAAGATTTGGATAATAAGATTGAAGGGAAGTTGAGTGAGCTAGAAACTCTAACAAGTTAGTTACAACAACCCTTTAGCAAAGTTGATGATTTTGAAGGACAAGTTGCTGGTGTTCACACTAACATCAGGAAATTGCAACTTGAAAAAGAGAAAATTTTCAGAAGATTGTCAAATTTCAAAGAATCTATAGCTTTGAAACTATCAGCCATTAAGATACAATTGGAAGAATATGTCAAAACAAAGGACACTTATTCTAAATTCATAGACTCTGACCTTAATGCAATTGAGGTTGCATCATATGCCTTACATGCAATTCTCACCTTTTCCAAAGTAGCCAAGGACACATGGGAGAAAGGTATGGATAGTCTAAAGGAAAATTATGATGATTGTATGAAGATGATATCAACTTGAGGTAGCAACATATAAAATTTGACAATTTTTTGTAGTAGTTAGAAAAAACTTTTTGACAGATTTTTTGGACATTCTAACCTTTGTCATTGATGTCAAAGGGGGAGAAGTTGTATGAGAAAATTATAAGTAATTTATTCATTTTGTATTCATATTGAAAGTGGGAGAATTCATAATAAATGAAGATGGAGCATTTGTGATAGATGGTAAGTATAGTAATGTTGTAAGTTCTGGTAAAGTTTTGATACTTAGCCAATTTTCCCTACTTTGTTTCCATCAATGCCAAATGGGGAGATTGTTGACAATTGGCTATATGAAAATATGTAAATTTTGTGTCATCAATGGCAACACATGATGTACATTCTTGTAGAAACCCTCAAAAATAAAGATACTTAGCTTTTTGGTATTCAGAAAATTGTCTAAGTATGAAAATGGTTTACAATGGTGTATTGTTTTGTATGTAACTTGTTATTGATGTTATATTATTCCTAACAAGGTTACATGGAGGAAGAATGAAGTGAGCTGAATATTTGGTTAACGTCAATTGTAGGAATACTAACTCTAACAATTGTTATTCAAGTTTTAGTGAATGCAGTTATGTGTTTATCAGATAGGAACAAAGAACAATATTTGAAGTATAACTTGTTTATATGATGTTATTTATGAGAGAGAGATTATATAGAGATAGTATACATATTGATGATGATGTGTATAACCTCAGACATTAGTACAGATAGTATGGAAAAGATGTATTTAAGATTTACCCAAACAACAAAATAAAAGGCAAAGGAATTATTTTTTTTACAAAATAATTACTTGACCAATTAAGGTTGACATCCTAGATGTTTACTCTAAGTTGGGAAAGTTTATTTTGGCCCTAGCCAACCTATTAGAAATTTTTGAAAAGGCATGCTATTTATGCAAATATATTTTGCAAGATTATTTGGAGAAGTTAATGCACAAAAGTTATGAATGCAAATTTTGTATTATATATGCATGAAGTGAAGTTTTTGAGAACTTTATTTTATGATCCAAGATCGAACTAAGGTTAGAGATCAGCTGGAAAGAAGTCGCAACATCTATACTTCTATATTCGAGGAACTTAGAGGACAATTACTTGTTTGGGCAGTGAGCTTGTCTTGTAATTGAAAGTGCATGTTTGGGCAGTGAGCTCTTCTTGCATACATTGTACTACAACTCCCAACAAGGTTGGAATATCATAATAGTGATTCAAAGTCTCCTAATAGGAACTCTTATGTATTGAATGTGGTTTACAAACTCCTAAAAGGGTCCATCCTCTAACAAGGTATGTGTATATATATATATATATATATATCTTTGTGGGAATCATTCCTACCAGAGTTTTCCCTTGGTTAGGGTTTCCCTATTTAACAAAATATGGTGTTATGAGTTCTCTTTGTGCATGGTTACTCTTACTATTCAATATTACTTGTTTACTCTCTTATGTATGGTTTAAAGTAATAAATAATATCCAGTTGGTGACAAAAGTTTTTAGAACACTGATTCACACACCCACCCCTCCCCCCCCCCCACACTCTTAGTATTCCCTATTTATAACATCTCTAACCATTGTTATCTTTTAGTATCAATGACTTAGTAATTTGAAAGGTAGAGTTAGATGGTCATCATTGCAACCAAGCTACTCTATATAGGTAAGTCATGTACATAAGTAAGTATGTATCTATCTCTATAGGAGCTAAGTAAGTTTTTGGGTCACAAAGTATTTTTGTATACAAGCCAAGCTCATCAAAAACCAAGAAAATAATCAGTGATTGAGAAATTTTTTGAGAATACAAGTTCCCAGTTACTTAGTATGTATAGAGAATCATGCAGACCAAGAAATAACAATGTCGAGCATCATGAAACTGTAAAGGCCAAGCTATGCAAAGTTTACATGAAACTCATGAATGGAACAAATTTTTAGGAAAAATGATTACCAAGATGACTTGGAAGGGATATTTAATTTTTGAAGAGGTTTTTATAGAACATTTAATACTTTCAAAGGTTGTTACAGAACATTTACACATTGTGGATCATAGATCCCTATGTTGTGTGTTCAACAATTAGGATGAAGAGGAAAAGCATGGAGCCATCTAGAAAACTCTTCATGAAACTCTTTATATAGAAATGATCTTAACCTAGATCGCATGCTTGTATAGAAGGAGATGAAAAGAGTTTATGTGCGAACATGAAGATATTGATAGGAAAGGATTGAGACCAGATTTGAAGTCATTGAAGGGTTATAATCTAATAGACCAGCTGACCTAGTCAATGTAGTGAAGTGAAAGGAAAAGAGAAGCATATAAAATCAAAGGAGATGATCAATTATCAAGGATAAGATTTGAAATCAGCTTATAGAAAAAAATGAGAGTCAGGCACTAAATCAATTTTAATAAACTTGAATCAGGATGAATCTCCTAAAAAAGTGGTTGCAATAGATCTTTGTAAATCTCTTGATAGATTCATTACTTTGTTGTAAGTGTTAAATCCTCTAACAAGGTGAGACCTAGTAGTCTCTTAAGCCTTTAACAGGGCAGACCTCTGATAGGGTAGATCATATTTTATGGTGAAATATTGTAACCTTAACTAGTTAACTTTATTACTACAGTAGTGAAGACTTGTGGGTGTCATCCCCACCCCATGTTTACCTTCATCTTGGAGGTTTTTTGGGTAAAAAATATTGTGTTATGTATTTTACTTTCATGCATGTGATTGATCAAACTTATTGTTACAACACATTTACATTACTAGTTTTACATGCACAAGTTATTGATGGATGTGGATGAAAGATCTATGTAAAGTAAAAAGTGTTTTAGATTCTGATTCACCCACCCCCCCTCCCTCTCAGTATCTAGTTTATCTTGGTTACTCCTCTGTCAATCAACACAATCAACATGTCAAGGAATCTAATGATACACTCAAAGACAAAACAAATGCCAATTAAGTTACCATTTTCATAGAGAGAAAATATTAGAAAAGTAGGTTCTAGTTGGAATTCAAACCAACCAAGGAGAAACTAGTTGATATCTTCATAAAGCATATTTAAAAGGGTCCTTTTGAGTATTAGAGAGAAAGGTTTGGGGCATTACCTCTATCTAACCAAAACTAAGACTAGACATGAATACATGAGTCTATGATCAAGAAGAAGATAAGTATAATGGTGGATTGATAAGAATAAAGGAATACTCCATAGGGGAAGAAGTCACATGAAACAAAAGGGACAAAGAGAGAATATTATCACCTTGGGCATTGTTGTCAAAAGAAAGATAAGTTGAGAAGGGTAAAAGAGAAAAAGGGGGAGCCATATAAAAGGAATTGAGAAGAGAAAGTGTAGAAGACACAAGGAAGAAGATGAGATTAGATAATGAATGGTAAAAGAATTTGGATGCAAAAACTTAGGGGAGATGTTGAAAGAAGAAGAGGAAGAGAAGTTAAGGCACCAAAACAATGATGAAAATTTCAAAGTGTTTCCATCAATGCCTAAGTGGGAGATTGTTGGGATACATGTCTTGAATTTTGAAGACTAGTTGGTAAACCAAAATGGTGGACTCAATTAGAAAAGATGCTATCATTTATTTCAAGACACAAGAAGGAGCTAAGACCAATAGGAAGAAATAAATAGCAAGACACATTGATCTAGGATATACTACTCTTGATTGCAAGCATGATCAGAGAGACAAAGTGTAGGCCTAGAAGAGGATGTGACAAAGGAGATCCACTTAGATGAATATATGCTAAGTGAAGAAAATATGAGAAGGATAATACTAAGAAGAAATATAATTAGATGGATTGGTGACCACACAAGATGGTTAAGATGACTTAGGAAGGAAATCAAGGAGCACGATACACACGACTTGCATGCAACAAAGAGGGTAGGAGTGCACTCATCATTGCACTTAATGGTGATTGGTCAACGTATCATTAAGAAACTTGAATAATTCAAATTCATTTTTTTTCCAAGAAGATCAAGCCATCTAGGACACAAGAGAAATGACACCCTTGAACCCTATACGAACATGGTACAACTAACAAGAGTGTCACACTACTACACCAAGAAGTTGAGCTAGAAGTAGGCGTGAGAATTAAATAATCAATTCACATATTAGGGCTTTAAATTGAAGCAAGAAGTAAGCATAAAAGAATACAATGTCAAAAGACAAAATGTTAGATTTCTAAGTGATTATCCTAAGAGCAAGAGAGATGAGATATAAATATAATCTCAAAGAGTTAAGGAGAGGGACAAAGATTTGTCACTGCTAACAAGTTCGTAAATATAGAAAGGAAAAGATAGTAAGATAGAATAACAAAAGTGTGATTGTATCCAAGAGTAAGATGATCCAAGTAGACAACTTATTGAGTATGGAGTTTTATAACAAGAGAAGGTATACATAGTTTTAGATGATCAAAAGAGATGAAGAATAATATATTTCAAGATAAGTGTAGTAGCTACTTTGTTAGATCATTTCCTATTGTTTACTAATCTCTAAAATAGTAAATCCAATCAAGGGTGGACCTTAATAGGTTTTTTTGTGTCAAATCCCCTAACAGGGTAACACATTAACTTGTCTTCAAAAGTCCTTTATCTAGGTTTCTCCCAACAAAGAAAGAATTCAACAGGTCATATCAAAAATTGGTTTGCACCTAGTAGTATTTTTTTTTATCTTCTAATACATATGATATCTTAATCAAGTGCACTTTAGGAGGGTACAATCCTTGAGAGGATTGAGTAATATACCATATTTTTTACCCTAGATGAGTCTCCACAAGATAGATACTATGTTATGTTTTGCAATGTGTATCTTCTTTGTTTTTACTTAATCTTGATCTGTTAAGTTATAGCTACCAAAAACCTATAGACTACTGTAAAGTGTGATAGTGAAAAGTTCAAAATACTAAGTATACTAATTCACACTACCCCCCCAATATACAGACTAATGTTTTGAACAACATTATATCTATAACAATTTAAGACTAGATATTTTTCAATATCTGCACATGCATTTACCAGAATTTCACTTAACTATTTTCACCATTCTATATATTGAATGAAACTATGATCATGTCTAGCATCAATATCTCTAAGAAATTACCCTCAAAAAAGTTCACATATGTAAACATCTTCTTCCTCAAGATTGGTTTCTCTGAGTTGTTCTTCTTGCAGCCAAATATTCATCACAATTTTCAGCTTCTTCTTCATCTTTCTTGCTAACAATTCTTTAACAAGCCATGTAACTTTTTATTTCATTCTCCATCCATATATTTGGTCCTGCTCACTTTCCTATAGTGTCATCTTTATTAAACTAAGTTTTTCCTTCATCTTTACAACTTCTCTATCCAATTCCTCTGGAATCATTTTTTTCAATTTTATGTCATTTACATTGGCATTTTGCTCCATGTTATTATGAATTACATATAAAATATTGCCATGACCATTAATATCCATCTTCACTCTTCCTCTTTCTCTCATACATTTGTGAGCTACACTAAGCCTATGCAATATCAAGTCCATTTTACCATGCCATAACTACATTATTGAGCTTCTCTCTTCTAAACTTGACCTTTTGGTAACACTAATTCTTCCTCTTTGAACCTATGAGCTTTCTCTTCTTATCTTATATGCTTTGTCACCCTCCCTACTTTCAAGAGCTTCACCCACTCTTTGCTCAAACAAATCTTTTGACATCAATAGCTTGTGGAGTTGTCTCAACAACTTCTACCCAATCTCAACTAGAACTTATTTTTCTCACAAATCAACCAAAAGGGTTATCACAAATTTATTTCTCTCTTTTTAATTCTTTCAATTGCATTCAATGAATTTTTTGTTCAATGGTTAGTTACATATCAAATTACCTACCAAATATCTTAATTTTTTTGTCCTTAATGAGTTCTAAGTTATTTGGTAACCTTCAAAACGTGTTTCCACTACTATAGTTTTAAAGTACTTATGTAAGGTAGAAATATAATATTCATCAAATTTGCATATATTTTAATAAAAATATATCACCTTCTAACTAAAACTAGTCATTTCTTGTAACACATTCTTCAAAATTATTTTTGGTTTTGCATGGTCCTATGTCTTGTCTTTCCAATATATTTTGAAATTTGTAATTTTACTTAGAAACAAAAATCTTATAAGAATTTTAATCAGATCTATTTTATTTTCATGTGACAACAACTTCACAATGACAACTTCTCTTTACCAATCTTGATATAATAGTCACACCAAAGCCAACCTATGAACCCGTGAACTGGTCTCTTTTGCTTCCATGATGACCTTTGAAGCTCTGAATTCATATTCCAATAGTGACGTATAGATTAGCAATATTCAATGAATTCTCATTCTAAGGAAACAACTTCTAATCATGTCTTTGGAAGTTATGAAGGCACATACAAAACTTCTACTATAAGCAATGTTGGGACTCAAATTTGAAGCCCGAATTTTGAGCACCATTGAGGAAAATCAAGTCCTATAAATGCTTTTGATGTATATGTACTTGGCTATACCTATGAGTTCTAAGAGGTGTTTAATGTTTCTATCACCTTTCATTTAGTGCTCTACTTTTTTCATGATCTTAAATTTCCATTCTGAGTCATTTCGTGAAGTCCCATTTTGAGCATTTGTCAATTCTTGCATTTTCACCTCCTAAGTGTCAAATAGCAACAGGAGGCTATGTTTGCAAGTGAATATCTCACACCCAGAAATGTTTTGCAATTTTCTACTTTGGGAGTGTCTAGTGTCCATACCTGAGAGGCTATGTTTTAGATTTCAAGTCATTTCAAGTTCGTTTGACAAGGTTTTGAATCCCTCAAATTCGGTGATTTATCAATGTCATGCTGATGCAATTTGTTCTAAATTCTGGGAAGCCCTGTTTGACCTATAACAACTTTGACCCAATTGACTAAAATGATGAATTTTTTTTGCATTACATTTTAGAGATCAAAGAATTTCTATGTTTCAAGTTTGAGCTTATGAGGAATCTGTTTGATCAATTTTCAAACGTGATTCCAAATGCAATTTCTAACTTTTTACTGGTATCAGCAAGTGCAGATTTGTTGGAACCCCTATTCATGATGTTATATCTTGAAATTTGTGATTGCCTAGATTGATTGGATTATACCACTATGTTTTCCTCCAAAAATACTTTAAGTGTGCCAAGTTTCAAGTCTTGAAAAATCCATCTGCACACTTTACCAGGTCAATTCCATTTGCAAAAATCACCTTTCTAACATTGTTCCCAGTTTGCAAATTTGAGTAGCCCACTTTGACCGCTTGCCATTTTTGCCCAGTTATTCATCATGAGCCCAAATCGTAGATCCATACTCTCCTCATGACAAAGAACCAATGCCCCAATTTTTGTCTCCCCAAGTGTCAATTTGCCTAGTTTTTGAAGTCAAACTTGAAAGCATTTTATGATTTTCTGACATGTTTTTCTTCAGGTGATTTCAAAAGGGTAACTTTGACGGTCAATATCTTTTGACTGAGAATTTTTCATGAGATGAGATTTGATAGGGTGTAAATGTGTGGATTAAAGAAGTAGTATGTTAGATTTCAAAGCTTGATCAAGTGTTCTGGTCAGTTTTTAAGGCCAGTCAAAGGACCTCCTGGCATGAAGTTTAGTTGCAAAAAGAGATAAATTAAGTTTCAAATGTTGATTCAGTGGTCGAATTTGTTTCAAATCAGTATCATATGTTCAATGGATTAGTTGGGCATCTCAGTTGTTCAAAAATGAATTTGTTTTAGTTGGACTCGCTTTGGGGCTAGACTAGTATCAAACTAAGAAAGAGATTGGGGTTTTAAAATTGTGAATATGCAAGATTTTCCATATTGAAAGTTTGGTTCAGAATTTATAAGTGGAAAATAGTTTCAAAATCTTTTCTCACTAAGTGTGAATGGCAACTCAAAGTTAATCTTTGTACTAGTGCATGGTTTATTTTAATATCAAAGGCTTTCAGTATTTGTGGGCAAATCTAGTTTTTTGGGAAAGAGGAAGTATAGGTTTCTTGATTGATAGTTTATGTGGTTGTTTGTATCTATTGAAGTAATTGATTTTAAAGGGTAAATCACTTTTGTGATTTCATTTTCCTCTTCAAGGAGGTGGTGGCTCTACAAGAATTCTATCTACGGTGTGAAGGATTTCATATTTGCACCTATGCCAATCAGCAGATTAGAGGTTTCAAACAACAACACATAAAGGTTTTTTCAATTTTCATGTATGTGCATTTTGTGAAAGTTGAATGAACAAAATGGTTGCCTCCATCTAGTGGTTTTAGCACTAAGAAAATAGAAGTAGGAATTTAAATTCTAAGAGATGGATTCAGAGTCTAGGTTTGAAAATGATGTGTCAACTCCTAAAAGTGTTCATGCAAATATTGCTAGGTTGAAAAGAAAGATTCATAATAAGACCATCATAATGATAAGAAATATAATTGGTGATATTAAGGGTCTTAGTGGATTTAAAATTTATATGAAGTTTAAATCAGTAGTTATGAATCTTGATGAGTTTTTCAAACCCGAGGAGTCTTCATGGCCAGTGGTACTCTTAGAAGTTTTTATGCCACATTTGATTGATTGGTTAGCAAAGTCAAGATTAGATAAGATTTGTGAAATCCAAGATTTTATCATGGAGATTGAATGTGCTTTGGATGCTAATGAATATAATGTTAACAAATGCAATGAATCCATTGAAAATGATGTTAAAGATGAAGAGTCTTAGTTTTATCAATCAGAGGACAGCAATCAGTAGTGTGATGACATGCATAATATGGATTCATCTTTTTATGATGATGAGTATAAAGAAGAGGAAAAGTGTAACAACAGTAATAGTCTTTTTTCTAGTGATGAATGTGAATGTGTTACAATATCGATTGTTGAGGTATTGACTAAAGAAGAAGATCTATAGAATGATCAGAATTCTGATTCTTTAGAATATATTACTAATAAGTCTGCTATTGTAAATGTTCCAAGCCATCCAAATAATAATCATAGCCAAGGAAAAGAAACTAGGGATAAAGTCTTGATGAGTGTTGAAGAGATTTCAGATTTGTTGGCTCATGATTTTGAAAGGTATGCTAATCTATCCAAGGATGCTTGTGCTTTGCCACATTTTGCAATTTCATATAGTGAAGTCATTTCCCCTAAATTTGATGCTAAAGAGGATATGGTTTTAGAATATTCTATGTCAATTTTGGGAGGTGTATGTGATGGTAATCCGTATATCAATGCACATGACAACTTCTATGTTGAGAATGAAAATGTAGAGATAAGGTCTATTCTTGGTTCATGGTTTTCTTGTTTACATGAGGCCAAGATACATTTAGATTGCTCATGTGATGAGGAAAGAAATAGTAATGAATTAGTTCATTCTAGTGAGTTATTTGAGGAAGAAATAAATATGGATCAGCATGTTGTGAACACGCAATTTCGTGATGATTCTTGTGATTTGATATCTAATCATTTGTTGGAATGTGAAGAAAATGAAGCATATGTTCAATCTGATTTATGGAGTACTAATATTACAAATGAGGAGAAATTAGACTTTACATTTTCTTCATATTTGGATGCACAAGGTGAGTTACCATCTGATTCATGTAACTCGTTGAATGAAGTAGAATACCAAGCTTTTATGTTTCCAGTTGAAGGAATCCATCATTCAGTTAGTGGTGATCAGTTTCAGTTTGATGTCAGTTGTTATGATCATGCTGATTCATTTTTTCATAGTGAGCAAGATGAAGAAAGTATGTCTAATTTTTATATGAACAATGGATGTAATGATAATAGTTTTGTTTTGCCTAACAAAATGATTGAAAGTGTTGATGTATTGGGTGAAACGAAGGAGAAATATAATTTTAATCTACCTCAAGAGAAAGTAAATGAAAATCAAGTATATGATAGAGGTAAAAGTTTTTGTTAAGCTCGATGGCCCGGGGCCATCACTTGTACATAATAAGAGTAGTTTTCTTGCTTTCAATGAAGTTGTTCAAGAGAGAAGTTTTTGAAGTTTTGGGAAATGTTTGCTTCTTCTAGAATTCTAAATCCTTTCCATGCCTGTGAGGGACATGCATCCCCAGATAGAGCCTATTGGGACTCAAATTTGAAGCCCAAATTTTGAGCACCATTGAGGAAAATCAAGTCCTATAAATGCTTTTGATGTATATCTACCTGGCTGTACCTATGAGGTCTAAGAGGTTTTTAATGTTTCTAGCACCTTTCATTTAGTGTGTCTACTTGTTTCATGATGTTAAATTTCCATTCTGAGTCATTTCGTGAAGTCCCATTTCAAGCATTTGTCAATTCTTGCATTTTCACCTACATGTCAAACAGCAACAGGAGGCTATGTTTGCAAGTGAATATCTTGCACCCAGAAATGTTTTGCAATTTTCTGCTTTGGGAGTGTCTAGTGTCCATACCTAAGAGCCTATGTTTTAGATTTTGAGTCATTTCAAGTTTTTTTGACAAGGTTTTGAATCCCTCAAAGTTGGTCATTTATCAATGTCATGCTGATGCAATTTGTTCTAAATTCTAGGAAGCCTTGTTTGACTTATAATAACTTTAACCCAATTGATTAAAATGATAAAATTATTTTTGCATTACATTTTAGAGGTCAGAGACTTTCTATGTTTCAAGTTTGAGCTTATGAAAAATTCGTTTGATCAATTTACAAACATGATTGCAAATGCAATTTCTAACTTTTTATTGGTGTCAACAAGTGTAGATTTGTCGAAACCCCTATTCGTGATGTTATATCTTGAAATCTATGATTGCCTAGATTGATTGGATTGTACCACTGTGTTTTCCTTTTCCTCCAAAAATACTTTATGTGTGCCAAGTTTCAAGTCTTGACAAATCCATCTGCACACTTTTCCAGGTCAATTTCATTTGCAAAAATCATGTTTTTGACATTGTTTCTAGTCTACAAATTTGAGTAGCCCACTTTGACTGCTTGCCATTTGTGCCCAATCATTCGTCATGAGCCCAAGTCATAGATCCATACTCTCCTCATGACAAAGAACCAACGCCCCAATTTTTATTTCCCCAAGTGTTAGTTTACCTAGTTTTTGAAGCCAAATCCGAAAGCATTTTATGATTTTCTAACATGTTTGTCTATAGGTGATTTCAAAAGGGTAACTTTGATGGTCAATATCTTTTGACTAAGAATTCGTCATGAGATGAGATTCAACAGGGTGTAAGTGTGTGGATTATAGAATCAATGTGTCAGATTTCAGAGCCTAATCAATTGTCCTAGTCAATTTTTAAGGCCAGTCAAAGGACATCTTGGCACAAAGTTCACTAGTTGCAAAAAGAGATAAATTAAGTTTCAAATGTTGATTCAGTGGTTGAATTTGTTTTGAATCAGTATCAGATGTTTTATGGATCAATTGGGCATCTCAGTTGTTCGAAAATGAATTTTTTTTTAGTTGGACCCGCTTTGGGGCCTGACTAGTATCAAACTAATAAAGATATTGGGGTTTTAAAATTTCCATGAAGGGATTATAATGGTTGTCATCATTATGTTTTTTGGTGTGAACATATATTTTCCTCAAGGTTAAATGGTGTATTAGATGACATATACACCAGAGGTGAAAGAAGATTGCTACCTGCATCCATAATCCATAATAGATAGTGATTGGCCTCGTGATATTGTTGAATGCCCAAGTCAAAGTCAGATTGACGATATATTAAATAATGAATGCAATTAAATGTTATTTCTTATTTCAAATGGAGGTATAGTCTATTTTAGTGTCTTGATGATGGCATGTTGGGTGACTTTAGAACTTGATGGATGACCAGTGTTTTTGAGGTGAGACGTGGTAAGGAAGGGTCCACACATTTTAATGCATGAGTAGCAGGGGAGCATATGAAAAAGGAGGAATCCAATCTTCTAGAAATTTTGGTAGATTGTTCAAAATTCTTGTTGGCAAAAGTTCAGAATAGTTATGGTGATTGCTTTGCACCATGGGTTCTCTTTATTCACACTGCAAAGAGTTGCCAGTGAACAAGTGGAAAGAAGGTGATCACTACCAAAGCCCATGATGAGGGTCAAGCCTTAACGTTTAGAATTGAAGAACATCACTGCCAAAGACCACAATGGTCTCTCCTTGCAAATTTGAAAAGAAAATGCCTTACAAATAGATGCACGCTAAAGAGAATCTCACGAAAAAAGGAAAAGGGGAACACCTTGGCGACAGTTGCATACAAAGTAAGAACATGAAGAATTTGAAGGAGAATTTTCCTTGGCATAAGAGACACAACAGGGACCCCCACATTTTGAAGTAGCAAGCAAATGAAGGAGTTGTGCAAAGAAGTTGTGGGCATAAAAGGAAAAGGGAATCCACATGAACAACAGGAGAAGGTGACTTGTGGAGAGACATTAGAAGAAGGATTAATAAAGGAAGAGGTGTCCACAGCTAAAATATAGGAAACCTGTGCATAAAGGTAACTTGTAGTAGGACCCATGCATTCAAAGTTTGAGGAAAGACCCGCAAGAAGAAAAATTTGTAGTCCCAAGGATTAAAGGCAGTGAAAGCCACCTTGCAAAAGGAAAATGTAGGTTAAGAGGTAGAGGAAGCATGTTAAGAAGAGATCCACACCAGGAAGAACCCGCGTAGACAATGAGGGTTGGCCTTAGACAGGTAGGTGGGCAGGGTTTAATTTCTCAAAAAAATGGGTTAAAAATGTGCACAAGAAGCATATGAACATTCATGCATTGATATGGCAAGGTAGTGTGTGCCAAAGGGAGAAATAGTTTTAAAACATCATCCCACATTTGTGAGGAAAGAGGACTTCATAATGTTTAAATACAATACAACACTTCACTTAAAATGAATTGAAGATGGAGGCTTTTGGAAGCCATGTGCTACGCATGGGGTCTGCCAGTGGATGCTAGCTCAGTGATGATGTAAGAAAAAAATTAAATGAAGATGCACGCGTGATGATGTGGTGATGATGCACTGAGATTGCACCATGTGTCCTGATCCTGTGGATAGCACAAGCTCACAAAATAGAAGTGCCTGGAGGATAAGAAATGTGGAATTGCAAGTGTGCACCATGTGGCAACAGGTCTTAGCTAGCAATGAGGTTGTGCCACAAGAGTAAATCAACACCTACGCACCAAATTATGACACGTGTCCAAATCCTATAGTCAACGCAATTTCACAAAACAAAGATGCAAGGCCATTAACAAATGTAGGAATGTGGGTGACTACCATGTGGTAGCACGCCCACCTAGTGATGACATGGCGATGATGAAGCAGGTGTTGTCTAAGTGATGATGTGGCAACTTGGCCAGCCAATCAAAAGCTACCATGTGGCAGAAGGGTCGTTCAAACCTAATTTGACCCTAAAATTGAATGCAGAGGGGAAAAATATAAAATGTTTGAAAATGTTAATTGTTTAGTATATTTTCAAAAGCATGTGTCACGTTTAGATCTTTTAAATTCAAAAAAGGTATAATGTAAAGTTTTAACTTTAGATAATTTTAAATTTTTGAAAAATTTAAAATTTAAAAAGTTGCAGGACAAGAAGCTATAGTAGAGGGACATTTTTCAAATAGAGATTTTGGAGGTTTCTTGTAGGCTAATATAGCGAAGTTATATATCGTTAGAACTAGGAGAAACTAAATTTTTTGAATATGAAGTTGGTTTTTGCATAGAACACAACCAATACGTGCTATAGGAGGGTTTCTCTCTCAAATTGATTTACATGTTTTATCAGGTGTTTTGAGACACCAGTTGCAAAATTCAATGGAAAAACACCTAAAAGAAATTTAGTGACTCTTGTATCAAGTTATTTTGAGTCTTAGTGGTGTTTTGGCTAAAAATTGATCAATTGGAACATATCCAGGTTCAATTAGTAGATATTTGTCTTTTGTTGAGATATTTTGCATTTGGAAAGGCAAAACATAAAGAATATGATTAGCAATTTATGGGAGAAGGTAGAGAGAGGTTATTTAGTTGTAGGGGATTGAATTCCAAGTGGACACATGTCATTCTAAGAATAGATCTGAGAATTCTTTCTCTCCTGTATCTTTCTTTCTCTCATTCTAGGTTTTGGTTCTAGTTTTTTCACTGTGAGACCATTGTTTGTTCCAGTCTTTGGAGAAAAACCACTCACTATTGTGATACCAGGTTTTGGTTCCAGTTTTGATGTGTTCCCATACTGTGACACCACATTTTTCAAAAAAATTCTCTTGTATGAATAGCAGCAAGAAAGATAATACATTTAGTTCTAATCTATTAGGTGTTTCATGTTTTGATTTCATGCATATGAATGTATTGTTTCAAGAAAATAAATACAAAGAATAGTAGATGATTGAGTTTCATTTTAAATCTTGTCTCCTTTCTCAATGAGCTTCAATGTTTTGTGATCTTTGAACAAAGATCTTAGGTCATAGTTGTAGTCCCTTAGGGTTGTATGTTGTTTCATTATTTCTTATAACTCAAGGGGTTATGTAAATGCTTCAGGGAAATCAATAGGGTTGCAAGTTTACTGATGAGGATATTAGGTAAGAATGAAATTTAGATTGAACACAGATGTCTATTTACATTGTGAATGGGTAGATTAGATATCTGAAGATATGAATAGGTATCAGGTATCCATATGTGTCATTTTGATTCATGGAATTGCCCAATGGTTAAGGCAATGATCAGCTATAGGATCATTAGTTTTTTACTACTGCATATTAGGGGTTTTGTTGAATTCAACATTATTAATCAAATGTTTTTCCCTTTCAAGTTGAAGAGCTATAATAGAATGCCCTCACTCAGCTTATGAATATGATAGATTTGCATTTAGCTTCTGTAGATCTGTGTTATTGCATGAGTTATTAGGAGATATAGGGGGTTTTCATCTGTAGTAAATAGGTTCAGATTTATGTTTAAATTGCACTGGTACCATACATGAGAACCTCAAGGTTAACCTACCTAGGCCTTGCAGAGCTTGAAGTGAAGAAGGGTCAAGCCTTATAGTTGGCCTGGTGTCTGAAATGATGTGTTGAAGATGGGAGTTAGCTGCCCCTAGATGTGTCATATTCTCATCAAGGTAATTTAAAACCTATAACATTTTAAATAATCAAATTAGACAAGGGAAAACTCTTCCAAAATTTTAACCAATAATAGGATCTTTATCCCACTAAAAAGATCACATGGGAGGAATAGAGTAGTTTAGGAAGAAACCCCTAACTATCATCCAAACAAATTTGAGCATTGGAAACAATACATATCTTAAAGAATATACAGACCAACATGTGGTTTTGAGAGAATTCCCTCAACCTATTACTGGTAGGAACCTTTTTAGTGATGCTAATTTTAGTTATGGAGAAAGGTAGCGAAGACTTCAAATAAAAAAGGTTTTTTGAATTTGAAACCTTTTACAAGAGGGATGAAGGGGGTAACAAAGTGTCAACTAGAATCTTGTAATGTTTAGTAGAAATCAATGTATCTAAAACTACCATAATAAATACCTATCTTGAAGGTTTAAAAATGGGAAACAACATGGTTCCCATACCATCATGAGCTTGTAGAGGAAACTCAAATACAATCTGTAGTAATGTGTACTATCATCCCATTGTAAAGACCCCTCCTTAAATCTCCTCTCCACCACCTTCATGAAAGAGTACCCCATCTTCATAAAAATAGTCAGGAAAAGATAGTCAATTAGGTAACATAATTCTACTATAAATTTCTACATCAAATAGAAAAAGATAGTCAGACAGCTAACATAATTGTACTACAAATTTCTACATCAAATAGAAATAATGGTCATAGTTTTAGTATCTAAATCAGACCTAAAAAATATCTATCATGAAAACCTAGGATAGGAAAAAATAATACTATATATATATCTATCATTAAATAGAAATAATGAATAGAGTACTCAGATCAGAATCAAACCACAAAAATCCCTATCAAAGAAACAATGCCATGGATCACAATTGCTCTACAAATATCTATTAGTTAAATGCGAGACATAAGAATCACACCACACTGAGTAGAATTTAAATTGAGGTGCTCGAGTTTGAATTACATGTATAAGCAAGGAGCTTTCTTTACCTAGTTAAAGGCTGACCACAAAGAAAGATGTAATCCACAAGAAATAAAGTTTTTTATTGAATTGGAAGTTAATGAAGATATGGGTGTATATATAGACTAGCAAATAGCCCTTGCCTTTATTTTCTTACTTCAAGCTACAAAATGTTCATTTGTTACTTACAAGGTGCATATGGAAAGGTCATATCAGAATGTGGGATTGTTTAAACATCACACACTAAGGTTTGATTTCTAGGTTAAAAGTGTTAAATAGTCAAAATTACTAATTTTTTGAAACATAATTTCTTCCTTAATGTGTGATGTTTAAGGATGGCTAAAAGACCTACCTACACATTCATTTAAATATATAGAATATCATTAATTATAACTGTTGTTTGTTTAACTTGCACTTTCCAATGGAATTTTGGAATGATATTGAAATGTATGAGATTTTAGTTTTTGGTTTACACATAAGGATATATGGAATAGAATTCACACAACTTGTTTTAGACATCCATAACTCAAAATAAGAAGCTACATATAGGTTGTTAATGTCTCAAAATATCAATACATGCTTTGAGAACATAAGATAAGGGAAATAATCTCAATAATCTAATGCAAATTTACTTTGCAATTTCAATTATTTTTGTATTATCAATTGTACAATGCATTGGAATGAGATAAGGAAGCTATCAGACATGATAATGAAGAGAAGAAAAGTGGAGTTATCTGTTGTGGAGGAGAATTTGCAATACAAAGAGGAGATAACAACCAATTTAGTATTCAATCATGCTTTTGCTTGGATGCTTATGAGGGAGCTTTGAAATAATTTCTAATGCCTCTACCTACACATCTCAAATCCCTTGTAAAATCACATTATGTGAATTTGTACTAAATAAACAATAACTAAAGAGATATATCATATCATCATAAACAAAGAATAATTATAGCAACATACTAAAGAAGAAAAGATTTTCATTCAATTGTTTTGAGCAATTACATTGCTTCATTTTATAGAGGGCATTTACAATTTCTAGATATGAAATGATTAAATCAAATTAGTCTCTATCCTACCTAATTCTACACATGAACAGTTGCATGAGGATTATTTTAACACCCTCTTTCATCATGATATGTAATTTAAACCAAAAATACTAATGAATTTGAATACTAATAAAAACATAGCATTAGTTCTATAGAAAAGCTCAACCATCTATGTCATCTTTTCCCTATATTTGTGGAAGAGATGTTCCTTCCTCTCATCAAGAATGGGGTTGGGCTCATTGGTTAGCTATGCAGAGAGGTGTTACCCTAGTGTCTTCTTGGGTAGTAATAGTAGCAGATAGGTGCGACAAGTCTACTTTCTTGCATATGAGGTACTTATTCTTTTGGGTCATATATGCTAAAATGGCATTATATTTTCTCATTGATAGCTACTAGTCTTGTTCAGAATGTTGGTAAATAGATTGTTCTTTTTTATTTAACTCTTAGATGCCCAAATTTGAACAATATATGGTTACAACCATTGGAAAGTTGCTCCTAAAAAGACTAACCTTCCTTTGAATTATTAGGTACAGCTCCATATTGTAGATTTGCAATGAATTATGTTTATTCTTAAAACTAAAACAAGGTATGTTCTTAATCTAAGAACAAGAGAGGTAAACTGAGCCAGGCCTAAACAGGAACTAACTCAGGCAAGAAATGGTTTTAAAGATTAATTAAGTTATGAATTCACACATCTTATGAACTCATAAGGCTTAACGATTCAATAGTGCATGCTAACTAATACTAAATTGATTCAACGGGAAATTAAATGCAGAGAAAGAAGGGTTAACTTGAAGGAAAACACCTAAGTGATTTCTCTTGAACCTATGATGACAATTCTTATCATATTTAGTTTGCTACCTCAAAACAAGGGAATGAAGCTCTGTTCATTCCTTGTTTTAATTCAAATAAAAGAGAAAACATACAATTAACATTTAACAAAATGGAACATAAAATAATTGACACAAAATACCATTCAACTAGCTCTGCAACATCAAGTATTTCACACCAAAAATTAGCTGACCTTTCATTAATTTTTCATTCCAATACATATAGGATTCCAAGATGACAGTTATAAAGGAAGTTTAATCAATTCATTTCTTCAAAAATGACAAATGGTTAGGAGCTCGTTTGTTCATTGCAATGATTACATCAAAATATGAAAGATGTGGAATATGAATCACTTCACCTTCTTTCCCTTTTTTTCTTTTTTTTTATAGGCCTTAGCAGAAAAAATGATTGGAATTAATTCTTCACGCCTATGAACATATACATTAGTATATCTTAAGAGCTTTTTAGAATGTTCTCTGGCCAAATCTTTGATAGCACTCCAACGGTCTTGTATTTCCTCCATGGCCACATGTACACATCCACCAAGTTTCTAGAGTTTGAAAACTCTATTCTGGTGGCCATAAGATATCCCTATCAGACTATCTATGAAGTTGGAGAAATTTGTCTACATGATAGCTACTCCAATGATTCCTTTTTCTTGCCCACTAGTCTATGAGTTTGTATACAAACCTCTCGGGAGTTCATATGTCATGTACCCTAATTATGACAATATGGGTCAAAAACTAAAAGCAATCAAATAATTATAATAATTATTTTAATAAATATATAAAAGATTGTATATAATTATTATTATTACATACTAAGTTATTGAAGTAATTGATAATAGTATAAGTTTATAAATTATAAATATAATATAATATTGAAGAATAATAATATATTATTGAGATGATGAATAATCTAATAAGTAATAAATAAGGATATAGTTACAATATTATATACTTATATATAAATTGATATAACACAATATTTAATAAGGGATAATATATTAACATATTAATATATTAATGCAACTAATTAATAATAACTATAAAGTATTAAATTATGAAGATTCATGACTAATGAGAAATAATTTATATTAGGAAGAAAGTCAATTAAGGGGATATATCAAAATGAGGGTTGTAAGGAGTTTAATGAAGAAATCTATAATGTTTCATATGATAGGAATAGAGTTTGCAAAGACCTTAATGAAGATAGATACATTAATGTCCCAACCTAGACATTACATCATCATCTCTATCTTGCTACTTCTTTACATTAGCTTTAGTTTCTTTAAGCCCTTCCTCTACTGCCATGATCATTTCAGACTTGAACTGCATGCTCTGAAGCCATTCAACTAAGGGCTCATCTCCTTTAGGCAAGATCTTTGCCTCAAAAGCCTCCTTTTCCTCCATGTGGATAATCATCTTTAGAAGAAAGACACAATTTTCACTCTTAGATTTCTCTGCAACCAAGGTGGGTCTATTTTATGAAATGTTATCCTTCTCTATTTCTAGATTCAATATAACATTGCCAATTTGCTATTTAATGGAGAGTCCTTCCAACATGATTTTCTTGCTCCACACTCTACTGATTTTCCCAAAGTGTTTGTCTTCTTGGAGCTGAGAGATGAGTGCTTGAACATATGTAGTAGTAGGATCACTAGTAATGGGCATTCTAGAGATGCTTGCCAATGAGGTGACCAATTGCCTAATGAAGCCATTCAGTTCTTGTATTTCTGCCTTCATCCTAAGCTTTGACAATTTAAGGCTTTTTAGCTATCCTTAAATCACCTTATTTTTTGACTTCCATATGCCAACCTTGGTTTCATGTTTAGCCTCCCCAAGATCTATAAAGTGTAGGGAAAATTCATTTGTAGTCATGTCCTCAATTCTTCCCTCTTTGGTGGGCTTTGCAATCTCCTTTTTCAAATGCCCTATTTTGGGTCTTATCCAAGGATGGACAAGGTCTTATGTTTTTTAACCTTTCTTAGTGCAGATCCAGAGTAGATAGCAAGAGATAGGATATCCTTGTTGGGAGCTCCTTCATCCCTCCTCTTTCTCTTTCTATCTAGGGTATCCTCTAGCAATGAATCTATGCCTATCACCTTGGAGGAAATCCCTAGAGCATCTACACTAAACATATTTCTCTTGGGTGAAGTGAGTGTCTTTAAAGTTGAGGAAAAATAATTCTTTGAGGCTTGTGAAACTAGCTTTAAAGAATCTTGGCCTTTCTCTACCTCTGAGGTCTTCTTCGTTGCCTTATCTGACTTAGTAGATTCATTCTCACCACTTCCACCATCTCTTAGATCCACTACTTGCACTTGGGAGCTACTCAGTAGGAGAAGTGCAATGCTTATAGATGGTATTGGGCCGCTATAAGGTGAGGGGGGAGGAGTAAGTGCACCATCTTTTGATTCATGTGCCTTCTTCTTCTCTACTCTTGATGGATTTTTGATTACTGGGAGGGAGTCATCCTAGCAAGTCTAAGCTAAGGGAATGTTTTTGTCAAGAGGTTTATCACCTCTACCTAATGGTTGAGATGGTCCTTAGGTAATGGCCAAAGTTGTACTTTATGTGCCACCTTGGTAGGGTGAAGCCACTGTAACTATTGGGGAAGCTTGAGTGGTGGTACTTTTTCTTCAACTCTTCTTGGCTATGGTCCATTCGACCCATTTCTCAATCCTTTTGATGATTCAAGCCATCATTATATCTAGCTCTTCTCCTGCACATTCATAAGGTTTTGAGCTTATCAGAGTGCCTCTTAGCTTAGTTAGATAGGTGTTACTATACATATTCTGACCATCATCTTCTACTCCTACATCAATATTGACTTTATACATTCTCACTTGATCAACTATCAGTCTCACGAAAGCATGATCACAGCTCGTGAACTCACCTTTGCAATCTACCTAGTAGTCTTCAATGGTGGTGATGTGCTTGATGATACTTTCAATTTGCAGAACATCCCTTGCATACCCATTTGGATCAAACATGGGCCTCAAGACTTCATACATCTCCAACTTATACTTCATTTCAAACACCTTTAGCATATTCTTGGCATTACAATGAGTCTCACAATTGAAAGCTTTGACCTTCCTAGAAATTCATACCCTTTCTTCTTCAAACCCTTACTTAGCACATTTACTTGGATTTCTTGTCACACAATCTCGATTAGCATGATCATATCGCTAGGATACCTCTGCAGCTTCAAGGGAAAACCATCAAAATCTGCAAGACACAAATATGAAAAGGATGAGAATTGAATGAAGTAACTCCCAAATTGGCTAATGGTTTCCATGGCTTCAAGGAAAAATCTCCTCTCTTGACATCCCTATAGCTCCCTTCAAATTCTCATAGTGAATGCATCATTAACTTTCACATACTCTACATAGCTATTTTCTAATTATAAGCATGGGTAAAACTCATAGGATTTCACATCATTAGGAAAATTTTCTACCCATGGGAGGCCTGGCCATAATTGTAGAGAAACTAACATGTAAATGAGGAAAGAGGACATATAGAATGTGTTGTAGAATTTTTCAACATGAAGAGCATTGGACAAACTCTCACTTATCTCATGAGCCCAATCAATATATTGGGTGTTAGAGCATATGACTTGCACTGAAAAGAAATATTGGTCAACAAAATTTATAGCTTCTACCTCACCTTTCAATTTGTGTAAGAGGACCAAGATATCAATAATCTTAGGTTTGAGATTAGTCCTGAACAGAGTCTTAGGAACCTTACTTTTGGTGCTTCGTGGTTTTTGGAACCATGTTTGCATGATTTCCTTCCTCCAGATCATGTTCTTGGTAGAGAACTTAGAAATGGCTCCCTCGATTGTCAAATCTAAGAATTCCTCTCACTCCAAAACTCAAAGCCAATTCACCACAGTTTACCTATGTATGGAAATCAACATTGTGTCATCTAGTAGCACAAATTGATTCGTGTTTGGGTTGTATCGATTTATACATCCATACAATCTGCATTTTTTTGCCAATGCTTCACCTTGAATTGACCTTTAGACCAATGTCCTTTTTGACGTCAAAAATGTCCAAGTAAGGTGCAAAAATTCTATAGAGACCCACCTTCTATTTCTTTTCCTTCAAAATCACCTTTTGCAGAAAACCAACTTCATGGTTTGAAAACTCGTTGAGGAGAAGTTCATTCTGAGTTTCTTGTTGGATTCAATTATGAAAGCCATGACAAAGATTTAACCTTTTCTAAGGAAAATAATTTTAAAGGGAATGTGGATTCATCGTAAGGTACCTTTCTATTTTCTTTTTTTTAATCCATATGCATCATTTGGTGCCCTTCGCGGGAAATCATCTTCATGGGTTGAGAACCCATTGAGGAGAAGATGAATTTTTAATTTCCACAAGCTTCTATTTTTGTTGAGAAAATGATAGGCCACGAGTGGATATAACTTCATAAATAATCTTTCTATGAGTAACATGAACCTCCATCAAACTAGGAGCTAATCTACCCATGAGATCATTTCAACACAAATGAAAGCCACCTGGCTATGAAATGTGGAGTAGAGGAAAATGAGAAATGTGATGGAGACTCGTTCCACCTAAGGGGGATTAGACCGAGACTCAAACACAACTAGGAATTCACTAAGACACAATAATCACTTTTACTACTCAGGTAGAGGGTGAAAAGTGGGGCAACAATTGACTCTATCTAGGGACTTTGGTAGGCCATACCCAAGCAAGAAATCCAAAATCTTTGGTTTCACAAAACTAAAAAGTAGCTACAGAACAAAAAAAAAGCAAGGAAAAATGAGGAGAAAGGGAAACAAGGGAAACGTAACTAAGAAAACAAGAAAGGGAACTAAACAAAACCATAGTAAAATATAGGGGCTACCTATTTTCAATTTGAAATTTGATAAAGCTTCAAATCCTAACCATTATATGTCAAGGATAGCACTTCGCCATCTGGATATGACAATTTAAATGATTTGTTATCAAATATTGGATGAATAGTGAATGGACTTTCCACAGCGTATCAAGGTTATCCCACAATAGTACACTATCTCCTACCATGAACTTTTGTGGTCTGGCCCTTTTATCAAACAGGATCTTCACTTGCATTTGGTATTGTGTGATGTGATCCACAATTTCTTCTCTTTCCTCTTTGAGTTTGCTCAAGTACAAAATCCTCTTCTCTTGTCCATCTCTATAGATGTCATCTTCAATTATTGTCTTCAATTTACTCATAGCCAATTCCAAGGGTAATGGGAGATTAATTTCAATTCCATAGACCAATTCAAAAGGAGAGATGCCAATTGCCCTCTTACCTAGGTCACCCTATTTTCCCATAGTGCTTCGTGAATTTTCTTGTGCCAAGTTTTTTGATTATCTGACACCAATTTCTTGACAATAAATTCATCAAATTGTTGTTACTAGATTCCACTTGACCATTTCCTTGTAGGAAATGGTCAGATGAATGACTGACTGTGATACCATGCTCCAAAAAAAACTTGTTGATCTCAACTAAAGAGAAATATGACGCATTATCCATTACCAATTTGATGGGGACACCAAATCTAACCAGTATGTTTTCCTTGATGAACTCATAAACCACTTTAGAAGTAGTTTTCTTGGTTGCTTTGGCCTCCACCCACTTGGTGAAGTAATTAGTCACAGTTATAACATACTAGTGACCAACGTTGGATGTTAGATTGATAGGACCAATGAAATTGAGGCCCCACTATTGGAAAGGACCTACAATGATGACAGGTCTAAAGGGCAGAGTGGCTAATTGGGGTCTCCCAGTGAACATCTTACATTTTTTGCACTATGACACCCAAGAGTAAGCAACCCTAAACATTCTAAGCTAGTAGAAGCACTATCTTAATATTTTGAAAGTCATGATCGAAGATGAGAAATTTCCAATGCATGCTTCATCATTAAATGTTCTCAACAACTATTCTTGTTGTTGTTTGTCTATGCACCTGAGAAAAGTACCATCTACAACTTTCTTAAACAATTTGTTATCCCAAATTACATATTTGGTAGCTTTAATTTTGAGATCCCTTCTTTGCTTTGTAGTCATGTCTTTAGGACATTCTCCATACATCAGTAGATATGTAATTTTCTTGAACTAAGAGTCCTACAGGCCTACTGCCAACATTAACTATTTCTCTCCCATTTCCTTTGGTTCTTTAGCAATCTCAGTCTCTACAATTGCTTTGCATAAAGCATTACCTCTCACTCTTGCATTTTTTCTATCCATGTCCCTCTGGCATTGGACCCTACATCTTGTTGTATTAACACACTTTTTACTGCTATATTAGGGATATAAACCATAGAATGTGAGTGCAGGATATAAAACCTAAAAAAAAATTAGTGTCTTGACTACTGCAAAGGCAAGTTTTTCAATTTGAGAGTACTTCAACTCGTGACTTTTCAGAGGTATGCTCATGAAAGAAACAGGGGCTTGTATCCCTTCTTTATTATCTTGCATAAGGATAGCTGATAAGGTCTGTTTAGAGGTGTAACAATAAATAATGAAGTCTAATTTATAGCTTGGATGACATAATACCAGTGCATTAGAAATAGCAATCTTTATATTTTGGAAAGCTTGTTTCATGGCTCCATTCCATTTAAAACTTGAATTTCCTTTCATCATGTCCATAGTACACTTAGTAGTCTCTAAAAAATTTGATATGAATCTTCTGAGGAAATTCACTTGGCCAAAGAATGATTTAACTCTTGTTTTGTTTACTGGTAGGCTTAACCTTTGAATGGCTTTGACTCACTTAGGATTGATTCTAATACCTTCTTGGGAAACTATATGACCAAGTAGCTTTCCCTCCGTTACACAAAAAAATGGATTTTTTAGGATTTAGAGAGATTCCATGTTCCTGGCATCTTTGCAATAAATTCTTCAAATATTTTGTGTGATTTTTTCTCTTCTTTGAAAATACAGTGAGATCATCCAGGTATATAAAAATAATCTAGTCCTTTAGATCAACAAAAAATTTACTCATACACCTTTGAAATGCGGCACCGACATTGATAAGCCTGAAGGGCATTCTATGATATGCTAATGTACCCCAAGGAGTGGTGAAAGTCATTTTGTGTTGGTCCTTCTCTTCCACCTCAACTTGATTGTATCCTAAGAACCCATCGAACATGGACATCATTTCTACTCCAACCACTATTTGTAGTAGGTGATCCATGTTGGGAAGAGCAAAATTGTCTTTCAAGGATTCTTGGTTCAAATTCCTAAAATCTATGTAGATTCTTATTTCTCTATTTTTCTTCCTAACTAGTTCTATATTAGCTACCCAGGTGGAGTGATGGATGGGATAAATGATCCTCACTTTTAGCATCTTGTCTACTTCCTGGAGTATAGCATATGTTGCTTTAGGATTGTAATTCCTCTACTTCTATTAGAAAGGGACTGCATCAAGTTTCAATGGAATCTGATGTTTTATTTTCTTGCCTTTGTAGCTTTTCAAATCTTCATAACTCTAGGCGAATACATCTTTATATTCTATAAAAAGTTGTGTAGCAGCTTCCCTTTCTTTGAGCAAGCAACACCTTTCAATATTGATCATTTTAGGACTTTGTGCATCTCCAATGTTCACTCCTTTTTATTCTCTAGTAGTAGGACCCTTTTATATCCTCTTTTTCTTTATGTAGGCATCATGCCTATTAAACCATTTTTGCAAAGATACAAAGTATGGGGGAATACTATTACCATGCAATTGGAGTTTGATCTTCTCTTTTATTATGATCAAGGTCTCCTTGATTGTCTTCATTGGATTGGTGTTTACAAGTAGCTTTGTAATTTTCTAAGAATAGTTGTAGACTCTTGTCATCTTTGAAGACTTGCCAGAATTTTGTGTTGTCAGGAATAGAGGCTTGATAGATGATTTCCACTTGATACTTCTTGTCTTTGAATTCCAGGTGAGGAAGTAATAAGGAAGTGGAGATAGCTAGCAAATATGCTTTAGTGTTCATTTCTCTTAGTACTGATTCAATGGTGAATGCATCAAGACCTTTTGTTTCATCCCAAACTTTGTTTCTATAATTTTTTAACTTATGATTCTTCATGGAGTACTACCCCCTAATCTGCTTCACAATGAGTTCTACATCACCTCGAGCTCTCAGGATCTTTATTGGTTTTTCTTTCATAACTATTATCCTGAGTAGTAAGGCTTTGTATTCTATTGTGTTGTTTGTATTCCCAAATTCTAGTTTGAAATCCATGGGTTTAGGTTCTCCTTTAGGGGGTATCAAGACTATGCTTGCACTAGACCCTAATGAAGAACAACTTCCATCAAACTCCAATGTCCATATACCTGATGACTTCTCAAGTCTTCAATTTCTTGTTCATTTAGAGTGTCTTCAGTAAACAACATGTAATTACTGAACTCTAGTTCTTGATAGAGAATTTAGGCCTTAGGATCATCTAACTTTAACATAGTAAATTTTTCCTTTTCTTCAAGTTCCAACTTAACTTTCTTGCTTCCTATGGGTCAGGTTTTTGCCTGGGAAAAGTTGCTAAGACAGTGGAATCTTCTTGATTAAATAGGTTAGATGTCAAAGGTTTGTCTTCTTCTTTGGTGGTAACATTATGGTTCAAATCTAAAGCACCTCCTTACAATGCTCTACTAATATTTTCAACTCAAAGGGATGAGATTTCAAATAATCTAGAGGAGAGATTTGGATCTTTGACTCTTTGCAAAATTAGATGAAATGAAAAGGGCTCTTGTCCTTACTTATTTGAAATGCCGATGCTCCTTGATAAATATGAATATTATTTGATGAAGAGGTGGGATCACTTCCTGGATCATGATTGGAGGATTGATTTTTGAGCTTTTGACTTTGGGTTAAAACTCTGTATGAAGTTTCATCAATAGTTGCATAGCATTCGCCCTTTGGCTCAGAGTCTGACTCATATTCCAAAAATAAATTTCCAAAGTCACCATTTGAGTACAAATCAGACTCAGAGAAAGGAGTTGTAGTATTCAATTCATTAGTGCATAAAAATTGCATCATATGAGTGGTTTTCATACAACTTTCACTATCATGATCTACTATCAAGTGAAACACACACATATACCCTTTCTTAAGTGTCAGCTCAATTTCCAACCTTGGTTGTGAACTTGTAAGCTATGGGAATTTTCCATCATTATCCCTTCTTGGTGGATTTTGATAGTTCCATTGGTAACAGTGATTAAGTCCAAGTAATTGCCTCTTTACTACCACCAATTCATTTTAAAACTTTTGAATCATTTCATCAAATGAAGAATTATTGCTGGAACTTCCCTTGGTTTCAAGTTCTCTTTTTCATTTTTGGGTGAAGATCAAGTCATCTTCAAATTTGAATGCCTTCTTTTTTGCATCTACTAAATCTATGGGATGGGTCCTCATTAAATCATAATTGATATCTGGTGACATCGCACTTATGAAGAATGTTTTCAGATTGCTAGTAGTGGGTCTATCAACAGCAAGGATCTTATTAGTGATCTTATTGAAAGTTGCAATGAAATCCCTGGTGCTCATGGTAGGTTGCTTTTTAATAGATGTGAATTGTGTTAATAAGACATGCTCATCTTTTGGCATTTTGAACCTTGTTTTGAAGGCCATCCTCATTATATTCCAATTGGTGATTAAGCCATTGTCTAGATGATAAAATCAATCTGCCACATTTTCTATCAATGTTTCTACAAATAGCCTTAAAGCTACATCTTCATGAGAAATTCCTAGGATGTGAGAAGTTGCAAAAAAGGCCATAATATGTTCATATGTAATAACTTTCCCATCACGTGAAAAACTTAGGGAAATTTTTCCTTGAACCAGATGGGATTGGGTGATAAGTCGTCAATGCTAATAGACCTATCATTGCAACCCAGGTAGCAACCATGATTGTTCTAGCAAGGTATGGCAGAAAATTAAGAACTGGAGGAGCAGTTACTTCATGTAAGGCCAATACCTGGCAAGTAGTATGCAAATAATTTGGATTTCTAACAAGTGAAGATGGTCTACTCTAACTTTTCTTATCACCTTTTCATCTAGGAATGTCTAGGATGGGGAAACTGAGTTCTATAAGCCTTTCAAAAATAGAGTCTTGCCCACCTTGCTCTTTGGTACTTCTGAGGAACCTTACTTGTTCCAGGATGTTAGATTAATTTTTCCTCTAGGCTTTGCATTCTAATTATCTTTCTACTCTTCTAATTTATCTCCTCTAAATAACTCTTTCTAATGTTTCAACCCTAGATTCTTCTTCTTCCAATGCCCAGCTACCATTCCTGCAGTGCAATGCATTCCTCTAATTCCTCCAAACAAATGTATTAAGAGATGAGATAATATTTCCTTGATCATCTTGGAATCCAAGATCAGGTTGGAGCACTAGGACTATGTTCTCATGAGGTAGTACCATTTTCCCTCATCTTATGAGTTTATTAGTCAAGCAATTATTCGTCTCTTCCCCAACAGAGTCACCAAAAATTTGTTGGTAAATAAATTGTTCTTTTTTATTTAACTCTTAGATGCCCAAATTTGTGAACAATATCTTTTTACAACAGTTGGAAAGTTGCTTCTAAAAAGACTATCCTTCCTCTAAATTATTAGGTACAACTCCCCATTGTAGATTTGCAATGACTTATGTTTGTTCTTAAAACCAAAATGGGTTATGTTCTTAACCCAAGAGTAAGAGAGGTAAACTGAGCTAGGCCTAAATAGGAACTAACTCAGGCAAGAAATGGTTTTAGAAGATTAATTAATTTATGAATTCACATATCTTATGAACTCATAAGGCTTAACTATTCAATAGTGCATGCTAACTAATACTAAATTGATTTAGTAGGAAATTAAATGTAGAGAAAGAAGGGTTAACTTGAAGGAAAACACCTAAGGGATTTCCATTGAACCTATGATGAAAATTCTTATCATATTCAGTTTACTGCCTCAAAACAAGGGAATGAAGCTCTATTTGTTCCTGGTTTTAATTCAGATAAAAGAGAAAATGTACAATTAACATTTAACAAAATGGAACATAAAATAATTGACACAAAATACCATTCAATTGGCTATGCAACATCCAATATTTCACACCAAAAATTAGTCGACCTTTCATTAATTTTTCATTCCCATACATATAATATTCCAAGATGACCATTACAAAGGAATTTTAATCAGTTCATCTCTTCAAAAATGACAAATGGTAAGGAGCCTGTTTGTCCATTACAATGATTACATCAAAATATGAAAGAGGCAGAATATGAATCACTTCACCTTATTTCCCTTTTCTACTTTTGTCCTATAGGCCTTAGCAATAATAATGATTGGAATTAATTCTTCATGCCTATGAACATGTACATTAGTATATCTTAAGATCCATTTCAAATGTTCTCTAGCCAAATCTGTAACAACACTCAAATAGTCTTGTATTTTTTCCATCACTATATGTACACATCCACCAAGTTTTTGGAGTTTGAAAACTATGTTCTAGTGACTAGAAGATATCTCTGTCAGACTATCTATGAAGTTGGAGAAATTTATCTGCATGACAACTACTCTAATGATTCCTTTTCCTTTCCCACTAGTCTTCAAGTCTATATGCAGATCTCTTAGGAGTTCATAATCTCTATCTTGCTCCTTCGTCACTTTAGCTTCAATTTTTTAAAGCCCTTCCTCTGTCGCCATGATCATTTTGAACTTGAACTACATGCTCTGAAGCCATTCAACTAAGGGCTCATCTCCTTTAGGCAAGGTCTTTGCCTTGATAACCTCCTTTCCCTTCATGTGGATAATCATCTTATGTAGAGAGACACAATCTTCACTCTTAGTTTTCTTCATAGCCAAGGTGGCTCCATTTCTTGAAATGTTATCCTTCTCTATTTCTAACCTCAATATAGGATTGCCAATTTTCTCTATAATGGAGAGTCCTTCCAACTTGATTTTCTTGCTCCACTCTCTACCAATCTTCCCAAAGTGTTTGTCTTCTTGGAGCTGAGAGATGAGTGCTTGAACATCTATAGCAGTAGGATCACTAGCAATAGGCATTCTGGAGATGCTTGCCAACAAGGTGACCAATTGCCTAATGAATCCATTCAATTCCTCTATTTCAGCCTTCATCCTAACCTTTGACAATTTAAGGCGTCATTTGTATTCATGTCCTCAATTCTTCCTCCTTTGGTAGGATTTGAAATCTCCATTGTCAAATGCCCTGTTTCAGGGTCTTGTCCAAGGATGGACAAGGTCTTTTACTTTTTAACCTTGCTCAATGTAGATCTAGAGAAGATAGTGTAAAGAACCTGGATTAATGTGTTTTTCTCTATCATAAATATTATGTATTTAGTTCAAATATTTATTGATATAATCAATTTTACTTTTATGTTGGCAATACTTTAAATTGTTTCAAAAACAATTACATACAAGTAGTAGTAAATATTGCAAGTTTCGTGTAAATCATCCACAATATAAATATATTATAATATATTAATCTTGTATTATTTATGTTTAATAAATATAATTTGATTCTTATAAACCTTCTTTAAAATAAAAAAACCCTAATCAATTAATAATTATTTTTATTGATACTTGTACATAATTACAAATGTTTATTATACCAAAATAATAACGCAAGCATTGAGAATTACTTAAATAAGGAAATTAAAAATTATGAATCATATGTAAAGTCATGACTTTACATGCGTGACTTGTCAAAGACATATTAATACTCACTATTAGGGTTAGGGCATGATATAGAAAACAAACAAAAAAGACAACAAACTCAGCATGAGTGATCAAGTAATTAAGAAGTATGACCCTGCTCTGCATTGATATTTCCTCATGCCATCAATCGAGCAGCAAGCCAAAGAAATCTACAGGGTACCAACAATCTACATATGCTTCTTAATAGGTATGACATCCCGCGACTATGATAATACAATGTTTTAGTTTGTAAATTATTACAGTTGATGGATTTTCATCATTGTAATGGTAATTAAACTGCACATATGATCTGATGATCTATGCATCGCATATTCAATATGAGTTTCCCATTAACTTATATTGATGAAAGGTAGTCCATAAGGATTCATGGAATGCAACCAAGTCATTTCATAAATACATTTAAACATATAATACAATGTGAATATATATATATATATATATATTTGTATATATATGTACGCATAATGATAATGTGTAAATAATCATGATAAATAAAATATTGTTTCACTATAATCTAAAAGATTACCATTGAAATGTATTTCAAATTATAGCCCAGGAAGCCTTGTTCTCATCTGAGCTATGACATCTCCAGATAGGGAGTGGGTGGAGGGAGAGGTGGAGTAAATTCGAGCACTTGATGGTATCCTCCAATGAGCCACTTGGAGCTTGTTTTACGTGCCCTTTGCATAGTCAATCTACCATCTCTAGATAGTCATAGCCCAAGAGAGCAATTTGCCTAGTGCTATAGAGTGAAACTTTATAAATCAATTAAACTAATTAATTATATTGCTCAAATCCCTCTATTTTGAATAATAATAAGGATCTAAGGCATGTTAACTGAAATGATTTCCTAAAATTATACTAAATGTTGAAATACAAGTCAAAGAACTAAAAGGGGTCATTACAATTGGTATTAGAGCCTAATCCTGCCATCCTGAAAATATAGTAAATGACAAGAGAAGCAAAAATGAGTGAGAAATTATCTAATGAAATTATGAATGTTATGGAATAGACAAACCAAACCTTAGCAGAGCAAATAGAAAGATCAAATCAAGCACTGCAAAACATGGGAAATTCCATAAAGAATCTTAAAAATAATAATTCTAATGGAAGGGACATAAGTTCAAATCATTCAGATAATAATGGAGCTATGCCATCTCAAGTACCCAAACCTCCCTTCTTACCCAGGGAAAGCCCCTCAATGGAAGAAGAAGGTCAAGCAACCAATACCACTTTGGAAAATGCTAGAGCTTATGCCAATCTTGAACCAGAAATCAGGGAGTTAGTAACATTCAGGGAATTCTGTGAAGCCAATAGGCAAGAAATTCATAGGAAAGAAAAAAGACATCAGAATCAAGATTTTAGAAGTAAAGTAAATAAAGTGACACTTCCAAATTTTGACGGGTTAGAAAAACTTATGGCACGCGCATGGCTACAAAAATTGAATACCTATTTTATCCTTAGTCCAATGACGAAAGAAGATGCACTTCAATTCGCAATCTTGCACTTAGAAGGTACAGCACATGATTGGTGGCATCATGGCCTTTTCACCCAAGGACACCAAAATATTACTTCCTATGAAGAATTTTCTCAAAAACTCATTAAGAGATTTGATAGGAAGCATCCTCAAGAAGACTTTAAGAAATTGACTCAATTAAGGCAGCAAGGAATAGTTGAATATTATATTAAAGAATTCCAAAGAATCTTTGTCCAAGTCATAGGAGTAGATGATGAATTCTTTACCTACTTTTTCATAGAAGGGTTGAAAGATTCACTAAAAGGTCTCGTAAGTGCCTTAAAACCCTCATCCTTAGATGACGCTTTTGAAATGGCATTAAGATTGGAAATTTCAAACACCAGCAACAAATCATGGAATAGGCCCACTATTAAAAATCACAAAAAAGATAAATCCTACAAAAAGTTCATTCCAACTAAAGAATGAGAAGAATTAAAGAAAAAGAATTTATGCTTTAAATGCCAAGAACTGTGGGAGCCAGGCCATAGCTGCAAAAAGAACACTTGTAGAAATTGTGGAATAGACTGGGTGCCCAAACACAGATGTGGGAAGAAAGGCTACATCCAAAGAATGGAAGAAGATGATGAGGAAGAAAGGGTGAGCAAAAAGGCAAAATGTGACAAAGGCAACGAAGAAGAAACAGAGGGAGAAGAATATGGAGTAATAGCCAATATGACTCAACCCTCCAAAAATAGGGTCTTAAGAATTAGATGCACCCTTAATGGATAGAAAGTTATTGCACTGGTTGATAGTGGAGCATCCCACAACTACATTAATGAAAGATTGGTTAACAGAATGAAATTAAAAATAGAGAAGTTTAAATGCTTTACTATTGTTCAAGCCACAAGATCATTGGTACGTTGCACAAAGGTAATTCCACAACAAGAAATCACTTTAGGAAGAAAGCACACCATCAGAGAAGACCTACATGTGGTTCCACTAGACTTAGATATAATTTTGGGTAGTCCATGGATATTTTCTTTGGGATGTTTTAGGTTCGACCTTCCAAACCTAATAATCCATTTTGAGCACAATGGAGAAGAAATAACATTGGAAGGAATACTTGATGATTCTATGAAACTGGTTTCTTGCAAAAGAATAGAAAGAATACTACGACATGATTAGGAAGAATGGATTGCACAATGTTTAGTATTAAATAAATCAACTCCACAATAATCTATCATCCATATTGACATTGAACCTATCATTAAAAAACATCAAAGAGTATTTGAAGAGATTCCCCCAATATTACCTCCCAAAAGAGGATTTGAACACATTATAGAATTGGAAAAAGATGTTAAACCAGTGATCACCACCCCTTACCGACATCCTCAAAATTATAATGATGAAATTGAAAAGGCCATTCAAGAACTCTTAGCAATGGGACATATTCAACCCAGCTCTAGTCCCTTTGCATCACCAGTAGTACTTGTGAAAAAGAAAGATGGGACAATGAGGATGTGTATAGATTATCGAGCCCCAAATAAGAAGACTATAAAAAATCGCTATCCCATTCCTAGGGTGGATGAACTCATAGATGAACTTCATGGAGTAGTATATTTCTCTAAAATTGATTTACGTTCAATATACCATCAAATCAGAATGAGGAAGGAGGATGTGCCCAAGACGGCATTTAGATGTCATTATGGGCATTTTGAGTCTCTAGTGCTACCCTTTGGCCTAACTAATGCTCCAGCCACCTTCCAATCATGTATGAATCATATATTCTGAAAACAACTCAGGAAATTCCTTCTTATTTTCTTTGATGACCTCCTTATCTATAACAAAACATGGGCAGAACATCTCCAACACATTGATGAAGTTTTGAGTATATTGGAATCTAAATCCGTATTTGCAAAAGCATCAAAGTACGAATTTGGATTAGAAGAAATTTTATATCTCAGTCATAAAATTAGTGCCAAAGGTGTAAGTGTGGATGAGGAAAATATTAAAGCAATAAGAGAATGGCCAAAACCCAAAACTCTAACTCAACTCAGAGGGTTCTTGGGCCTATGCATCTACTATAGATGATTTGTGAAGAATTTTTCAAAATTAGCATCTCCTTTGACAAACCTAACCAAGAAAGGAAATTTTAGATGGAATGAAGTGGCACATGAAGCTTTTGAAGCATTAAGAGAAAGAATGAGTTCGTGCCCAGTCTTAGTTGTCCCAGATTTTACACAACCTTTTGAATTACAATGTGATGCTTCTGGTGAAGGAATTGGGGCTATGCTTATGCAAAACAAACACCCTATTGCTTTTGAAAGTCAAAAAATTTCTAAGACAGAAAGACACTTCTCAATTTATGATAGGGAAATGTTAGCTATCATGCATGCACTGGCAAAATTCAAGCAATACCTAGTGTGTGGAAGTTTCAATATTAAAACAGATCACAATAGCCTAAGATTCTTCACGAGTCAAAAAGATCTTAATGATCGTCAACAAAAATGGATAAGTAAAATCCAAGCTTATAACTTTGATATTGAGTATGTCAAAGGAACCCATAACATGGTAGCTGATGCTTTATCCAAGCAAGGACAACTAAATACTATTACTAGTATCACAGATAATTGGAAAAATGAAATTATTGCAGAATATGCTAAAGCTCCTAGAACCAATGAGATCATGAAGGAAACATAACCAATGATGAAATCAAAATTGTGGAGGAGCTCATACTATATAGAGGAAGAATATTGCTAGTAAAAAATTCCAAAGTTAAAAGAAAGATCATGAAGGAGTATCATGACAACCCCCTATCTGGTCACACTGGATTTTACAAAACTTACAGAAAGGTAAGAGAAAGGTACTCCTGGAAAGGTATGAAGAAGGACATCATAAAACATGTCCAAGAATGTATAATATGTCAGAAAAATAAATCTAAACAACTGGTTTATTACAACCATTACCTATTCCCAATCAAAAGTGGGAGAGCATTTCTATGGATTTCATCACAGGCTTACCTAAAGTGCAAGAAAAAGATTCCATCCTGGTAGTGGTGGATAGGCTAACAAAATTTGCACATTTCCTTCCCATATCCATACATTATAAAGCACCACAAATAGCAGAATTATTCTTTAAAGAGATTTTCAAGCTTCATAGATTGCCAAGTAATATCATAAGTGATAGGGATAGCAAATTCCTTAGCCTATTCTGGAAAGAACTCTTTAGGTTAGTAGGAATTGGATTAACCCCCAGCACTAGTTATCATCCCCAAACATATGGAAAAACTGAAATTGTCAATAAGTGGCTAGAAGGTTATCTCAAAAATTATGTGGAGCCGCTTGGAGCTTGTTTCATGCGCCCTTTGCACCATCAATCTATCGTCTCTAGACAGTCATAGTCGAAGAGAGCAATTTGCCTAGTGCTATAGAGTGAAACTTTATAAATCAATTAAATTAATTAATTATATTTCTCAAATCTCTCTGTTTTGAATAATAATAAGAATCTAAGGCATGTTAACTGAAATGACTTCCTAAAATTATACTGAATTTTGAAACACAGGTCAAAGAACTAAAAGGGGTCATTACAGATAGCAAGAGATAGGGTATCCTTGTTGGGATCTCCTTTATCCCTCCTCTTTCTCTTTCTATCTAGGGTATCCTCTAGCCATGAATCTATGCCTATCACCTTGGAGGCAGTTCCTAGAGCATTTACGCTTAACATCTTTCTCTTGGGAGGAGTGAGTGTCTTCGGAGCTAAGAAAAAAGGATTCTTTGAGGCTTGTGAAACTAGCTTTGAAGAATCTTGGCCTTTCTCTACCTCTGAGGTCTTCTTCATTGCTTCACCCAACCCAATAGATTCATTCTCACTGCTTCCACCATCTCCGAGATCCACTACTTGCACTTGGGATCTACTCATAGGAGAAGTGTAGTGCTTAGGGATGGGACTAGGCTACTATGAGGCGAGGGGGGAGGAGTGACTACACCATCTTTTGATTCCTTCACCTTCTTCTTCTCTTCTTCTGATGGAGTTCTGATTATTGGGAGGGATTTGTCCTAGCAAGTCTAAGCTAAGGGAATGTTCTTGTTAGGAGGTTGATCACCTCCACCTGATGGTTGAGCTAGTCCTTGGGTAATTGCCAAAGTTGCACTTGATGTTCCATCTTGGGAGGGGGAAGCTATTGCAACTGTTGGGGAAGCTTGAGTAGTTGTACTTTTTCTTTGAATCTTCCTAGTTGTGGTCCATTCAACCTACTTTTTGAAACTTTTGATGATCTGAGCCATCATTATATATAGCTCTTCTTTTGCACCTTCATAATTTTCTAAGCTTATCGAAGTGCCTCTTATCTTATTCAGATAGGTGTTACTATATATATTCTGACCATCAACTTCTACTCTTTCTACATCGACATTAATTTTATACATTCTCACTTGATCAACTATCAGTCTAGTGAAAGCACAACCACGACTCTCAAACTCATATTTTCAATGATCCCAATAGTCTTCAATGGTGGTGACGTGCTTGATGACACTTTTGATTTGTAGAACATTCCTTGCATACCAATTTGGATCAAACATGGGCCTCAAGACTTCATAAATTTCCAACTTATACTACATTTCAAACACCTTTAGCATATTCTTGGCATCAAAATGAGTCTCACAATTGAAAGCTCCCACCTTCATAGGAAATTCATACTCTTTGTTCTTCAAACTCTCACTTAGCACATTTACTTAGATTACTTGCTGCACGATCTTGATTAGCACGATCATATCACTAGGATACCTTGATAGCTTAAAGGAAAAACCATCAAAAGCTACAAGATGCAAATACAAAAAGGATGAGAATTCAATGAAGTAATTCCCAATTTGGCTAATGGTTTCCATGGCTTCAAGGCTGAATCTCCTCTCTAGACATCCTTGTAGCTCCCTGCTAATTCTCATAGTGAATGCATCACTAACTTTCACATACTTTGTATAGCTATTTTCCAATTGTAAGCATGGATAAAACTCATAGGATTTTACATCATCAAGAAAATTTTCCACCCATGGTAGGTCGGGCCATAATTGTAGAGAAGCTAACATGTAAACGAGGAAAGAGGACATATAGAATGTGTTGTAGAATTTTGTAGCACAAAGATCATTGGTTAAACTCTCCCTTACGTCATGAGCCCAATCATTATAATGGGTGTCAAAGTAGATGACTTGCACCAAAAAGAAATATTGGTCAACAAAATTTAATGATTCTACCTCATCTTTCAATCTATGTAAGAGGACCAAGATATCTATAATCTCAAGTTTGAGATTAGTCTCGAACAGAGTCTTAGGAACCTTACTCTTGGTGCTCCGTGGTTTTTGAAACCATGTCTACATGATTTCCTTCCTCTAGATCATCTTCTTGGTAGAGAACTTAGAAATGGATCCCCCAACTACCAAATCTAAGAATTCCTCTTGCTCTAGAACTTGAAGGAAATTCACCATAGTTTTCTTGTCTATGGAAATCAACACTATGTCATCTCATAGCACAATTTGCCTTGTGTCAGGGTTGTATCAATTTATACATTCATTGATTAACTCAAAGGCCTAGACCATAATTAGAAAACTAGCTGCCTCGACCAACCCACATCCTCATAGCTTCTCAGTAATGGGATGGATCGGCTCCAACCTCACTCTCCTTTGGAAATGCTTCATGTCATAAAAATGAAGGGATGTATCTGTGAAGTTTGACAATTGGGACTTCATCCCATTCGACCCATTGAAACTTGCAAATCTAGTTGCCATTATTTTGGAAATGAATTTTGAATTAAGAAAATAAGAGGAATAGCTAATGCAACAGATACTAGCTTTTTGAAAAAGTTATGCACATTAACAAAATAACAATTCAAGAAAAAGAGTGGTAGTTTGTTAAACTATTCATATTTCCATATATATGAGAGTCTCAATTTATCCATTAATCTTTAGAGTTTGCATGAATGAATTAAAGGAGAGATCCATTGAAATAGTAAATGCATGATTTTAATGGATATCTCAAGGTCTTTTCACTATTTCATTGGCCTAACAATAACTTTCTATCTTCCCATAGTTACTTTCTCATTTTTCTTCAAATTTCAGGATGTTAACATTAGAGTACTTTGTGGGAAAATATTCCCTAAGCTAAATTCTATTCATTAACTCTTTCCCACAATGATTAGATTATTCCTATTATCATCTTGAGATGTTTTGTGCACAAATTGTGGATCCAATCTACTTACTAGCCTGTTTTTCTTTAAAATCTGGAAAATTGTCTTCATGGGTTGAAAACTCACCAAGAAGAAGACAATTTACATTTTTCCACCAACGCTTCACCTTTAATTGACCTTTAGACCAATGTCCTTTTTGAGTTCAGAAGTGTCCAAGTAAGGTACAAAAATTTTGTAGGGACCCAACTTTTGTTTCTTTTCCTTTAGAATTGCCTTTTGCAAAAAATCATCTTCATGGGTTGAAAACCTGCCAAGGAGAAGTTCATTTTGAGTTTTTCGCTAGATTTGATTATGAAATTTGTGACAAATATTTGACCTTTTTTGAGGAAAATAATTGTAAAGGGAACGTGCATTCACCATAAGGTACCTTACTATTTTCTTGTTTTTGATCCATATGCATCATTTGGTGCCCTTCACCGAAAATCATCTTCATGGGTTGAAAATAGCCTTACACTAAAAATGAAAATGATCGGATATAATTTTATAAAAATGAGAGACCATGAGCAGATATAACTTTATAAATGATCTTTGTATGAGTAACATGAATCTCCATCGAACTAGGAGCTAACCTACCCATGAGATCATTTCAACACAAAGGAAAGCCACCCAGCTATGAAATGTGGAGAAGAGGAAAATGAGAAATCTGATGGAGACTCATTCACCTAAGGGGGTTTAGACTTGGAATCAAACCCAACTAGGAATTCACTAAGACACAAGTAATCACTTTTACTACTCGGGTAGAGGGTGAAAAGTGGGCCAACATAGAATTTAACATATTTTTATTTTTCATAGATTCATTTTTTTGAAGTTGTTGTTTTTTAAATAGTCACTAATGTTCATTATTATCTACAATTATTGATGTCGGTCACCTCTTTTTTATGGTCGAACCTTCTCTATATGGAAAGGTTATTGTTCATTAAGTTTCAATTATTATTAAGTGATGTTGAATGATTTATTTGTAATTTTTTTTTATTAGTAAACAATGTTTTTAGTGTAAGGCTATTTGTTTAATTAGATGCCTACAAGAAATTTTGGGAAAGACTGAAATTCATCTATTTGCTTTCATTGTATATAGAAGTTTAGTCATATTTTTTATTGGAAATTCGCCAATTCAAAACACTACATATTAGCTTCTTCTATTTTAAAAAATAGAGTAATGGTATTAAATTTGTGATATAGATTATTATCTATATAATCTACTTTAAAATTTAGAACATAAAGAGCTTTCTATCTTTAGATTGAGCATTTCATTTTCTACAATACTTATTAAATAGAGCATTGTGTTATTGCCAAGTCTTGAGAGAATTTAGTAGATGCAATGGTAGCAAGCTTGGTAATTTTGTATAATACAGTGTATGCATATTTTATATAAAAAAATCACCATAGATTATGCCAATGGATGCAAGTTAAACATGGTCAGACTTTTGAATGGATGGTTAATTATTATCAACCTGCTATTTTGCAATTTAAAATTCAATTTTGTGCTATTTCATTGGGTGTGTTCGCTTTTGCCAGTACTCTTCTCTTTCATTTTTTCATGGAGGGATTTGAGCAAAAATAAGACTCTAGGGGCATCAACCATATCATTTGCCCAATATTTCATGTGGCATTTTTGTAAGATTAACCTTTGGCAATTCTCCCCAAGTTTTCTACAAATGTCCATTCCTTTTCACATGTCCAAAAGTGGGTTTTGCAAATTCACAGTCGATATAAAATTGCTTTGAGTTCTCTTCATTTTTCCTCTACTCTAGTATATAAACTCATTTACCTTGTTTTTCATATGGTTTATGTAAACTCATGTACCTTGAATGTGTTTACAAAGACCATCTTATGGGAAGGCAACTAGTCCCACCAACAATTATTTATCTTAAGACACCCATTTCCCAACTCTTCTCAGTCATTCTAGGCATGGATCCCAAAACATTTTGATGAGAGCTAGTTGATTCTACTCTGAATGAATTTAATCAAGCCAGTGGGTGACCATGAAACTATGTTCTATATAAGATATAAACTTACATAGTAGCCCATCTAGGCAAGGCCAAATAGCATGAGACTGGCCTAGAGCCCAGCTGTAGGGTCAAACATTACACATACCTCCCACCAAACCCACCTAAGGAGAAGGACCAAAAAATTAGAGCCCCTATCAATGACCAACAACACACTTGAAGAAAGAGCAAAAAACTTCTTCAAATAGCTAGAGAAGAAATAATATACAAGGGAAACTACTTTTGAAAACTTCTTAAATTATTTCCAAATAAATGAAGAAGAATACATTTTGGTGTTACATGCAACATTTTCATGAAAGATTGTCCTCCTACAATGACAACCAACTAATATTTGAACAAATTCATTTTCCAAAGAGGTACCCTCCCTATTGAGTGCAAATACTTATACACAGTTTATCTTAGAAGCATACCTTGCAACATCTTACTATAGCTCGTACATCACCAAGAAAGACATTCTAAAAACTATGAGAGTAATGTACATATTCTTATAATGAAAAGGCATAGTTCATAAGGAAATTAGGCAATACATTGCTCAACTAGCAATAAATGTCCAGTTGAGAAGCCGTCCACCTTACCCATTCATTGCCATAAGCAATACATTCTCAACTACTAATAAATGTCAAGCTGACAAGCTATCCATCATGTCTTGTCACTACCATTGGACAAGAGTTCACAGAAAACTATCTCCATTAATGTTGTACCATTAGAGAGTAGAGTCCTAATGTTAAAAAGTCTAAAGTTATTAGCAAAGGAACCAGAAAACTCAACAAATATTATGTATGCCTTTGCAATAGACAAGTATATGCATCGTCCAACAAATTTAGAAAGCTTATCATTATTTGAATACACAACATTCTACCCTGCATATTCAATACAAAGGAAAAAGAGTGAAAAACTAGTCATCATATGCTACATAAAGTGCAATCCACACATTGATTACAAAAACTATTACCGCAATAATCTCATGCTATACATACCTTTCATAATCAATGAACAAACATTACTACTTGGACATGAAAAATGGTGTGCAACATTCTATTGAAAAATTGTTTACAACAAAAGTAGGAACCAAATGGGGAGATATCAAACAAGATGCAATACAAAGTAGCAATGAAAATTGCCCAACAATAGATCTAGACAATGACCAATAAAAAATATTTAGGAAGATGTGATAGAAAAATACGATATCATGGATGATCTTAGACATTAAAAAAACCTGAAAGCAGTATGTGATAGACACCACTTCTTGCAATCAAAAGTTGTGCACCTATTTCTTCTTTGTAATGATAAATACTTCAAGTTGTGAAGGCAATTGAATAGCCAAAAAAAACCATAGTAAAATATGTATTAATGTCAAAGAAACTTGCATTTGACAAGCCCTTGTACTTGTTCATGAGAAGTGGCATTGGCATAGGCAAGACCTTCATAGCTAAAGTGTTCTTTGAATCATTATTACACATCTACGATAAGAAATTAGACAATAACCCATTCAAAGCCAAGGGCATTATTGTAGCCTCCATAGAAAAAGCAACATTCAACACATGCAGCTTAACTATGTACTTCATCTTCCACTTACCATGCAATTCTGCAAAGATGCTACCCCTATATTCAAATACACTAGACAATTTAAGAAAAAAATATGCACATTTGCAAATCCTTTTGATTAATGAAGCTTCACTTGTTGGCTCCTAAATATTGTACAACATTGATAGAAGTCTTTGCCAAATCAAGCATGCCCCAAAAAAGCCCTTTGGAAATATTGATATAATATTTTTCAAAGACGTGTATCAGGCACAACTTGTTTGTGATGCTTGAATATTTGAACAACCAACAATAAATAATGAAAAGATACCATACATATTCTATCATGACAAGGTGTTGAACTTTGAACTTAACATTGTCATTAGACAAATGGATGAGCAATTCATCTCCATCTTGAACTGTGCTAGAACTTCACAACAAATAGACCATGGCATCTCCAACATGAATAGAACATGACACAAGCTCTCTCCGAATGATCAAAGATTCCCCTATTTGTTTCAAATAATTTTATCCATCAATGAGCACAGTAAAAAAATGCTAGACTATTTACCCACTGAGCTCTATGTATATTTAAAGCAATTGATAGTGCAAGGACAAACCAATTGACCTTGACCACTTCCAAGTAGTGAGATCATCACTACCTAGCAGAATATGTGTCATGCTAGGAATTTTGGTTGAACTAATGGAAGGAAACTTAGACATGCATGATGGTCTAGTCAATAGAGCCAATGGTATTTTCCAAATCATGCACACAACTATTAACCCAAATATTACATGGATACAATTCAATGACCCTACCATTGGAATATTTCAACACCAAAAAATGTAATTCCTATACCAAAATTTGGTTTTTCCATCCTACACACCAATACTAAAAATAACTAAGAAAGTTAGGACAAGTACAAAGATTGTTAGATGAAAACAATTCTCCTTCTAGTTAGCATGTGCATGAACTATACATAGAGAACAGGGATTAACAATGGATGCTCTTTCATTTGATCCCCATAACATCTTCTAGCATGACCTTACCTATACTTCTTTGTCTTGTGTTCAAAATATTGGCTCAATGTACCTTATGCATGAACTAGAACATAAAAACTTTAGAATATGTCCAAAAGTTGACAAAGAAATGGACCAACTCCAAACCTTGGAAAAATGAACCCCTCAATACAGCCTCTCTTATACACTGCCACATCATGTCATTAAATGTTCCTTGAATACTCAAAGCTTCACATTACATAGCCAAGAAATTTCCTATGACCACAATCTGTTGAATACAATCATTGTATGTCTTCAAGAAACCAAACATATAACACAAGACCATCTCAACCTTTTTAGCATACATTTGAACTGCAACTTCAAAATGTCCATTTATGGGCTATTGATGTGTTGTGAAAAAATAATTATACTGCAATAAACAATAGAGTTCACAAAAAAAATCTGGAATCAATAATCACTGATCTCCATGCACCAAGAGAACCTATTAAAGATCTTTTCAACCTGATAGAAAATATCACCAGCACATTGCCACACACTACAAAGGTCACTGTCATTGGAGACTTTAACATTGACATGTTAGCTCCCATAATATCACAAGTAGTGCTTCTATAGTTCATGCATTCCCATAGATTCTATCTTACTATTGACAAGCCAACAACACAAGCTAGAAGCTTGTTAGATCATATTTGGGTTCATAATATTGAAATTCCACATGCTAAATTTACTATATTGGATGCAAATTGGATAGAGCACAATGTAGTGACATTACAATTTGACCTCCAACCCACATGAAGAAAAGGAGATGAGCGACCTCAATTTTGAACTCAACTATGATATGAATCATTTCAATGCTTATAATACAATAATTTCCTTTATAAATTTTGACAACTGCACCTAATTTCCAATAGTAAAGAATTGAATACATACTAGTCATAATGAAGACAATATTCAATCTTGTATTACACTACTATAAGTATCTAGTCACCAAGATTTTGTCTAATGCTAAACATATGGATAATCTATTTTAGAGCATCAATAACATAAAAAATAAGATGGAGTAGAGTGATGCAAAAAAAAATTATCCACAATCTGACACAAGGTAATGCACTCTCTACAACACTCACAACTTCTCCTACTACTATAAACATCAACACATCTAATTAGTTTTGTCATTTTTTTATATCTACTTTTACTCTATTTTAATGGAAGTCATTACTTTAAATAACTACTCTAAAGAAAATATAGTATCATTGTTGTAGACTTTTATATGCTTATTACTTCTACATCACACTAAATTATGCCTCATATTTTGTAGGACCGAACATGCAACTATTCTTGTGCCTCAAACTAACTCTCATGTCAAGTAGGACTCCAAAAGGTAGCCTCTATACTACACAATATAATTTGCACAAACTAGTATTTTACCAGTGCACAACATATGACCTCATTATCCTACCTACAGATTAAAGGATGAACCATACCAAATTTCCAATGTGTTGGATATTCATAGAACCTATGTCAGTAATTCTTTCTAAGTCAATATACTAGTCACCTATATTCTCATGCTTGCTAAGAACCAAACAATTCAAACACAGTCACAAATAGAACATATAGACATTCTTGACATTGAAGAACAAATGAAAATCACCACAAACATCACAAAAAACTTAATTTAAATATTAATGCCTAAGCTAAAACCAGACACAAGTTCCCACCTAACAAATTTCTTCATCAAGAAAGAGGGGCTAGTTCAAAAGAGGAAATTTTGAGTACTTTCTTCAACTTCATTCAGACATAATTGCTCAAAGTGTCCAAAAAGTTTGTAAGAAATAAAAACTCATTCCCAACACAACAATATCTAAGCTACTGAATTCACAAAGGACCTACCTAATTGAAATGTTAGGTGTCATTGTAATAGGGTAGTGTCATTTAGGTAATGAGTTTAAACACTACATGTTCAAGATGGAGAAATGAATTCAAATAAAGAAACTGTAAACTAACTCTTCACAATAATTTATTTCAACCCTGACTCATACAACATTATACCATTGCATATCTATACTGACTAATACATTTCTCTTCTTTGCAACTCTATGTCTTAGATTTCTACCAACAAACATATGCCACACTACAATAACTCCTTTCTAGAACAAGAACATCATTAGTACTTCTACATATATCACACATACCAATACCAAGGACATGTGCACTATTAAGTCCACCTCTGCAACATTCATTGTTAAACTCAATGATGAATACAACCAAGCTGCACTCTCTAAACTTGTTTTCACCACTTTCAAGGTAAACAAATTAATTAATTTCAACTTCTACCACCTCATGCTTTGCCCCTATTTTAATTTTAAAAATCTTTATTTTCTTTTACATTCATTAAATTGGGGCTCTGCATTACAAAGATTCTCATTTTTTTCTAATATAGTTACAAGAGAAACTTGAAACTTATGATAACAGTTGACAAATTTTTTAACCTATCTAATGCTCTATTTTTTTACATATTCAACTGTAACTCTTCATGAATGTTGTTTGAATTAGAACTTGAGTAGTTTTCCTAATTGATTACATATGAATGTACATAGGTTCATTTTATCTCTGGCACAACCTACACTTTTTAATAACATAAGAAACCCTACTAGTATGTTAGTTACAATTTCAGTGCTTACAATGGACACAGACACTAAATGACGATCTTGATTAATAATGATTTTCTCCTTAAATAGTATATCTTACACTTACATTGCATTGTTTAAGCTTATTTCATGTATGATATAGTTTCCCTTCTTACAATACTACAAGATGATAACTTCTTAATGGCATCTTGATTTGACTTGCAGGTTTATGACACACTAAAACCAAAAAAAGCTCATCTACAACCCTATCAACCATGTTGCACTATCTGCTAACAACCAACAACATCCTCCCACCCATATGCTGCCAACAATTTCCAGTGCTTACAATGTGCAAAGGTAACCACCTCTTCTCATGAACATTTTCTCCAATATGTAATAGACACTATAGAATAAACTATAGATTGTACTATATATGGAAAGCTTTTAAAAGAACATATACTAGAATTAGAAATGATACCATTTTAGAACTACAAATAAAACATGTAAGTAGTCATCTACCTCATGTGGCATTTCAAGATACATGGTACATATTCACTCGCACTAGATGGCAACATAATTTCAATTGAAATGGAACCATGAAGTGTAAGCTCAACAACCCCTTACTATTCTATACCAACCAGTCTATCTATTGTGTGCTTGCTTGTAATTTTCACTATCTAATCTACTAATTTGGTCTACATTTCCTCTAATTATAGAGACTATGCAAAGGAAAATGAGTTGGAAGAGCTTTGAAGCTAATTACAAACTAAAACACTTCAGCGGTCTCCACTTTATCTATTTCTATAACCAATATGTTAAAGACAAGTTACCATATATATGTTACTAAATTTTGCCCTTGGAATGACAATGAACATGGATAGTCATGAACTACTTGTCAACAAGTTATACACAAACTTGAGCTTGCATAGTTTTCCTTTATGTTAAACTGTAATTTAACTTTGGTATTGATATGTCTAAGTAATTTTATTCCTGCTAATGTAATTATGTATGTTGTAATGTTTCTATGTTCAAATCAAGTACTTTTGCTACATGTCGTAGTTCAACAGTCTCCACTTTTCTACACTATAATTTAGTTGTTCTACATATTGCACATGTTGTCTAATTTAACTTTATTATTGCTATGTTTAAGTAATTATGTTGTTCCTATTTTATTTTGTTTACTAGAATTAAGAGAAATCATTTGATGAGAATTTAAACTTTGATATTTTTCTTCTTGTATGGAGCACAATCTTATAGAAATCTATGCAATTCCAATAGGAACAAGATCACAAAAGTTGTAGGGAGTGTGTTATATTTTTCTTTGTCTAGAACTTAAGCTAATTCCAATGCTAGCAAAATTGCTTCCTTGTGATGCCTTCACCTTGTAAGATGAATGTTAATAATCATACACTATTGTATAATAATTTGGATTGTCATAACCATGTACATGTATTATAATTAACCCCAGCACAGTACACTCCTTTTGCTTTTGCAATACAGATACTCAATATTGGAGCTTGGGATTAAGCATAGTTATTAATTGATAGGTTTTTCTAATGCAAATTATACACAACATCAATTTAAAGCTTTAGAGAGCGACATAGGTTTACCATACATTTTTCCCACTATTCCATTTCTTGCAAAAGGCAAGGACTTTAGTTGCATTGTAACCCTTGTTAGTCCCTACCACTATAGGTAAGGACTAATGGTTTTGCATGTCTTTGACATTAAAATATGCCTTGGGAATTGTGTAAGTGTAGAAAAAAGTGAATATCAATTCTTCATGAGATATTCAAACTATTAATTTCACCAGTTGTTTAAACCATTGATTTCATCGTCTATCATTCAATCAATAATAGTTTAGAGTTTAGATTTGCATTCTTTTAGAGCATTTTATTTATTAATGCTTGATCCATATTTCCCATAAATTTTGGTAGTTCTCACCAGTCAAACATAAGTTTATTTTTTTCATTAGTTTGCAAAATAGTTTATCTCTTCACCATAGAAATTGAACTCTGTTTCTAGCTATTGAACTAAGGATAAATTTAAGTTTTTTTTCCATAATTAGGGAGTCGTTTAGCATGTTTTAAAAGAGATTCATACAATGTAATGAATTACATGGAATGACACTGCGATAAAAAATATTTGAAGTCTATTGCTCCCATAAACAAATTCATATTTGTCTACTCCAAAATAGTGCATATTCTATTTAATAACATAGTTTTTTCATGTTTCTAATATATTATTTATGTTGTTTTTTTCTCTTTGATTCACTACTTTTGTTCTAATCCTACATTTGGTATCAAAGTTGAAGGTGTTTGGAAGAAAGAAACATGGCAAATGATTTGCATATCCTAGAGATTGATGGAGTTCATTACCAACATATTTGAGTGGGAAAATTTTTTGGAGATCATTAAATCTGGATATGTAGAACTTGTAGATTAGGATACTCTCCAAGCTAATGAAAGGGGATTAAAGAAAGAAGTTGAGAAGAAGAATGCAACATGACATTGTTTCATATTCAGATGGCTCTTGGGAAAAGCTTGTTTCCTAGAATTATTAATGACTAGACAAAAAAAGAGGCTTGGAAGACTCTAAAAGATACTTCCCATGGCAATGATAAAATGAAGGTTGATAAGCTACAAACCTTGAAAAGAGAATATGAGAACTTAAAGATGAAGGGAAAAGAGAATGTGGGAGATTTTGTGTAAGATTCAAATATGTGATTCATAAAATGACCACTTTGTGTGATCCTATGAGTCAAGAGCATGTGATATAGAAGGTATTAAAATCTTTAACCCTAAGATGGAATACTGTAGCAATTTTTATGGAAGAAAGAAAAAATTTAGCCACCATGAAGTATGATGAGTTGTTTGGATCTCTCATATCACACGAGGATAGAATAAGACACTTCTATTAGCATTAATCAGAAGGCTTTTGCTTCCCAATTGCAAATTTCAAATAAAGGTGGTACTAGTGACATCAATAACAACAAGAAAAGCTCAAGAAGAGGTCAAAATTAGAATTATTCAAGAGGATCCAAAGGAAAAAGAGGTGCCCAAGGAGGAAGAGGTAGAGGTAGATTTGATAAAAGGAACATCCAATGCTATCATTGCAATAAGTATGGACACTTTGAGAGAGAGTGTAGACTGAAATCAGGTAATAATAATACATATTATGCTCAATAAGACAAGGATCCTCCCTTAGGTAATTTATTTTTTTGTTATGATAAAGGTGAGAGCAATGTTCATGATGTTTGGTATTTGGATTCTAGATGCTCTAACCATATGTCTGGTAAGAAGGAAATTTTTTCAAAGCTTGATGATGGTTATAGATCCAATATTACTCTTGGTAATAACAATAGAGTGGATGTTGTGACCAAAGGAGCCATGAATGTTCAGACAAAGGAAGGTAAGAAAAGTGTTCAAGATATCTGTTATACTCCAAAATTGAAGCATAATTTATTGAGTGTTGGGTAGCTATGTAAGAAGAATTATACAGTGGTATTTGAGAATATCAAATGTACTATCTATGATAAAAATAAGGGAAATAAAGTGATTACAATAGTTCCTATGACAAAGAATAGGATTTTTTTTTTGAATTTTGGCGACAATGACAATTAGCTTATTAATATGGCATATAAGGATAGAAGCTAGTTATGGCATCTCATGTATGGCCATTCGAATTTTAAAAGCTTAAAGATTCTAACATCAAATGCTTTAGTTCTTGGATTGCCTAAGGTTGAAGAGCATAAATAGATTTGTGAAGGGTGTGTAAAAGGGAAGCATGGAAGGGAATCATTTCCTAAAGGTAATGCATGGAGGGCCTAACACCCAATTCAACTTATTCATTTAGATATCTGTGGTCCTATGCAAACACAAAGGTTGGGTAAGTCATCATATTTCATTACTTTTACTGGTGATTACTCATGCATGTGTTGGGTGTATTTTTTGAAGAATAAGGATGAAGCCTTTGATACATTCAAGAGGTTTAAAGCTCGTGTAGAGAATGAGAAAGGGAATACAATCAGATGTTTGAGAATAGATTTTGGAGGAGAGTTTTTCTCAAAAGATTTTCATATTTTTTGTGAGATGAATAGGATCAAAATGAAACTCAAAATTGCATACACACCCCCAATAGAATGGAGTGGCTGAAAGGAAGAACTGTATATTGGTAGAAATTGCAAGGAGCATGTTACAAACCAAGGGTTTGAGCAATTCTTATTGGGCTGATTTAGTTGCTTCAATAGTCTATATTCTCAATAGGATTCCTACAAGTTCCTTGGGCAAGATGACTCCATATGAATCATGGTATGAGAAAAGGCCTAATGTAAATCATTTTAAACTTTTTGGTTATTTGGTTTATGTTTGCATCCGTGATTAGAATAGGCAAAAGCTAGATGTTAAAAGTGAATCATGCATTTTTGAGGTTTATAGTGAGGAAAGAAAAGCTTATAGATTATTCAATCATATTACTGATAAGATTTTTATTTCAAGATATGTGATTTTTAATGAAGGGGGAGTTTATGGTTATCAAAAAGCCATGTTGAAAAGCTAAAATTAGTTTTGGATGATAATATTATTGGGGTAAAAGTACAAAGTTGTGTCACCTTTCTCACTGACTTATCAAAATGATTGAATTTGAGTATTTCTATCTAAAAATCAATTTTGTTCAAACACATGATCTTGATAAATTTATTCTAGCTAAGTTATATATGGTCTCAGACTTTTCTAATTTGAAATGTCTATTAAATGCATGTTTTATACTAGTTAGTATCCAATTACTAAAGAAATAAAATTATTTCAGAAAATCGATGTTTCAATAATGCTTACTATTTTTTATTATATTTTTTAATAACATATAAACACCATTTTATAGAGCTCAAAGTCATGAATATTCTCATATAGAGTTCATAGTGTTTTAATTAGATATAATATATTATAATTAAAAAAATCTATAAGTATGTATTTTAACACTCAAGAACATGTCAATTTTGAAAAAGAAAAAATATTAAAATCATATCGAAAAAATTTAAAAATTATATGACGTTCTAGAGGAGAGAGTCCTTTTCTAGAATCCATAATTTTTCTTTTGGTTAAAATTATTTTGAAAAAAGTGGCGGGAGATGAAAACTATTGATTTGAATAAGTTGAAATTTGAATCATTATAAAAGAGAAAATATAGGTCTAAAGCCTCTCTTTTTTTTTTATTGTTCTACATATGTTATCTATAGCATAATCTATGATAAAAGGGAAATAAGTTTATTTCCATGTCATTTTGTGGTGCGAACTAGAACCCTAATTTCTAGCATTTTTCAGCAACTAAAAAGTTATCTTTAATAATGGGAAAATATATCATTTCTTATTCCAAATAATTATTAAGAATTATAATCCTAAACTTCATCCATTTCTACACATTTCATTAGTTTACTTCATTTTCAAATTCTAAATAATAATACCAGTTTTATGTAATTGAAGGTGAACAAGTATACTTTTGTTAGCCTTTTCCTTGTAAAAGGGTGACATAGGTTTGTGCTTTTACCCATTGTTGATAATGATAATGAGAAACCAACTAATGGATCTATTTCAAGATCACCAAGACCACAAAGTAACCCCTCACCAATTTCAAGAGAAAGTCCATCCTCAAGTCCTCCAAGAAAGGTAAGAAGATTAAGTGATATCTATGAGAGTTGTCAAAATCAAGTGCATGAAGAAGATCCAATATGTGAGACAATTGCATTACTTGCTAAAGCTCATTTTGAGCCATCATATTTTGAATATGTATGTTCTAATGAGATTTGGATGCAAGAAATGAATGAAGAGATGGATTCCATTCATAGGAATGAGACATGGGAGCTTCTAGAGCTTCCACATGTGAAGAGGAAGATTGAAACTAAATGGGTCTACAAGAGCAAGTATAAGAGTGATGGGAGTGTTGAAAAATACAAGTCAAGATTGGTTCCTAAAGGTTTCAGTCAAATGTATGGAATTGATTATGAAGAAAATTTTGCACTAGTAGCAAGACAAGAAACTATTCGGATGCTAATCTCCCTTGTAGCTCAAAAGTGCCTTCTTGAATGGGAACTTAGAAGAAGAAGTATATGTGGGACAACCACAAGGTTTTGAGATTCAAGGCAGAGAAGATCATGTGTACAAGTTGAAGAAGGATTTGTATGGCCTCAAGCAAGCACCACATGCATGGTATGCAAGGATTGATGGATATTTTTAGTAGAATAGCTTCCAAAGAAGTAAGAGTAAAAATACCCTTTACTGCAAGCAAGAAGGTCATGATGTTCTCATTGTGAGATTGTATATTTATGATTTGTTATATATGGGTAGTAGTTCAAAAATTAAATATGAATTCAAAGTTTCTATGATGAATGAATTTGAGATGAAAGATTTGGGTTTCGTGAAGTATTTTCTTGGCATGGAGGTTTATCAAGGTAAAGATTAAATTTTTATTTGTAAAGAAAAGTATGCAAAGGATATGTGGAAGAAGTTTGATATGACTGATTCTAAACCTATTTCTACTCTAATTTCTTATGGAGTTGTATTGTGTAGAGGTGATTGTAGTAAAATTGTTGATGAGAAATCATAGAAAAGAATTATGGGTAGTTTGACATTTTTAATGCACACAAGGCATGATATTGCTTATGCAATTTCATTGGTTTCAAGGTATATTAAAAATCTATCAAACAAATATATGAAGGCATCTGAGAGAATTTTGAGGTATGTGAAAAGCACAGTAGATTTTGGAATTCACTATTCTTCTGATAAATTTGAGCTTGTTTGGTTCAGTGATTCAGATTGGGGTGGTAGTTTGGATGGTAAAAAATCTACATCTGGTAATTGTTGTTCTTTGGGTTCTAATTTCATCACATGGAGTTAAAAGAAACAAAGTATGGTTTATGTCTCTTCTATAGAAGTGGAATATGTTGCAATTACATCAGCAGGCATACAAGCTTTATGGTTTAGAAAGATTCTTGAAGAAATTGGAGAGATACAAGTTCAACCTAATGTGATTTTTGGTGACAACATTAGTGCCATCAAATTGGCCAAGAATTTGGTTCATCATAGCAGGACTAATAATTTTGATCTGAAACAAAATTTATCATAGACTTGGTGCAACAAAAGGTGGTTGAGTTGAAGTACATCAACACAAACATGAAAATCATAGACATCTTCACAAAGGAAGTTGCAAAAGATCAATTTTTGACGCTTAGAGATCAAATTGTAGGTTCTCTTAGTATCAAGGGGGAGTATCAAGATTGATGCTTCACAAGATATTCAAACCATCAATTTCATCATTTGACACTTAATCAATAATAGTTTAGAGTTTAGATTTGAATTCTTTAAGTGTAGTTTATTTATTAACCATGATCCATAGAGCCCAAAAGTTTTGGTAGTTGTCACTAGTCAAACAAAAGTTTATTCTATTCATTAGTTATCAAAATAATTTTTTCAAATAGTTTAACTCTTTACCATAGAAATTGAACTCCAGTTTGAAATATTGAACTAAGAGTTTAAGTTTTTTCCAGAATTAGGGAGTTGTTCAACATGTTTTAAAAGAGATTCATACAATGTAATGAATGATATGGAATGAATATATTATTTTTTATTTCTTATTTCTTATTTCTGTTGCTCCCAAAAATAAAGTCTATTTTGTCTGCTCCAAAATAGAGCATATTATGGTTAATAACAAAGATCTTTTTCACATTTCTAGTATATTGTTTATTTTGTTTGATTCTCTTTCATTCGTTGCTTTTGTTCTAATCCTAAAAAATCCCAATAAATTCTTCCTTATTCATTTTATTTTTTCTAAATTTTTGTACCATATTTCATCAACCTCCTATTGGCTATGGAGGATTTTCCCTGTACTATTTCATATTTTTCTTGTATAAAATCAAATTAAAAGACAAAACCACTAATTTAGTACAAGATAGGAGAATCCCCAAAGGATATGTCCAAGCCCCAAGAAAATAACCACACAATGGAAACAAAATAACAATGCAACAACAATGTAAGATATGATACCAAATCACAACTCTTTATTCGTAAAATAACTATTTACATGCAATATTCCTAGTTGTAAGGCCTTTCGAGTTAGGGCCAAATACAACAGCAATTACAAAAATAGTTTTGCAAGATCTAGTAGGATTCAATCCAAACACTACTCCTAGCTAGCCCAGATATACATTCTAGAAAAAAATCACCAAGGAAGCCTAAACTTGTGCTTGCAAACCCACCAAGAAATCTCCTAGTTTTCAAGCAGCAGCTACTAGCTCTTCAAAGTTTGCATCCTCTTCTCCAAGATGGATGATAATAATAATAAATCCTAAAGACTCAACAAAACCCCCTACTTATACCCAACTAAGCCACAATTTGGCCTAGTTCATTACAAATTAAACTAAAACTCATACATTAAATATATGTTGAGCCACAAGTTGGCTACAACACAAATTAAATACCCAAAGTTGGTTACAACATGAATTAAATACCAAAATTTGTCTCATAGACAACTCAACACCTAAAGGAACCAAGACCAAATTGAGCATCAGAGAAACCAAGCCGAGCATCAACCAAAACACCAAAATCTTAGAGCTCCCAATACATGACAAGAAACCAACACATGTCAAGAACTGCAATGAATTTTGAGAAAATTGTATCTCCTAAGCCCCTTTAGGGACTAATCCCCTTCAATGACCAAGATCCTCATCCACAACTACACCCATTTAGTGACCAAGCACCTCTATTTGGTGATTGAGTCCACAACACTTAGCCAAAAAACCTCCAATCATGCACGATTGTAAGAAAGCCTAGGATGCTCCTACATCAGACACCCTAAGTTCAAAAAATATTTTGATTAGCTGGAAGAACATCTTCTGGGATTCCACACATAAATCCAAAACTGGTTCTTTACATACATATCCTCCAAGTCTTCAACTTGCACTCTTTCGCTTGACCTTCTTCTACTTATTTACATACATCTTAGATATACTACATGTTTGCTTTCCATACTAATCTCCAAGCCTCTCTTAATCTCTCAACTCAACTCAACTACCAATAATCAGGTCCCTTCTATCGATCTCTTCATTTTACAAAGGAATCAAGGAATGATTCTTGCCACCTTTCTCAATAGTAAACACATTCGTGACACAATCATGCATAACCCTACATTCAAACCTACCAAGACCTACTAAGCAACACATGACAACTGTTCTTGTTCAAAATATCACACTATGCTTGATCCTTATATGACCCAATTTGGAAATCAACAAGGCATTGTTCCCTCACCTCCAAAGCATGCTTAGCTTGTAACCATCCAATCCTACAAGGATAACAATGTCTCACTCTCTTCAAACCAAGTTTCTGAACCATCTCCTCGGTAAAAAGGTTATCAATGCTACCATCATCCACAATCATCTTGTAGACTTTACCACCAAACTTACAACAAGTCCTAAACAAACTAGTCCTCTCACCAATCAATACTCGCCAAGCTAGTAAACTCCTTCTTGATTTGGCTAACTATCCTAGACTACAACCTCATTCCCAACATAAAAATTTCTTACCACAAGGACATTCAAAATATATATTCCCTTTTTCACCTCATCTAAAACAATTACCACTAAACCCACCTCTACCTGTCCTTCTCTTCTAATCAACAAGTTTTGGTTCACCTTCTGTACTCAGTTTAGCCTTTGCCAAGCTATTCTTCTTCTTCTTTCCTCTAGCATTACCTTGAATTTTCCTCTTGAACTTATCTTCTACCTTCAAAGCATACTGATAATCTAAGAATCCTCAATTGAAGAAATATTCATCATACCAAGCTTATCTTTAATATTGAATCTCAAATCATTAATGTACTGGCCTACCTTCACCTTTGACAATTCTCTATGTCCAGACTGAATAGTTAACTTGTATAACTCCTCAGTATAATATTTTACAGTCATATCCTTCTATTTTACATTCTACAACCTCTTAAACAACTCAAGTTCATAATCAACAAGAATGAACTTAGCCTTCATATTAGTCACCATCAATCTCCATCTAGTGATCTTTATTTCATCTTCCTCCTCTCTATCTTTTTGTAGTTCTTTCCACCAAAGAGAAGCATGTTCTTTCAGCCTAGTTTGTGTCAACCTTACTTTGAGTAGATCCTCAATATCCTCATGTTGGAAACATTAAAGACTATGCTTAGTTACTAAGAGGGGAGGGGTGAATCAGTAACCTTTAAAACTTTATCAATTTCAGCACTTTATAGCAACATTCCAATTATCATTTATTGATCTAATTGCATGCATGAGAAACTAAAAACATAAAACATTCATAACACTTGAACACAATAATTTGGTGACCCATAAGCCTTCCAAATAGAAAGTAAAATTAGGGTGGGCATTATACCCACAAAACTTCAATACTGCAGCATAAAGTTGGCCTATTAAGGCTTACAATGATCACTTCTGATGATCTACCCTATTAGGAGAAAATTAGGACTGTTAGGTCCACCTTGTTAGAGGTTTCTACAAACACACAATAAAGTATGCACTTAGTAAAGAGATTTTGAGAAAGACTGTTAAGTCTACCTTGTTAAAGGATTTAGACTGATTCACCTATTAGAATGAAACAATAGATCTCTGACTTACAACTGATTTTCTGATAGAGATTCCTTGAAGTACTAATCACCTTTTGTGATGGATATGTCTCTGCTGCTCCTTTTTTTATATGGAATCCAATATATACTTTATCTATTGCTTGATCTTATTCATATTCTTACTTACTTATATTCATGACTTACACACTCTCACATACACTAGATATGATACAATACATGACATATATACCAATCCAATTTACAAAATTATAGAGTTAGCCAATATACAAGTTAACACCAATATTACAAAGTCAACCCATATGAAGAAACTCGAGTTTTGAAGATCGACTTGGTGAAGTTTTAATATTTGGCATCCACTGTCATTACTTAGCATTGTCATGCATTTAATAGAAGTAGAAGCTTGGTCCATACTAATCACCTCAAAGTAGTCTCAAACTTGGTCTACACTGGTGACTTGGTAAATACTATGTCACTTGGCATAAACTAAATTACTAGGTTACCATGACTTCACTCAGTAAACACTAACTTCGCATATGGCTCGGTTAACACTAGCTTCACATCACATGAACTGCTAGCTCGGTAGAAACTGCAAAGCTCGATAACCACTGGAGTGCTTGGGTTGAACTTCTAGACTTCATATTGCCTGATTCTACTCAATTTAAACTGTTGCACTTCACACTAATTGAATTCCCTTGGTAACCACTGGAATGCTCGGTGGCCACTGGAATTAGTCCAGAAGACTCGATAGCAATTGTAGAATGTGGTGGCTACTGAATTACATGGCAAACATTGTAGATTGTTCAATGAGCTGAGTAGCCATACAAAATCTGAATAAGTGTTGTCACTAATAAAAAAAATTGACTAATCTATCAACAATCTCCCCCTTTGGCATTAGTGACAAAAATACTTATTAGCCAAAACTTATATGCATTACCATATGATACTGGCTCAGAAGGGTATACTATTTTGAGATTTTTTAAAATTTGTCTTTGTATGTATATACAGTATAATATACAACATATCTACAAAATTTTCCTCTGCTATATACATTTTCTTCCTTTGCATGATTCTCCCCCATACAATATACATAGTGTCTCACTATACTTAGTCTCTCCCCCTTTTTGACAATAATACCAAAGTTTTATTCAAAACTTATTTACATGGAGACACCAAAATGAGATAGAAACTTAGAATGTACCTTAAGAATGAGTACTAGAGCTTTATCCCAATTTTCTTGCAAAATCTTGCATGTATGGAGAGAAATTTGAACTTCTGTAGAGAGTTCTATCATGTGATTTGCAATAGAGATGTTATTGTCATGGATCAAGGTTTTTGAGTAAGCAATGTATTTCTACATTGTATCCATGATAGGAAGGCTCATATTCTTAATATCTATCAATGTAGACCGGATCCTTGTTTCTTCTCTCAACAACTTGGCTTGCATGTCTGACATAAATCTAATCTTCATATGATGTGCAGAGCTTGAACTAGAGTCAAGTTGCAATCGTTTTGCACTGGCTTTCAGATCTTCATCAATCTTTGTCATTTTTCTCTTTATCTCCTTTGTGAACTCGGTAACATCACATAACTTCACAGAAAGTGATGTCACATTGGTGCAAGAGGTTTCAAGATTGGTCAAAATTGATAGAAGCTCAACTTGTTGAATGGAAATTTGTTGAGCACTATGCTCAAGCACTTTATTATCAAATTGCTTTTCTACTTTCTCAATTAACTTACCTTGACCACTAGAGTCCTCATTAAACTTTTGGAATAAATCTTCTTATTGTAATAAAATAGGTTGAGATTAATCTATCTCAATACCTATTGCCTCAGACAAAATGTTCTTGGCATCATCAATAATTTTATATTCCCTATCTCTTTCTTCTGTCAATTTCTTCTTCTTTGCCTTTTTTTGGAGGAGTTGACCAGCTATATGCATTTGATCTGTAGTGAGATTATCAAAGTCCCATTTGAGAATTTCTATTTCCTCATTTAGGTATATATCCTCTTCTATCTCCTTACCTCTACTCAAAATATTGTACTCAATTGAGCCTTAGGTTCAACTATCCTTGTACTTAATGCTTTTGTATCTGGGATGGAAACAATTGTGGATATACTAGGACTTGCTGTGAAAATTGATATATTACTAACTTATGGAATACTAACAGGAATGCTTGCTAAATCCAAAACTAAAGTAGACAAAACTGTAGTATTCAAAACTTAAGTACTTATTGCTAATGAGTTCAAAATTGTAGAAGCCAGTGTATCCATTATTGATGACTACAACTCAGGAGCTGAAGAAGAGGGAGGTTGTAGCTGGGTAGATGAAGCGGTAGACACTTATATCAATGATGTGCTGAGCTGTGTGGGGGTGAAGAGTGGTTGGATGTCTGAAGTATCTCTAGTTGTCACAATCAAACTTGCTGAAGTTGTCTCCGAGCTTGATGTAGCTACTAGTTTTCTTGGAGAGTGAGGAAGTGAGGCAATGACTGCAGCTACTATCTTCATAGGGTCAGTCTCCTCATCATCTTCTTTATCTTCCTTGGTAGCTTCTTCCTCTTTATCTTCTTCAACTTCCTCATTGTCAAAATGTGTGCGCTCAATGTAAGTTTCTTCTTCCTCATCATCATTGTCATCATCCTTAACATCTACTGGGAAGTCACTTTGTTTATTCAAATGATAAACATTCTTCCACATACTTGTGGTATTCTTAACCACATGCTCTATATCCTTGATCAAATTAAACAAGTATTAAATCTAAGAGTCATCTTATCTTTATTTTTCTTTAAGGACTCTTTTACCTCAGCATCTGTCATGCTAGGTAGCAATTGCCTCAGGGTTTGTGCATAAATATCTTTTGTTGTTTGCATTGCAAAGCCCCATCTTGGCTTTATTCTCTCTAATAATTCATTAGAGATTTGGGAGGCTATCTGATCTAGTGAATACTTCCATCTTCCCATTTGGTTAACACTAGTTCTTCAACCTTTTTTTTTTGCCTCTGTCCTAGTTTCATACTTCAAGGATTTGAAGTTGGTTATACTTGCACCTTCTTCCATTTTCTTAAATATTTCTTGGAAGTTGGGAGGAGATTTTCTAAAGACAATATCATTGTCTTTCTTCCTAGACCTCCTTGTGAAGACTGTAGTGGATGGTTTAGGTGGCTTGGTGATGATCACTGATGAGACTAAAATTTTCCTTTATTTTGTGGTGTTTAAGATACTTTGTTGATACTCTAATTTTCTTTGTTAAAACACTTATGGACCTATGTTTATCAAACCTTTGATGAACCTATGGGGGTAGAAACTATGTCATATTTTTCTCATATTATATCTAGTATGCAGTATTTCATATAGTTATCAAAATGTGTGTCCTTATGTTTGAATTTAATTTCATAAATTTTTATTTGCAAACATGATTTGTGTCATAACTAACCTATTAATGAAGACTAAAAGATGATTGGGGGGATTCAAAAGTTAGGTGTCAACAGCATTCAAGGAGAAGTGAGTGCTAAGGAGCAACCACAATGGAGAAAGTTGTAGCAGTTCCAGAAAACACGACAATGAGTAAGGAGGAGCTATGAAGATTCATTGCCTTCTCTGCATTTACTCTGTGGTGAGCAGATGTTAAGATTTTATTATTCTCGCCTTAAGCTGTTATTTCTTCTTCCCACCTTCAGTTGTTCTCCCTATTTTCTCTCCTGCAAATTTAAACCTAGGACATTTACTTTTCTATTATGAAATAAAGTGTTGATCTCCTATATATGTAGGAATCGACCCCAGTGTGTTAAGTTTTTTAGCGAGTAAGAAGAAAAGTTCTGAGAGCAGACTGTTAACTTTTATAGTTGTATTTTATAGTTCTGTGTTATGTAATGAATATCTAAATGGAATGAAATAGTTTTCTTTGGCTTTTATCCTATGTTAATAGTTTAGAGAAGCCAGCCAATGGGGCCCACTTGGGAGGTGGATTAGATTAGGATAGAATAAATTTATTTTCAAGCATTAGTAGTATGTTAAGTAGAAGTACTAAGTTCCTTCCTATAGCATCGCACTCTGTGAATGTTCCTGCAGCATATGTGAGAACAATTTAGTGGATGAGCCAAGTTGGAATATCTGTTATCTTTTCTATTGTATTTCCAGTATTCATAGAGTTAAGTGTTTTACCTACCTGCAGTAGTAGTGTAAGTTCTTTTCCTTGAATTTTTACTTTCCTAGAGCATAAGCCTAGAGACTCATTAAGAGACCTAGTGCACATACTGTGCCAACCATTTCAAGTATATGTCCATGGGTTGATAAGATTAAATGCACCTCATGGTGGGTAAAATAGTCCTTAGTTTGAATATATTATTCTTAAGCAAGGCCTAGTGCATGACTATGATACACCTATTGTGAGGTGGTTCAATCACCTTGCCTTTCTTCTTCAAGGGTTCTTCTTCCTTCTTAGACTCATCCTCTTCCTCTTCATCTATATCTTCTCCTTTTCCCTTAGTTAACATAAGAGGTGTGCTTGATTTTAGTTTCTCTATCCTCCTCTTGCCTTTGTTAACCACTTGTGGGAGCTTTATCTCCATCTCTATCCTTGCCTTTTCCTCATCATATGTTCCAAAGTGTGGTACCTTTGGATCAAAAGGTTCATTAATCAGAGCTTCAATGATGTCTTTTACTTCATCAATGTTTACCTCATAGGGAAGAGGTTTTACCCATACCATTATGGGCTTTACTGCCTGAATGTAGACTCTGTCACTGTCTACCATGAGACAACCATCATCTTTGTAATCTTCTACCAGCTTCTTAGGAATTCTAAATCTATTAATCATTTTTTCTTTGAAAACTTCAAAGTAGTTATCCATAATGCTAACAAAATTCTCTCCCATTTCTACAATGTATTCATTTATTTGGTATAATATAGGCACATATTTCGTCGATACTACCATGCCTTTGGACAGGAAGAACTTCTAAACATAGAAGAACAGACAAATCAATAGAAAGCCAAATTTTTAGGGGTTGTTCTTGGAAGTCTGAATATTTTCCTGGTTTTTGTTGAATTGCTTCAACAATAGGTCTTCCAAGTCATAAGACAAATTGTTCTTCACAACTTTGTAAATTAGGTCCATAGCTTCACATGATACACTATTGAGGCGGTTTGAACTATATATCTTGTGAGCTATCACATGTATCTTGAATTTTAGTTCTGCATCTATCATTACTGATTTTCATGCCTCTATCATCCAACTTAGCTAGGGTTTTCTTTTCTAGCTCAACCCAAACTAGGATTTTGGTGGTTTTGTCTTTCTTGAGCATGGAGAGGTTGGTGATGTAATGAATCATTTTCTTTTTAATCAAAACTGGTTGCTCAAGCCATCTCTAACCATTATGCACTCGACTTCGAATGTATCTAATCCACTTGACTTGAAAACCTTAGGGCATGTGAGGAATGTAGGTCAAACCTTTGTCTTCCAAATGTTTATGCTCGAGTTTGAGAATACCATTTACACATAATTCTCTTGGGGCATCATCCATTTCTAGGGTTCCAATTTCCTAAATAGAACACTTGAAATGAGTTTGAATATTGTTAATAAGGAGTACCTTAGGTGGGATTTGCGATTGAGCTCCGCTTGGGTCGAGGGTTTCTATGATCGTGGACACAAGTTTGAAATCTAGCACTTTCCACTTGACTCCTTGCACAAACATCTCATACCCTTTCTTTGCTTTGTTATAGCTACTGTTGGATGCCATGAATACTCAGTAAAATTATCAAAACCTTGAAAACCTTCTTGCAAATTTGGATGAAGTTGTTTGATCACACTAGAATTTGTTTTCTTTGCAATAGCACTTAGACTTCACCATGAAAAATGAGTTTCATTTCATGTTTTTGTTGAAACTTCACCATTACTGCTTAGTACAAAGGTAGTTTTAATGACATCATGCTTATGCTTGACAAGATTTCATCAACTATTTAATTGATTACTCGATGAAGACTTCATGACTCGATAACCATGTGTGACTTGTTACTCCCAACCTTGCTCGGTAGAGTCTATGACCTAACCTTACTCGATAGAGAAGGTAACTCGGTGATAACTGATACCATTCTTTCTTAGTGATCCTTTTGTATCTTGAATACTGATTTGGATCTTTGTCACCTATCAATTTGGAACTATTTGAATGTGATCTTGATAGCGCAGCTCCAGTTATCCTTTGGAAACCTAGTTGAAAATTATGGAGTCACCCACTTCTTGAGTGACATGATCATCATTACTTGAACTAGCTTTCTCAGTAGATTTAGGAATCCATTGATGCCTCGTCCACTTTTGAATGTTATCTACTTTTTCTTTCTTTTCATCTTCAACTCTACCTATATTCATGCAATTCTTGGCTAAACAATCAAGTTTGATACATTTAAAACATCTTATGGTGGTATCTCTTTTCCTCGTGTGATGTTTAACACAATTCATGCCAATGTGTCCATATTCTCCATAGTAATGACATCTACACCAAGTGTTGTAGTCCCAATTGAATATTGCTTTCACAAATTTTTTTGTTGGATTGAATGACTTAGTTCTGCAATCTGATGCCTTGTGACCTTGTTTCTTGCATTTGTGACACTTTCCCTCAAATTTTGGTTTATCTTTGCATTCATTAGCCTTATGACCATACCGATTGCAATTGTAGCATTTACCATTGAATTTTGCTTTACCATTACTCCAAAATTTGTTTGATGTATGACCTATCTTACCATAGTGATTGCAAGTAGGTATTTGATTCCTTTAAGCACCTTGTTCAGAGGATTCACCTTTTTCTTTTTATTCAATTCCTACTTTACCCTTTTGCCTATAGAGATTCTACTCATTTAGTTGATTTAATCGATTCATGTCTACTTGAGATTTCATCATTCTTTCATTGATTTTTTTTTCAATGTTTAGGTCATTTTTCATCTTTCACTGATTTGTTTTTCAAACCTCAGCTCATTTCTTATTCTTTCATTGAATTGTCTGTCCAAATTTAGATCATTCCTTAATCTTTCATTAATCTATATTTGGCTCATGATTTCCTCATTTGCATTGGAGATTTGATTCATAAGATCTGCATGCCAAAGGGATTGGTTCTGGATTTCATTATTTCTTCCATCCATTTCTTCTTTCATTTTGTTCCTCTATTCCAAGATTTCACATAGCCTTACTGATTGAATTTCTTGTTCTCTTTTGAGCTTTCTTACTTCTTCTAGCAGGGAATCATTCTTGTCTAGGAGTTCTTTGATTGCATCATTTGCTTCATCTGAAATGCTTGAAGGGAAAAAATCTTCAATTCTTTCTTCAATGTATTGATGACCATTCATTTGATTTGCAAGTTCCTTCCTCGTTTCAAGGATTTGGAAAGTTGCTCTTTAGCTTTCTTGAGTTGTGCAATGGCCATTTCTAGATCCAACTTTTCATTGTCAATTTCCTTATCAAGTTTGAATAGATCTCTATATTCTTGATCTTTGCTCAAGTTGTTAAACTTTCTCCTTAGAACCACAAAACTCTGATATCAATTGTTGGAAATATTCAAGACTACGCTAAGTTACTGAGAGTGGAGGGGTGGATCAGTAACCTTTAAAACTTTATCAATTTCAACTCTTTATAGAAATATTCCAATTATCACTTATTGATCTAATTGCATGCATGAGAAACTGAAAACATAAAACATTCATAACACTTGAACACAATAATTTGGTGACCAGAAACCTTCTAAATAGAAAGTAAAACTAAGGTGGGGATGATACCCACAAAACTTCAATACTATAGCATAAAGTTGGCCTGTTAAGGCTTACAATGATCACTTCTGATGATCTACCCTATTAGGAGCAAATTAGGACTGCTAGGTCCACCTTGTTAGAGGTTTTCACAAACACACAATAAAGTATGCACTTAGTAAAGAGATTTTGAGAAAGACTGTTAAGTATAACTTGTTAAAGGATTTAGACTAATTCACTTGTTAGAATTAAATATTAGATCTTTGACTTACAATTGATTTGCTAATAGAGATTCCTTGAAGTACTAATCACCTTTTGTGATGGATATGTCTCTATTGCTCCTTTTCTAATATGGCCTTCAATATACACTTTATCTGCTGCTTGATCTCATTTGCATTCTTACTTGCTTATATTCATGAATTACACACTCACACACACACTAGATATGATAAAATGCATTACATATATACCAATCCAATTTGCAAAATTACAAAGTTGGCCAATATATAGTTTAACACCAATATTACAAAGTTGGTCCATATGAAGACACTCAAGTTCTGAAGACTAACTCAGTGAAGTTCAAATACTCAGCATCTACTATCATTACTCGGCATCATCATGTATTTGGTAGAAGCAGAAGCTTGGTCCATACTAATCACCTCAAAGTAGTCTCGAACTTGGTCTACACTGGTGACTCAGTAAATACTGTGTCACTTGGCATAAACTAAATTACTAGTTTACCATGACTTCACTCGATAAACACTAACTTCACATATGGCTCAGTTAACCCTATCTTTGCATCACATGAACTACTAGCTCGATAGAAACTACAAAGTTTGGTAACCACTGGAGTGCTTAGGTTGAACTGCTAGACTTCATATTGCCTAATTCTACTCAACTTGAACTGTTGTACTTTACACTAATTAAATTCCCTTGGTAACTACTGGAATGCTTGGTGGCCACTAGAATTAGTCGAAAAGACTTGGTAGCCACTATAGAATGCGATGGCTATTGAATTACATGGAAAACACTGTAGATTGTTCAATGAGCTTGGTAGCCATACAAAATCTAAATAAGTGTTGTTACTAATTACAAACTTTACTTGTATGTCAACACCTCGAGCTCATTTTAGTCTTCCAATTTACCAATCCAATCAATGAGGTCTTCGAGAGTTAAAGTACCATCCATCTTATGCTTTGGCTTCAACTAAGATCCAAGCCTAGCAAAATAACTAGCCCTAGTTCTAATAGGTATCTCAACACAATCAATTCTATCCTCACCATTAGATCTAATAACTTCAAAGTCTTTAGAAACTTCCTTATAACCATCATTAGTACCCACATGCTTAAGTAGAACACCTAAAGCACTCATAATTTCAAAAATCATGTCACTCTTCATCAATGCAATCTCACATCTAAATTCTACTTTAATTTTCTTTGAGATCCTTTCTTCCATAGCATCACTAAGATCATGAATTTCCCAAGGGTCTAATCTTCTTGGAGGCATCTTCTAAGATTTTTGAAAACCCTAAACAATAGATTCACAAATCTAGAAGATCAATCATCTCCACTAGATCAAAATTCTCTTCGATCCTTCACCCAAGTCTTGGTGCAAACTACCTACTCAAGAAATCATTCACTCTAATACCATCTAATGCAGTACAAGGTAGGAGAATCCCCCAAGGAGAAGTCCCAACCCCTAGCAAATAACCACACAATGGAAACACAACAACAATGCAAAAACATTGCAAGATCTGATACCAAACACAACTCTTTATTCAAAAAATAACTATTTACATGCAATATGCCTAGCTATAAGTCCTTCAATGTTAGGGAAAATACAACATCAATTACAAAAAAAATTTTGCAAGATCTAATAGCATCCAATCAAAATACTACTCCTAGCTAGCCCAGATCTGCACTCTAGAAGAAAACCACCAAGGAAACCTAAACTTGTGCTTACAAATTTGCCAAGCAATCTCCTAGTTTTAAAGTCGTAACTACTAGCTCTTCAAAGTTCATAGCCTCTTCTCCAAGATGGATCATAATAATAATAATGTTTAAAGACTCCACAAAACCCCTTAATTTTACCCAACTAAGCCACAAGTTGGGCTAGTTCATTACAAATTAAATTAAAACCCATACATTAAATATATGTTGAGCTACAAGTTAGATACAACACAAATTAAATAACCAAAGTCGTCTACAACATGAATTAAATACAAAAATTTGGCTCATAAACAACTCAACACCAACAAGAACCAAGACCAGACTGAGTATTAGAGAAACCAAGTCAAGTATCAGCCAAAACACTAGCATTTCTGAGCTCCCAATGTATGTCAAGCAACAAACACATGTTGAGCATTGTAATGAATGCCAAGAAAATTGTATCTAGTGAGCTCCTTTAATAACTGAGCCCCTTCAATGACCAAGCTCCTTAGCCACAACTACACCCCTTCAATGATTGAACATCACTAGTTGGTGACCGATTCGACAACACTTAGCCAAAATACATCCAATCATGCAGGATTGTAAGCAATCCTAGGATGCTCCTACATCACCCGCCATCTACTTGTCATATGCATAGCCTATAAGATATCCCTCTTCCATATTTCACTGCAACTAGTTCTTTGATGTGGGATCCTTTATTCCCATGGCTTGTGCTCATTTTCTTGAAATGGTCATCGTTGATTTCATTTTCTAGCTACACAACCTTTAATTCCATTTAATCGTACACTATTTTTTTGGGGGTTTTTTTGCAAATCAGAGATTCATACTGGTATAAGTTGTTGTGAAACTTGTGGCTCCTTCAATTTAGGGTAGTTCTTCTAGTTCAACAAAGGTGGATTGCACTTAGTGGAGGAGGTGTAAATCTTATATCTAGTATGCAACTTCTATCGTATTTTACTTTTCAATGTGATGGATTTTGCAAGTGCATTTTAGAATTAATGTTCCTAAATGTCAATGTTCATCTATTACCCATGGGATTGGAGAAATTGTATCTATCTGAGACCTTTACCTTGAATGTTATGGATTTATAGTGTAGGATTTTTGTTATGCTACTTTTTTTTAAAAATCTTTATCATATATATTTTTATTAGAATTACTACATTTCAAGTTTTTTGTTATTTAGTATTTCTATTGGTGTAGGAGTTTGGTAGCAATTGCAAGTGTCCGATGTAGAAATCTAGCAACTGTGTCAAGCTTCCAAAGATATATTTCTTATCAAGCCTAATTTTCTCAAACTTGAGGGCCCCATTATGATCTATGCTTAGTTTTCCAAATTAATTTTCTTCTATTCTCTTCCTTTTCTTTTTTTGTTTAGGTTTTATGGGTTTAGTTGTTGTTCTTAGTTTTCCTATCATTTTCTATTTTACATTTGTTGATTAGGTTTATAAAATTAGAGGCCTCCTTATTAGTTGTGGTCGGCCTAAGTTGTTTTCATGTATATTCATTTGGTGTTGTGTTTTACTATTGGTGGACTCTACCTTGATTCCTTGTATACATCATACTTGCACTAAGCTTTGTCAAGAAGCCTCTGACCAGAGCATAATTTCAAACTCTTAAACATGTAGCTTAAGATTAGTTTCCAACAATGGAGTGGGTCTTTGAGTAGTTGAAATGTATTTTATGATAGTCACATTGAGATAATTTTTGAGAAGATGTAATATACTATTTATTTTGTATTTCTGATTTTGATGTTACTACTTAATTAAATGTCTATTTGTCAAAATGAGCTAATTGAGTGTAATATGTTGCTTCTTATCCCCACCTTTTAGTCTACACAATAAAGAATGAGATAATTTGTAATTACTTGCAACACAAGTATTTCAAATGCACTTTATCAATACATTTTTTAGAGAATTTATGGAACAAAATATTCTATTAAACTTTAAGCTATTTCTCTTGGGCTACAAATATAAAATACATGTTCGTGTGTTGAATTTACAAGCTGAGTTATGGTGTTAATCTCTCACAAACTATTAAACTCACCAAACTAGATGCACATCTTGTTTTTGTGTAATGGAATGGTTAATTCTTGGAATGCCATGAACACAATATTTGGAAATTTGAAATTAGCAGCCTATGTCTTGCTTGGAATGGATATTTTCAATTGAATGTTTTAAAACTTTATATAGGATCATAATAAGGTTATGTTGCTATGGGGATTTTCTATTTATATTTTGTCAGTGGTACGAGTCATAGCATTTACAATGGGATTTCAATACGGTCATTTTATTCAAGGGATAGACTACACGAATTGAATTCCATTTACACTACTATTATGTTTTTTCAATGTCTTTCCCATTATCTTAAATTTTGGGTGTTTAAAAAACTTATTCTTCTTAACTAGTATGTGTATATATTTATCTATTATTTTCAACCATTTCCCCTCATGGATACAATGAAATCCATTAGATTGCATCTCATGATAAATTTGAAGTGTGCTCAAGAAATCATATCTCTAATTTGGGTTGAAAGTTGGCATGTGTACATACAACCAATTCCATTAAGAGGATATCCATATTAATTATCATTTTTTTAAATATGTACATCATGTTAAGCATATAAAGCTGATTTTTCTTGTATAGACATATTTTCAGCTTCTATATATAGACTCTTGGCTTCATATTAAAGTGTAAATTTAACAGTGTAATGTTCCTCTTTATTATTTTTTTTTATCACAATGTCTGCTACAATAACCTCACTACTTTCAAATAAACACTTTGTGTTTTTTCTATTCTTCTAACATGTACCTACAATTATAGTTTTCTTATTCTTTTATTCTATTAGATATTGAATGGATATGTTGTTGCTTCTATAAAAGAACTATGTCATGACAATGTAGATATTAAGTAATCTATCATAGGATTAGATAAAACTACAATAGAGCTAGCATAGAATTAATATCCATATATTTATAGATTTTTCGGCTACATCTGCATCGATGTTTCTATATATAATATATACATGGTCTTCAATAATGAATGTGATGTCATCATTATGAGGAGAATGTAGTAATAAGGCTTTTTTTTGAGGTAGTATATTTCAATGAGCATGTGTCTGATCTCTTTAGAGTAGGCTCCCTCATTTTTATACTAGTGTAGAGTGGATATGTATATATAATATTTCTTTCTATATGAGTAACGATATATATATGTATGTGCATGTACACATATACCGATTCCATAAATTTTTACCATCTAACAATAATTGTAAAATATAGAATAAAATGTGTGATTAGGAAATGTGGTATATATGTTATGATTAACAAGTTCTTTATCTCTATACTGCAAATTGATGCACTAATTTCTTGCTTTTTTTTTCTTGCTATTCTAATTACAATAATATTAAAGATCAATTTTTGGTGTACATCTTGTTCTATGAAGCTTTATCTTAGCACTAGAAAAATTTGACCAAAATAGAGCATTATTTGCCTCTAGAACGGTCTACAAACCATAGCACGTATTTCTTACAAATTTCAATGACTTCATTGTTTGTTGTAGACAATCTTATGTTCCAAGTATCACATGCTTTACTAACATCCCACTATTTTATGTTGCAATTATGAATTGTATAGTGTCCCCTTGCATCATTCTTTCCCAACTATATTTATTAGTGGTCTATTAACTATTGTGTGAGAATCTATTAGGAAATTATTTCATCAACATAGACTCACAACTTCAATTAGTTCTATTTAATGCATAAATATTGAAGTTGACCATGAATTAAGTTTAGTTTATTAATAGTCTAGATTACATCGACAACTTGGGACTAGAAAGGAATTTTGTATCAATAACATGGTGGAAATTGTATGGTTCATAATTTCTTAACAAAAGAAAATTGTTGACTGTAGGAAAAGGAAGTCTATGGAAGTTTGCAATCCTAAGAAAAGGAGATCTATGGAAATTCATCATTATAAAGGAAGTATAAGAAAGTGTGTGTCTTTTTTCCCCTATTTCTTTCCAAAGTTAATGCACTCCAGAAGAGGGCAACTTTCTTCTTTTCTTATTTATTAATTTACATGTATATTGTTCATAATTAGCTTCAATTGCAAACCCACATGAAAACAAAAGTCTAAAACCATTTCCTTTGTCATTTTGTAAATGCTCTCACTACAATAGTCATCTAATTATTGAAACTTGATCATTATAAGCTCTTCTTAGGTAAAACAAAAAATATGACATGAAATTGTTTAAGTCAAACAAAACAAGATACATAGAATCCTATCATAGTAGAGACATATAAATTGTCTGATATAGATGGCCAACTAGAGACACTATCAATTAATCAAGCTCTAGAGAATGAGCATTGCTTTTGCATTGATTCATTCAACAATAGAGTTTGTGTCTTCTTATTTGACACAATACATGTACTACTTCATTGCAAATACACACCTATTGGGCTTCACATTGGACTTGTAAACTATTTATTGCACTCTCTAGATAATGGTTGTTCTATAACTCTAAGATTCTTTAAAAATGAATTGCACCCATCAATATTGTACGATTTGTATCACGTACATAATCTAGCCACCTACTTACATAGGATGAAAATCTCAGTAGCAAGAACAAATGTAGATGGCAAAATAAGACTTTGGGGTGACACATTTTGTGTCCATTAGCTAGCATGATGACTGAATATCCCTATAACCTATGGTCATCAATGTATAGGAAACCATATCTCTATTTTAACAAAGATGCATCCCATCCTCTACTATTAATTCTTTTTCATGGAACTCATCCAACAAAAGGCATCATGAACCTATTTTTTCAAGGAAAAAATCACATAGTGCTCAACAAAACCTACAACTAGACATGACCACTCTATGTTCTACTATAGAAGATACTTGGAGCACAATTGGGGAAGCTTTAAAAAAATTAGGCTCACCCAAATTAGCACATCTATTGTTGCATGTAGCGAGAGCATGTTTGTTGCTATAACTTTCCTAGTTGATAACCTGTTCGACGTAATAGCTTCATGATTATTCACAACTCAATCATTTCCTAATACGATGAAAGTGCAAGATATCATTTCATTTTCATGCTTTAGATTATTGCAACACCCTTCTACAATGAGTGGTTCTCTTCAACAAATACAAACATTCATATGTAAGATTGGGATTCTATATTCTAAAAGTGACCTTAAAGGATCTAAATATTGTTTACTATGGTACTTCAACATATTTGAGGTAACCATATATGTATGGTTAGTGTCTATACATGACATCAATTGCATGTATATTGTAGCTGCCCAAAACTAAAGAGCTCTATTCACTTAATATATTTCAACAACAACTCTAGTCATTGTCATTATGAGAGATTATGATCAAATATAAGTCACTCTGATGGCATAAACACAAGCCAATGTAGGCTTCATCAGGTAGTAATAGATACATCTGTGTTACAAGGCACATACAATAACCATTTACCACGCATGCCCACAACACAAATCCCAACATTGGCCACAATAAAATCTAATGTGCATCAATCATTACGACTATTAAAAATAGAAATTCACAACAAGCATCTAAACAAATAAGAATAACTAAATGACGATGGTACTATACCCAACAAAATCAAAAACCAAATAGACCTTCCAATAGAGGGAAAAAGAAAGTCATCTTTCATAGGCCAAGGCAGCTTCACTACCTTTCTAGAAATGTCATACAAGTACCACAAACAATGCAATTGAAAAATTCATTGTGCTATATTTGTGAAGTATTAACGATGTGCCTACACAACCATGCACTCTTTGTGAAATATTATGTTTCCACAAGGACATATACAACGAAAATTAGAGATTTATACATGATTTGTCTTTGGTATCTATTCCAACTAACATGAAAGAAATTTCAGTAGGTGAAGCTATTTGCAAGCAACTCTATGACCCTAGACATAGGGTTCCCTCTTTTTCTTCTCCACACAATATGCAATGCAATACGTGTATAAATTTTGTCCACAACTTAACCACCCTAGAAGAAATACTTGTCTTGATCTAGATTGCTTTTACACAATTTCAAAAACTAGGATACAAAAGAGCATACTATGGATTAGATGAAACCATTATCAAAGTACCAATGGATTTCGATAAAGTGTAAAAAGAATTGCCTAGACAAATGGATGAAACTAGAGTAGTAGTAGTTCATCTAAAGTGTAAATTAGAATATGGAAATGATTATGCACAAGGAAATGTACGACCTACACATGTCATAAGTGCTTTAGCAATGCTATCAAAAATGCCACTATATGTGAAAGAGAGCATTACAATTAATGAAGATTGGGAAAGCCTCTTTAGCAACCAAAAGGAACATGGACATCATGAATAATGTTGCTATATATTTGTTCTACAATCTAGCTGCACTTTATTGATAATAATTGATTAAGTTTTTAAGTTTTAACTAGTATTAATAAAATTGGAATGATTTTTAAAAAACTATATAATTGTTAAGATTATATTTTGAGAAATTAAATAATTATTAAAATTTAATCACTTCTTTTCTAAAAACTAAGAAAGTAAACATGTTTAATATAGTTTTTTTATGTAATAAAGAATTGTTTTTAAAGAAATACTACTATTTCTATGTTTAGCCAAAATTATTAAATTTAATAAAGAACTTCAATTCATAATAATTAATATTAATATTATTATTATTATTATTATTATTATTATTATTATTATTATTATTATTATTATATATATATATATATATATATATATATATATATAGTTATATATGTGTGTGTGTGTGTGTGTGTGTGTGTGTGTGTGTGTGTATATATATATATGTATGTATATGTATGTGTGTGTGTGTAATGGGCACCCCTGGATGTCCCAAAAAACTAAACCAAATTGCTGAAAGGAATTATGTCAAACAGTTTGCATGCAACCTCTTAAAACCCCTTATAACTCTGGAAATCAAACGTTTATTTGTTTGTTGTGTTTCGTGCATGGAATTGGTATCATACAACATAAACAAGAGAGAAACTACAACAATATGCAAAGTGGAAATGAACTGCTGCTAATAAAATGTTATTTTCAGAATTCATAAAACCAAATACATGGCAGATTTATCACTCACTAATTACTTCAGCAATATTGTCATAATACTCCAGCCCATGCTTACGAACTTGCTACTACAATACTTTGTCCTCCAATCAGTCCACTACCTTCATAATACCATTCCCTCCAAGCAGCATAAGCGTTGGACAAGTAGTGAAGAAGATATGAGCAAAATATCAAATCTGCCTGTAGTCGGAAATGCAACTAAACTGCCTGATACTAAAGCCAATAAGAAAGAATTCCAAAGGCCAAACCCCAAGGGAATGACGTCTAGAATGTTACAAGAGAGGATAGACGTCCTCAAATGCCAAGAACAAAGCTGCAACTCACACACCAATTTCTTCTCATATTCAACCTGTCTAATGAAGCCACAAATGCTTCCTTTTATTCTATTCCCACGGGTCCCCTCAACTCATATGGGCAATGTGGGATAAAAGATGTGTAATATAAAACATATATTAAAATACCCCTTATGTCTCCCTTGGGTACACATCACCATAAAATATATATTAAAGTAACACTTTAATATTTTACAATTAAATTAGATGTTACTTTAATAAAACTTCAGGCATTAAAATGTATTAGCAATCGAACTCCGAATAATGCGAGTGATAGCTCATCGAAAAGCTCTCACCGAGGAGTATCGAGTCCAATCACCAAAATTGACCTGCACTGTGTCCTGCCAACTTACTAAAAATAGTAAGTATGCCTGAAACTAAGTAAATCAACTTCGTTTTGGCCCAAACTGGAAATGACTAGGCCAAAACACTCCAAGATCCCATTAAACCCTTCGTTAGCCCTCGGGACCATGTAGAACAAGGCTAACGCACACACACTTGGTCAACTGCTAAAATGGGGACATTATAGTCTGCCCCCCTTGAAATTGCTTGTCCTCAAGCAACCTCAGTCCAGCCTGCTGAATAACCTGCTCACTCTCCCATGTAGAATCTTCCTCCGCCAGGTCTTTCCATTTGACCAAATACTCCTTCACTATCCTGTTTCTAAGCTTCCTCTCTCTGGTATCCACAATAGCCTCAAGTACTAACACAAGCTTCCCCTCCTCATCCAAAGGGGGTAAATCTGCAGAAGGCACTACACTCTGACCAATGGCTTTCTTAAGCCTAGACACATGAAACACATTGTGCACTCGATTGCCCTCTGGAAGCTCAAGCTCATAGGCGACTTTGCCCACTTTGCGAATCACCCTGTAGGGACCATAAAATCTAGGTTTCAACTTTTCAGCTCTGCTCTTCTTGAGCGATGACTGTCTATATGGTTGTAGCCTCAAGTAAACCATATCCCCTACCTCGAAGCTACGCTCTATTCGGTGCTGATCAGCATACAATTTCTGTTGATTCTGGGCCTGTTGTATATTCTCTTTGAGCACTTTCAGGATGTCCTGACTATCCTACAATAAGTTTTTGGCTTTGGGCACTCTACTGTCCCCCAAAACTAAATCCATGAAGCTAGGTGCTTCATAACCATAGAGTGCCATGAAAGGAGTCATCTTGATGGACATATGATAAGTGGTGTTATAACAATACTCTCCCATATGCAACCATCTGATCCAAGCCTTTTGTTGTGTAGTTACATAGTTCCTCAAATATCCTTCCACCCATTTATTCACAATCTCTGTTTGCCCATCTGTTTGCGGATGATAACTAGTGCTAGGTGTAAGATCTGTACCACACAACCTAAACAACTCTTGCCAAAAAACACTCATAAACTTACTATCCCGGTCGCTGACAATGAATCTGGGCAGCCCATGTAACCTGAATATCTCTTTAAAGAAAAGATCTGCCACCTGTGCTGCTATGTAAGTGGACGGAATAGCAAAGAAGTGAGCAAACTTCGTCAAGCGGTCCACCACCACATAGATGCAATCCCTTCCCTGCACTCTTGGTAAACCAGTGATGAAGTCCATCGAAATACTTTCCCATTTCCTATCAGGAATGGGCAAGGGCTGTAATAAACCTGCAGGAAATGTGTGTTCTCCCTTATTCTGTTGACAAACCATACACTCCCTGACATACCTCTGAACATCATCCTTGAGCCCTTTCCATGAAAACCACTCTCGGATCTGCCTGTAGGTCTTGAAGACCCCCGGATGTCCTACTGTGGGTGCATCATGAAATGCCTTCAATATCGCCTCTCTCAAATGTGATGACGGAATCAAATAAACCCTGTCCTGAACTCTGATCAATCCATCTATCACCTCATAGCGATCATCCTGTATGGTACCTGAAATCAATCCAGAAGCCCAAGCATCTTCGACATACTCTGCTATAATCCGATCTCTCCAATCTCCTGAAATCTCTGCCAGAGCACATAAGTAAGGTCTCCGAGATAAGGCATCAGCCACCACATTTTTCTTACCTTTGACAAACTCTATGTCAAAGTCATAAGCCTGCAATTTAGTCACCCATTTTTGTTGCCGGTCATTAAGATCACGCTGGCTCATGAAGTATTTAATACTGTTGTGATCAGTCTTGATCACAAAACGTCCACCTACCAAATATGATCAAAATTTGGCCAATGCATGCATTATGGCCAACATCTCCCGGTCATAGACAGAATAACTTTTCTCAACTCCTCGGAGCTTCCTACTCTTGAATGCAATGGGATGCTTCTCTTGCATCAATACTGCTCCAATCCCATCACCTAATGCATCACAATGAAGCTCAAAAGGCTTTGTGAAATCCGGTAGAGCTAGAACTGGACATGAAGACATTACCTACTTGAAATGCTCAAAACACCTCTATGCTGCCCCTGTCCACACGAAGGCTCCTTTCCTGGTAAGATCTGTCAAGGGTGTAGCAATCTGTGAGAATCCCTTAACAAACCTTCTATAAAAACCACATAAACCAAAGAATCCCTTAAGCTGTGTAAGGTTTGTGGGAGTAGGCCACTCTACAATAGCTCTAATCTTTTCAGGATCAACTCGAACGCCATCTGCACTAATGATATGCCCCAGGTAAAGGAGCTCAGTCATGCCAAACTCACATTTAGATTCCTTGGCATACAATGACTCTCTCTCCAGAATAGATAACACCTCCTCCAGATGATGTAAGTGCTCCTCCCAGGTCTTACTGAAGACCAAGATGTCATCAAAGAAGATCAAGACAAATCTCCTCAGCTGCTTCCTGAATACCTGGTTCATACAACTTTGAAATGTAGTAGGTGCATTGGTTAGACCAAATGGCATAACCATGAACTCAAAGTGGCCATAGTGACATCAGAAGGCTGTTTTCTCAATGTCTTTTGCTCTCATCCTGATCTGATGGTATCCGGATCGCAAATCAATTTTGGTGAAGAAGCATGCCCCATGCAACTCATCAATCAGCTCATCAATCCTAGGAATGGGATACCTGTTTTTAATTGTTTTCTTATTCAGTGCCCTGTAATCGATGCACATGCGCATTGTCCCATCCTTCTTCTTTACCAATACTACTGCTGAAGCAAAAGGGCTCTTACTGGGCCTGATATGCCCCATCTCCAACAAATCCTTAATCGCCTTCTCTATCTCGTCCTTGTGTTTCTTAGGATGACGATAGGGAGTAATCATAACTGGTTTGGCTCCCTCCTCAAGCTCAATAACATGTTCCATCCCTCTGTCAGGAGGAACCCCATGAGGAATATCGCTAAACACTTTAGCGTGTCTATCAAGTATCTTCTGGACATCTAGTGGATGACTCTTTTCTTGTGGCTCTGGTGAAGTTGGCATAATGTGGCACTCTGCCGCCCACTCTATGTCATCATGACAAAAAAGTCTCTGCATTCTCCTCAAGGACACTATTCTGCAACCTCCATCTGAAAGCCCTCTAAGTACCACAGTTCTCCCCTCATGCTGGAATCTCATCTCCAATTTTGCTAGATTGAGTTTGAACTCAACTAGTGAAGCCATCCATGTCATGTCGAGGATGACATCATAATCTCCCATGTCCACAACATAGAACTCATCTTCCAACTCGTAGCCATCTCCAAACCTGATGCGAAGATTAGATATCTTTCGAGTGCATAATAACTTATCACCGTTAGCCACCATGACTCTAAACCCATCATGCTCCTCTGTCTGTAACCCTCTCCTGGCTACCAACTGTGCATCTATGAAGTTATGTGTAGCCCCAGTGTCAATAAGAGATATCACTTTCTACCCCTGGATAGTACCCCTGACCTTAAATGTGATTGCCTTTTGGGCCCCTGTCAAGCGTGCCAACGATCTATCATCCTTAGGAATGTTGCTCTCCTCTATAGTGTTACCCTCATCTGAATCGGAGTGCTGATCCTCCCCTTCTGACTCTGACTCTTCTGCTGAAAAATACTCCATTTGATTTGCCTTAGCCTTGAGAGAACATTTATGAGATAAGTCCCAAGGCTCTCTACAATGGAAGCACAGCTTCTTCTTTCGAAGTTCATTCAAGGTTTCATTGTCTAGTCCTTTTGATCCTTCTTTGGGTTTGCTATACTCTTTCTGAAATGATTTTTTGTCTTTGTCCTTGCGGTAGGAAGAATCTGTTGAATGGTTTTTTCCTTTGTATACCGAAGGGGCTAAATCTCGTGCCTTTTTAGTTGCTTCAGCTAACGTGAGTGGATCATGTCCCTTCACCCAACCTCGTAATGGATCAGCAAGACCATCACAAAATAACACCACCAATCTCCTAGGAGAGATATCAGTAACAAGTACAGACAAGCGCTGAAACTCGGCAATGTAAGCATCCACAGAACCCGACTATTTTAACTGTGCTAGCTCCTTGAAATGTAACTCAGGATCCTTAGTGTCAAATCTCCCAATCAATGTTTCGGTGAATTCCTCATAAGATGTAATCTGATTATGCCCCAAAGTCACCATGCCATGATGCCACCATTCATGTGCAACGTCATCCAAGTGCATAGCCGCATACTTGATAGCCTCCTCCTCAGGCATAGGATTAAGCTGCAAGTATGTATCTACCTTCTGCACCCAAGCTCGTGCAGTCATCTTCCCTGAAGCATCATAATAAGGTAAAGAAAGTTTTCCAACTTTCTTCCTCAGCTCAAAGTTTTGATTCCTCCCTCCTGCTTTAGGCATGTGTCTCATCCTCAAGTCCATATAATCTCTAAGAGAAATATCCGCCTGAAACTTTGGTCCACTAGCCTCCCAGTCCCTACTGAACTGATCCTGTAACTCGGTAATCTGTGGTTCGTTTACTGGATGAACCGGATCTCTGGGTGGAAAAGTGGGTAGAAGAGGTCTCGAGCTCACAGTCCATGCTGGGTGTGCAACGTGTCTAAAGTTATCAGCCTCATTCCCATTGTTTCCGTATCCATTATTACCATTAATGTTATTCTCAGGACCATTGTTGTTGCCTTGGCCTTCATGGTTATTGTTTCCCCCGTTGTTATTGTTTCCCTCGTTGTTATTGTTTCTGTTGTTGGCATCACCTGGATTAATATTGACACCCATCTGTCTAGCCATGAGCTGCAACATCATGTCCATTCGCCTATTCTGCTCCTGCTGCATACGCTGCCCCTACTCTAATGTATCCAGTAACTGTCAGAACAGTACCTCCCCTTGATCTGGACCAGCATTTCTACCTCCGCCTAATCCTGTATTCCTGTCATCTCGATCACCCATATTATTGTCCTGATCACAGAATATCTCCTCTATGTCTGTATGGTTGAATTCAATGTCCCCCTGCACGGATGTACTAGACTGTTTGCTTTGCAAGTCTGAAATCCTATTTTGTCTTGCTCTGGTATCGCAGAAATTATAAGACCCCTGTCGCATGCTCAAACATAAATGCTTAGCCTGTGTTTTTTTTACTTACTTTTTCCCTCTATCTAGCTGTTCCAAATTCCCTATAAGACCTCCACAGGATGGCAGGACTTATAGCTCTGATACCACTATAATGGGCACCCCTGGATGTCCCAAAAAACTAAACCAAATTGCTGAAAGGAATTATGTCAAATAGTTTGCATGCAACCTCTTAAAACCCCTTATAACTCTGGAAATCAAACGTTTATTTGTTTTTTGTGTTTCGTGCATGGAATTTGTATCATACAACATAAACAAGAGAGAAACTACAACAATATGCAAAGTGGAAATGAACTGCTGCTAATAAAATGTTATTTTCAGAATTCATAAAACCAAATACATGGCAGATTTATCACTCACTAATTACTTCAGCAATATTGTCATAATACTCCAGCCCATGCTTACGAACTTGCTGCTACAATACTTTGTCCTCCAATTAGTCCACTACCTTCATAATACCATTCCCTCCAAGCGGCATAAGCGTCGGACAAGTAGTGAAGAAGATATGAGCAAAATATCAAATCTGCCTGTAGCCGGAAATGCAACTAAACTGCCTGATACTAAAGCCAATAAGAAAGAATTCCAAAGGCCAAACCCCAAGGGAATGACGTCTAGAATGTTACAAGAGAGGATAGACATCCTCAAATGCCAAGAACAAAGCTGCAACTCACACACCAATTTCTTCTCATATTCAACCTGTCTAATGAAGCCACAAATGCTTCCTTTTATTCTATTCCCACGGGTCCCCTCAACTCATATGGGCAATGTGGGATAAAAGATGTGTAATATAAAACATATATTAAAATACCCCTTATGTCTCCCTTGGGTACACATCACCATAAAATATATATTAAAGTAACACTTTAATATTTTACAATTAAATTAGACGTTACTTTAATAAAACTTCAGGCATTAAAATGTATTAGCAATCGGACTCCGAATAATGCAAGTGATAGCTCATCGGAAAGCTCTCACCGAGGAGTATCGAGTCCAATCACCAAAATTGACCTGCACTGTGTCCTGCCGACTTACTAAAAATAGTAAGTATGCCTGAAACTAAGTAAATCAACTTTGTTTTGGCCCAAACTGGAAATGACTAGGCCAAAACACTCCAAGATCCCATTAAACCCTTCATTAGCCCTCGGGACCATGTAGAGCAAGGCTAACGCACACACACTTGGTCAACTGCTAAAATGGGGACATTACTGTGTGTGTGTGTGTGTGCGTGTGCGTGTGCGTGTGCGTGTGCGTGTGCATGTGCGTGTGCATGTGCATGTGTGTGTGTGTGTGTGCGTGTGCATGTGCATGTGCGTGTGTGTGTGTGTGTGCGTGTGCGTGTGCGTGTGCGTGTGCGTGTGCATGTGCGTGTGCGTGTGCATGTGCATGTGTGTGTGTGTGCGTGTGTATATATATGATTTTGATTGAGGTAGAATAATTGATTAATAGACTTCTCTAAATATAAAACTAGTGGAAAAATTAAATCTAAACAAAATACAAAGAAAAAATATAATATACATAAGGATTGTCAAACTTCTAAATAGAAGTTTTGGTATACGAATCTAGATGAGAAAAAATGGAAGAGATGAGGGAAAATGAAAGTGGCTATCTTTGGACTTCATATCCCAACAAATTCTATAATTGAATAATATTATCGAAAAGTTTTTTTTAAAAATATTAATAAGAAATTTACTTTTACACAAAATTATTTAAATGTATAATTCTTACTATTCTATTCTACAATTTTTTCAACCAATCACATGAAGAAACAATACGTAAAGGAATATGAATCAATTCATGTAACAAATTTTAATGAATATAATAACAACTTTAAATAAAATAAAATAATTACCAATTTATAGTACAATGATAAAATGCATTTTTTGATAGACATAATGTTTCATTAAATATTTTTTAAAATGGTTTTCATTTGTCCTCTCCAAATAACTATGTTCTTTTTTCAATTCATTGTATTCGTGCATTTAAAATTGTTAATTAAATTTTATCAAAAGACATTTTTTGAAGAATTTAAATATTAATATACTTATATTCCTTACCACATGTAGCCTTGTGTTTTTTTAAAAACTAACAAAATCACTAATTCCATCGATTATTTGTTATTGTTTTTTCTTTATTTTTTGTCTAGATTCTTCAAGAAAATTAATATGTCGAGGCAAAGAACAATTAGATTTGATTATTTGTATGAGCATAGGTATCTACAAATAATTCATAGTGAAGAAAGATCAAACTATTTGTCTTCAAAAAGACTTGTCTAGGAAATAGATCTATTTTGGTTTCAACTACTGACACTTAGAAATTTTAACCATTTTAGAGAGATCTCATTTTTATAGAATTAGTTTGTTGTTGTAAGGAATGTGATCCAATTAAGTTGTATTTTATTTCAATAGAGATTTGGTTACAACAACCTCTCTTTTTTGGCTGAAAAAGATGAGCACGCCCCTTGCTATGGTTAGAAACAATGCTCACATCATCACAAATTAGTACTCAAGGACTGTCAAATCTACACTATCATGAAAAAAAAAAAATCCTTTGTAATTTATTGGGATAACAGACATACCATAAAATCAACATATGGTTGAGAGATGGAGACCTCAAGGATTTTTTTCAAGTCTTCTATTTCTTGAATGAGTAAGAGAAATTGTCATAGAACAAATACCCACATGAACACAATTAGTTTGTGGATTTTATCCAACAAGACAAAAAGATACATACCCTTGGTATCTACAATTATGCATGTTTGAGCAACTTTATTGGTTTGATACACTAAACCCCACAGCTAAAGACGTGATTCAACAAAATATAATTCACTATGAACATGATAGTGACTTTAAATAGATTAATACATTATTTGTATTATTAAAATGAATAAATTCACTTGAGAGCCATGCTTTCAAGCTTTAAATGTGACTATTTTAAAAATTTGTTTATCAAAAGATTATGAAAAAGTATGTCTTATATTGTTTCAATAAGAGTATGTTAATGTTCATAGTTGATAAATTTTAGAGAAAAATAGAGTAATTTGAATGTTGGAGAAAAATCTTACAATAATTTAAAGTTGAATTATATAACAATTGTACATAAAATAAAATATGTTGAACTCTATGTAAATCTAGTGCATCAGTGTTCATGTAGCATTGTTGGCTTGCCTCGTTGGCCTTGCATGACATTGTCTATCATGTTTTACTTCATGATTGTGGATTTTCATGATTCTTTAGTTTCATTTGTCTTTAACCTATGTTCCTTTCTTTGTGCCCTTGCCTATAGGTCATGTGTGATTTTGCATTTTTTTGGCCAGTTTGGATAGGTTGTTCGGCTCCTTCGTTGGCTTGTGCATGTGATGGAGAGTAGATGGAGGGTAACTATGAGGCTATGACAAGTGAACCACTGAGTGAACCAATCTGTAAAAATGATGAAACATTGAGGGTGGAAAAATATTCCAAACAATGATAAACCAAAGATCTCTAGTAATGATGGAAAGGATGGTTTTAATGAATTTATCATAGGAAATGGTGGCTCTAAGAAAAAGAGTGAAAACCTTCGTATAAGGTAGTTCTTTTGATATTTCAGTGCTAGTTTGCCCTAAGTCAACTTATTTTGAGAGCAAGTTCAAAAGGATAGCAGTTTCAGAGTGTTCTAATAAAAGTGGAAGGACTACAACCCATGGAGATAGACGGGATGCCAAAGATGGTAGAGGAGCCACTCATGAACATGAAGATGGTAGGAGCCCTTCTAATGGTTTGAAAACCCTAACCTTGCCTCCCAATGAGGAAATGGTCAAAGCTCCTAGAGCAGAGCAGAGTCGATTAAGAAATATTTCCATATTCTTTGTTTGTTTAAATGTTAATGCTTTGCCTTCACATAAATTTCTTGATGATTGTTTAAATGTTGTGTGGGGAAAAATTGGTTTACATGTTAACTTTTGCAGAATGATTCAAAAAGGGCTCTTCATAATTTTTTTTTAAACCCATAATATGCAGGAAAGAATCTTTTAAATGGGTTTTTGGAATGTTGGTCATTCTTTATTTAGGGGCATATCCATGGTCATCAACTGGTAATTTTGAAGAACTTATAAACAGATCCACACTGAACTGGGTGGAAATTAAGAATCTCCAAGCTGAATTTTGGCCATTTGTTTCTCATATCTTGAAACCCTTAGGGTCAGTTTTGTAGATTGAAGAATCTAGGGTTACTCTCCCTCATTTAAATGTCTGTGTTCTTGTGGCCCTAGATCTTGACGTGATTTTTCCTAATATTATCTCTTTAAAATTAGAAGAATAAAATTTCTCTTGGGAGGTTTCTCTATTTGGCAATTTACATGCATGTTTTCATTGTAAAATTAATGGTCATATTAAGAAAATTTATCCAACTCATAATATGCATATGGAGGAAGCTAAGGTAAAAGTTGATAATTCCAAAGAAATAATCCCAGAAAGGGTTAATATTCTTGAAGTATCAGATAAGGATGGTTTACCATCTACTTCAAATGAAAAGTTGGATAGCATGTGTCTAAACAATCTATGACATCAAAAGTTTCTTCTGAAGCTGATTCATTGGAGTGTGGTGGGTTTGTTTCATTAGATAATCCTTTATATGACAAAAGAGTTTGAGGTGATACCAATTATACAAGTTAGTCATATTCATAGTGAAGTTCATCCCATGACCCATGTTGTTATCACCCCAAAGGTGGCTGAGATTAGTCTTGGTGAGATCCCTACCAGATTGAATGCTTAGCAGCTTGCCATCAAATCCATTCAAGAAAAGGCACATGATATTAAAAGTAAGGTTGGTATCCCTAAGGAGATCAGTTCTCCCTCACTTGAGATTCAAAAGACTTTAGATACAGAGTCAAGGGGGCAATTCACTAATGTTAGAAAAAATATATATATGAGAAAAGATTGATTTCTTTGTTGCTCTGGTGGTAAGAATGCCATCCTGAACTATTTTAATAGGCTTTATAAGGCTCCAAAGACCCCCTCTATTCAACCCCTTTCATGATGATCAATATTGATAGTTGGAATTTTAGAGCACTAGAAATGACCGATAGGAAATATATTGTTAGAAAGTAGTGTATCAAATTAAAAGATAAGGATATCATATGTCTACAAAAAATTAAATTTTTTGATTTTCAAGCATCTTGTATGAATAATTTTTTATTAGATAGAGCTATAGGGTTTCATTTTGAGCATGAGAAAGGCAAAGGTGGAGTGGCCATTGTAATTGGTCCCAATTGGGTTGATTCCATCTTGTAAAATGGATGCTCAAGATGTCAAAGGGCACTTTGGGTGACATTTAAATATGAGGAGGATATAATTGATGTATGCAACATTTATGCCCCAAATGATTATAGAGAAAGAGTTGTTTTATGGGATTGGTGTTCATCTAACCTGCCTAAAGCATTTTGGATCTTTGTAGGAGACTTTACCATGGTGGAAGCTGGATGTGATAAGCAAGAAGGTCTAGAACATCATCGGAAAGGTAATGAGCAATTTTTTTGGTTTAAATTTAGATGTTTTAATTTGATTAATCCCTTGGAGAATAATAGGGAGAACTTTATTGACATTTAGTTCACTTGGTGAAATAATCAAGGGGGGAAGAATAGAGTATACTATAGATTGGATAGGATGTACAGTGAATCTTCTTTTTTCTCTTTTCAAACTGAAGAGGGTCATTCTCCTATTATTTTGTCACCTACTACAATGTCAGA